>RJVU01075544.1:4599759-4634615 GCA_003731715.1 Anabarilius grahami | reverse complement strand
AACGCCTGTTTTATCTGAATATGTATGATGAAACTGTAACTGGCTTGCAGTCTTCTTGTCAATAATGGTAATTACAGTATAGGTCTGCACACTGCAATTACCCTTTACTCTTTTGGGGTTAATTCCTATAACGCCCTTGATAAGACCTGATGCAGGAAGAGGAAATACACTGACCCTCTGTGAATGCCCTCTAGCCTGGTCAAAGTGATTACCCACAATGCACCGGCTGGCGCAATCTCTGAGCCATCTGTGTGTGGCCAGGGAGTGGCTCCTGTCCAGATGTGACACGATGAAGGGATTGGGGGAGAGATTTAAGGGGATGAGAGGAGGCCCGGTAGGGGTTGAAGGTGCAGGGCGTCAGGACGAACGGGCTGTGGGGATCCAAGAGAGCGGGTCCGACTGGAGCAGCTGGTCGTTAAATGTGTATAAGTTCAGCTGTAATACATTAACCCAAGCAGCCACCCAATCCCTGATACGAGCACACACAGCCAGATACACCTTGGTACAATGTAAATGGGACATTGTTGTGTACAACACATGGCTATATATACAAAAATACACAGTCATGATCAGTGTTGGGGAAAGTTACTTTTAAAAGTAATGCATTACAATATTGCGTTACTCCCTAAAAAGTTGTGTTACTTAGTTACTTTTTATGGAAAGTAATGCGTTACATTACTTTTAGTCACCTGGGTTGGGCTTCCTTGTTTGTTTTTTTAATAACAAAAAACAACTAAAATTTTATTTTTGGCAAATCTAATGGCCCTTTCACACCAAAAGTTAAATGAATAAGCCTCACACTGAAGGAAATGCAAATTCACACCTGTACAGTAGAGGGCGCAGATCAAACAAAACGTTCTGCTGTGCTGACATTTTGGATTGCTGAAAAAAAGGACACAGGAGAATAAAATTCAACACTCTTACTTCAGCAATACAAAATAATTGAATAAATGAAACGTGATGTTTAACTAAAGTCATTTTTGCGTATTAGTGTGGTTAAATTGGATCATCGAAGGTCGGCGGCAAAGACATTAGTTAATAAAGTGCGATTAAATACATAAAGTATATTTGTGTTATTTAACATTTAATTATTGCAGGTTTGCATGATATTCTCAGTTTGCATTTCGCTGTTTTTATTCATTTTGAGGAATGCTGAATCTATATTTGTGCAAGTGAGATGAGTAAATGCATTCTCACATTTAGTCTAGAACTACAATAACCATCATGTTTACACAGCGAACACAACACCTCTGCACATACTCCCGATTTCTATCAGCATGGGGACAGGAGAGGTGTCAGTCAATAAATGGGAAAACAAAGTAACTTATTGTGGCGACCAGGGCGGGCGAGAGCAGTGAGAGAACGGCGCGAGGCCGGTGGCGCGAGAGTTAACGAGCTACACCTGGGAGGCGCGCCGGCCTCGAGTCTCTCACGGAGGAGCTCCGGGGGCATAAAAGGAGGAGCAACGACAGTGAAAAACGAGAGAGGACCAGGCCTGGATATTATTTTATGTTTTATTATGTTTGTGTGGCCGGCAGACGTCCGCGAGGGTCTGCCGGCATTACTTTCGTTTTGTATTTGTTTATTTTGGAATTAAAGTTTTGTAAAACGTTCGCCGGTTCCCGCCTCCTTCTTCCCGTATATACGAACTGTGTTACATTGGTGCCGAAACCCGGGAGGAAGGAGGGACATGATGTCGGAGAGCCCTCGCTGCTGAGGGGGATCGCGGTGCTGCGGAGTTCGGGCAGCGCGGGAGTGAAGACCGCGAGAGGCTGCCCGAGGCGGTGGTACTGGAGCATAGTGAAAGGTGGGACGGAGACCCGGATACCGTGCTCCTGGGACGAGGTGGGGTGGCTGCTGTCCAGGAGGGACCGGAGGAGTCGCCGCCGTTCGCCGTGGGCCGGAGCCTGCTGCCGTCCGCCATGAAGGGGAGGAGCAGGGGACGGGGGACTCGCTGCCGGCTGCCCTCAGCAGGAGGAGCCATCGCCGGCCGCCAGGAGGCGGTCCAGGATTGGGCCGTCCACCAAGCGTCCAGTGCCATCGCATGGCACCGCGAGGAAAAGCCTCTCGGCAGGCTGAGGACCGAGCGGCAGTGTGTCTGGGAACCGGACCCAGTTTTTTTTTTTTTTTCTTTTTCCTCTCTCCCCTCTCTCGTTCTGTCGCTCCCCTTGCTTCCGTCTCCTTTCTCTCGTCTCGTCTGTCCTTACCCCCAGGTGCTGCGGCCGCCGAGACAGGCCCCGGGGGGGAGTAGAGCGCAGTCTCGGGAGTACCCCCCGGCCTGCGAGGGGCGATGGGGGTATGTGGCGACCAGGGCGGGTGAGAGCCGTGAGAGAACGGCGCGAGGCCGGTGGCGCGAGAGTTAACGAGCTACACCAGGGAGGCGCGCCGGCCTCGAGTCTCTCACGGAGGAGCTCCGGGGGCATAAAAGGAGGAGCGACGACAGTGAAAGACGAGAGAGGACCAGGCCTGGATATTACATTTTTTGCGCACATTTTTTCCTCACGGAAGTATGACTAAGACCGAGGTCATCTGTTTCTTGAGTTTTCTCTTTTCATCTCAGCCTGTTCCAGAGAACTGAGAGCCGCTCGACAGTGACACGCCTGACTAGACTTATAGAAAAGGCATCTGTGTCGTTGTTAGAGTTTGACAGTGAGACTTCTCAGGTGCATCTAATTGCCATATCTAATAGCCAAGTGAACAAAAAGACGAACAGTTTATTACGCTAACAGAATTATCTGTATATCTGGGCAAAGCATGGCTGTAAATCAGCTCCAGTGGTTTTACTCTCTCACTGTGACACCTTAAATTCACTATGACAAACACCTCAAATATGTGCCTTAATATTCTCCGCCTCCCTCTGGAAGACTTCATGTCATCTCTCCCCTGTCTAAATATACTTAAGACAAATGCCTCCAATAAAAGCAAGTTTTACAACAGTTAGCACAGCTCCTCTTAAAGTTTGGAGGTTCTTAAAAAAATGATCAGCTAAACTTTAATATATGTCAAGTTTTTGAAGGCAAGAAGCCACGAAACATGGCTTTCAGCGACAACGCTTGCATATAAAGCTGAGACAGAAGGGATCAGAGCAGGCGGAGTAAAAGTGATGCTATTTGAGCCCATTTTTATGATTCTGTACTTTGTGATTTATAGCAGAGCTCTTCCTCATAAGTGTTGAGTGTGTAATGTCAGTGAGATATATTGTTGGTGGAGTGAGAAAGTTTTTCTCATGTTGTTGGGATTTTATATCTTTCCCATTTTGATGGACGATTATAGAAAAAGGCAGCAGGTTGCACCATAAATCAGGGCTCAGTCAATGAGCGGAGCAGGTCCGCCGTTTATGTTTACTAATTCTCCAGGTGATGTCGTAAAGAAGGAACGTTCAATGTCATCAGAGACCATAAAATGGCAATGGAGGAGGCCACTGTTTGTCTCTCTCTCTCTCCTCCACCCGCTCCTCCTCCTGGAGAGATCGGTGCTGCATATCTAATACGGGCCATGAGTAGAAACTTCTTACAGGCCACTTTTTTATTAACCTATAACTCCCATCCTTGCTTATTCATACTGGTGAATACACAAGTTTTATAAGCTTTCTGATTTTCTTTCTCGTTTCATATTCTACTATGAAACCTTTTAAGGAGGGCGCTGGATGTTTTACAAATATTGTTGTGCCATGCTACATCAATATGAATAGTAAGAAAAACAAGCAACAAGCATAGGACATTACCATTTTTTTTGGACATAGTACCATGGTAATACCATGTTTTTTTAGGTGTGCACTATGATTAATAAATATTTAAAAAAATATCATTTCAAACAAGGTGACAGCATTAAATTTGAACAAATAAATAAGTACACTACAATACACTCTGATTTCTATAAAGAAAAAAAATAAAGAAAAGAATTTAACTTCATTAAAAAGTGAAAATATTAGCAAGATTTGTACTAAATCTTTCACCTTATAAAATACCAAAAATGCACAGGAAATCGAATTATGCATCATTGTTTGAATTCATTTGAATCTTATTGAGTGAATGAATCGGACTTCTAACACTACATAATTATGTGAGAGATGATCACTGCCTCAGTTCATCAAAAGAGTTTTTTGCTGCTTTACAATGCTATATTTCGGAACAATTAGCAAGACAACAGTTGAGCTACTGTCAGTAAATTATAATATGAACATGATATAAACCTTAGTCCTACCTGCTGTGATTCTATAATGTGTAATGTGTAATGTATAATGTGGAACGCCACATGAATGAGGATTAATCGTCCGTATTTTACAGATTGCCCTCGTAGATCAGTATTTGATTAGCACTTCGGTGATCCTGTACAATAAGGTTGCATACATTTAGCATCAATTAGCATCTTCGCATGGGCCCCGGCAGCATAAGTTAACCGCTCATCTTCTCATAATTAGCTCTCTCTTGTTATGAGGAGTCTCCATAGAGCCCATCATAAACACACGGCTCATACTAAACTCTCCATGCAGATTGTTCCTATGATTATAGACAGTACATACATGAGATTAATGAATGCTGTCACATGTTGTTCAGCTATCATCTTGGAAGTAAAAATAGTTATCATCAGGGTTCTCTGTGAATAGAGAAAATTCACATACAGTGCACAGTATACATACTATATACACTGTAGAAATAATAAGAGTAGCATAGTAGTTGGTGTCTTACTGTATGTTCTGTGTATGTTCTATGTTACTTTATGTTCACCTCTTGGTTTCTCATATGTTCAAGTGTAGTATATGTTGTTGTATTTGCCATATCCAAGACCCATAAAGACAATTAGCTGAAAAAATGTAACCATATTTTAAACAATCCCCCATTTTCCCATATTTTATCTCTACCCAACATGGAGTGTGTGTTTTCTAAATAATAATCAGCCTTAGAAAGACTATATTTTCTCTACCTCCAGTTGTTTTAAAGTCGACACACAGCCATATCACTCTGTAGCCCCAGAATGGTTGCCCACTGAAGCTAAGCAGTGGCCAGTACCTGGATGGGAGACCTCCTGGGAAACCTAGGTTCCACAAAGCATTGTTATTGAGGCCAGTAGGGGGTGCTCACCCTGTGGTCTGTGTGGGTCTTAATGCCCCAGTACAGTGACGGGGACACTATACTGTAAAAAGCACCATCCTTCAGATGAGATGTTAAACCAAGGTCCTGACACTCTGTGGGCATTAAAACTCCCATGGCACTTCTCATTAAAAGTAGGGGTGTAACCCCGGTGTCTTGGCCAAATTCCCTCCATTGGCCCTTATCAATTATGGCCTCCTAATAATCCCAATCCACTGAATTGGCTCTATCATTCTCCCTCTTCTCCACCTACAGCTGGTGTGTGGTGAGTGCACTGGCGCCATTGTACTGTGGCTGCCATCACATCATCCAAGTGGAAGCTGCACACTGGTGGTGGATGAGGAGAAACCCCCTGATATGATATAGTAAAGCGCTATGTAAATGCTTCATTCATTCATTCAATGCATTTAATTGCATGTCTTGTTGAAATGGAGACAGTGTTAAGAAATGTTTGAGGGTGTGTAGGAGTTTGTGTGAGCGTGTTTGTTTTCAGTCACTTTGAATTATAATGTTATCAAGGGAAAGCCCTTGAAAACAAGGCCATCAGCTCAGACTTCTAAACGAAAAGAGAATCGTTTATCACAACGCCATGTGATCGACATCCAGTGTATTTTTACGCTGTCAATATTAGCTTTAGGAATAAGTGTCATTTGCTTTAGGGTTGTCTTTATGCTTTCAATAAAAGGGTGTTTGTGTGACAGCTAATTCAGAAGAGGACATGTGTTTCTCTAGTGGACATTCATTATGGCCCTGCTGCAAGAGATGGATTCGCTTTAAACGGCTCCCTTCCACTTAAGTCTCAACAGATCAGTCACAGTTCTCTTTCATGATGCCTAGCTGGACTCTCTTTTATGTGTAAGGTGCATTTTAGAATATTTTCCATAATGCACAAAGGCACTGAATCATTATACCACAATAATATATCATCACATCACAAAAATATAGCATTATACACTGATATAATTGCTTTGTAGAAAAGTATTTTGAAAGATGCTTTTACACAAAATATCAATATCGATATTTTAGCATCTTAGTGAATTGGGGAGACCAGGGAGTGCTGTAACACCATCAGAAAGAGGTGACAGTAGAGGAAAAATATTAAAAATATAAAAGATTTACAGTACAAAAAACAGTTTTGAGGTATAAAAGTAAAAATTCATGTCTGTTTTTATAATTTGATTTATAATAAAATTGTATATAGTTTGATGTTAAATTATACTTTTGACCAAGTAAATTTGTTGTCCACAATAAATGTACACTGATGAGCCAAAACATAATGTCCAGTAACAGGTAAAGCGAATATCTTATTCATCTCCTAACAAGGCCACATATTAAGTCTGGGTAGATTAGATGAGCAAACAATCAGTTCTTGTAATCAACGTGCTGGATACAGGACAAATGGACAGGAATAAAGATCTGAGCAAATTTGACAAGGGCTAAATTGTTATGGCAAGGCGACTGGGTCAGTGTATCATTGAAACGACAAGGCTTGTGGGTTGCTCCCGGTCAGCAGTGGTGAGAATTACCAACAGTGGTCCAAGGAGGGACAAACCACAAACCGGCGACAGGGTGCTGGGCACCCAAGGCTCATCGATGCATGAGGGCAACAAAGGCTATCCCGTCTGGTCCGAGCCAACAGATGGTCTACTGTGGCAAAAGTTCCACAAAATTTTAATGATGGTTATGAAAGGAATGTGTCACAACACACAGTGCATGGCGCTCTGCTGTGTATGGGGCTGCGTAGCCGCAGACAAATCAGAGTGCCTATGATAACCCCTGTCCACCATTGAAAACCAACAATGGGAATGTGTGTGTCGGAACTGGACCTTGGAGCAGTGGAAGAAGATTGCTTGGTCTGATGAGTCCGATTTTCTTTTACATCACATGAAAGGCTGTGTACATGTGTACCGTTTTCCTGGGGAAGTGATGGCACTAGGATGTACTGTGGGATGATGACAAGCTGGTGGAGGCAGTGTGATGCTCTGGGCAATATTCAGCTGGGAAACCCTGAGTCCAGTCATTCATGTGGATGTAAATTTGACAAGGGCCACCTACCTAAATACTGCTGCAGACCAGGTCCATCCCTTCATGACAATGGTGTTCCCTGGTGAAAGTGGCCTCTTTCAGCAGGATAATGCACCCTGCCACACTGCACACATTGTTCAGGAATGGTTTGAGGAACATGATGAAGATTTCAAGATGTTGCCCTGGCCTCCAAATTCCCCAGATCTCAATCCAACTGAGCATCTGTGGGATGTGCTGAACCAACAAGTTTGATCTACGGCGGCTCCAACTCGCAATCTACAGGACTTGGAGGATCTGCTGCTAACGTCTTGGTGAAAGATACTACAGGACACCTTCAGGGAAGGGGAGTTTCCTCCAAGGAGGCAAGGGAGGCAGTGCCTCCTCAAAAATATCAAAGTGTATAAATCACTCGTTTTTCTAAAGTAACACTGTCCAAAAGCAACACCAGCAGGTAAAGTTACAGCAGGAGTCCGCGTCTCTCTTGTCTCCCCTGAGCTCATTGAGTTTTAACAGCTTCCCTAAAGTGTGCGGTGAGATTGGTGGGGGGTAATTAAGAGGGAATGGAGGAAAGACAAGTGAGGAGGCAATGCCCCCATCGTGCATTGATTCAATATGATTGGATATGACTGGTTCATGCGATAAATCCCGCCTCTTGTATTCGTGCGTGTTCCGCGTTCACAAATCAGTCTGAATGAACAAAATGATGGCATTAATGGGGCGACTAATTAATAAATAAACAACTCACCCACTTAGACATCACCGCTTTATGTCACGTCAAGCGTAAGTGTAACTGGGACATATATTTACATTTGATTTATTAAAAAATCTGGCTCAACGATGTATAAACAAAGCACTGTGTCTGTCTTGTACGTGATAGTAAACTTCCATGCTGCAGAACAAATTGCCCCTAAGGGGGACAATAAAAGGTTACAAAACTAAACTAAACTACTCAAATAAACCTTAACGTCAGCCCATCCAGTAAACTTATTGTGCTCTAAACTTAATTCCACCATTTATGGATAAACTGTAAATTGTTAAACAATCTTTATTTGTGGCAGATACATGTGGGAGTATTATATGAAAATCTAAGACAGAGTGTGCAAAAAACACTCTCCTAACTATTTAGCTCCAGCATCCATATAGTTCCAGCAATGTCTCGCGATCACTGTGATCTCTGTTCTAAGGTCAGCACACAGTCAGATCAATGACTCAGTCTCGCTGCAGCGCCGGTGACCACAGCTCTCAGACCAGTCCTTTGTCATAAAGTAATAAATCAGTTGTGCTGAAATGCCTCCACGCTTTCATTTCATTCTGTCACACAGCCGAAAAGGCTGTGAAAGGGGTGCAGAGTTTCACATTGATCTCCTGCCAGAGCTCTCGGCCACCATGACTAGGCGGCTTTTAGGAAAGATGTCGTGAAGAGCTCAGTCTCAAATCCAAAATGTCTGGGAGTGCTTGAGCACTGAAAACTCTGTCTGTAAGGCAGGTCTCATTATCTGTGAACTAGTGTTTAGATTTGCTCTGGGGATTTGTTCACTTACTGCAACTGAAAGACACTGTTTTCCAGATAAAGTGCAGGTGTGCGTCAGTCAACTTTTTAGAGGCCTTCTGAAGCTATCGAGCCTTGTTTTCTCTCTCATAAGACTTTAAGAATGCACATACATGTCAAACGTGTTCAGTCTATGGGCGTGTAGTTTTTCTTTACAAAAATATACATCGCCAACTACTGGCCTGGCATGAATAATACAGCGTTTTTAATTGTGTTCTGTATGTTTTCTGTATGTTGTGGTGTAAATGTACCCTAAATTGCAGTTTTTGAATATGATAATTATGCAGTACAATGGTATGTGTCAAGGTTTTCCCAATTAATGATCAAAATCATAAATACCATACACTTACCCTGGTTTGTAATATAGCATATTCATGATATATTCATATTCATAGTTTCCACAAAAATATTAAACAGCACAACAGTTTTTAAATCATATGAAATGTTTCTTGAGCAGCAAATCAGCATATTAGAATGATTTCTGAAGGATCATGTGACACTGAAGGCTGGAGTAATGATGCTGAAAATTCTGCTTTGCCATCACAGGAATAAATTGCATTCAAAAATATATATTAAAATAGAAAAAAGCTATTTTAAATTGTAATAATATTTCATTATATCAGCGTTTTTACTGTATTTCACCCCAAACTTTTGAACTTTTGAAGTGTATATTATGGTATTTGTAATTGTTAATCATGATAATTATATCAAAGTAACCTATATAGCTTCACTGTATCATACTGAAAACAAAATGCTTTTTTTGTAAGTCACGGAGGCAGATATCAGCAAACATGCAAGATAGCTTAACGTCTTCCATCTTCATTCTGTCAAATTATTGCTGCTTTTGTTATGCTACAATGTACACTTATGATTCACCTCTGCGGGTGGTTTCCAAGGTGATCTATCATGCATTCCACAAATTGTCTTGTTTGTGTGAACATTTTGCTGCTTTCTGTACTCATTATGTTCAGTGTTTTCAAAACAACCGTTTAAAGAAGATTTTCTCACAACTCACATAAATCTGTTGTTATTGTGATATAAATTAAAAGTAGAAATGTAATTATCAGCATTGTTTATTGAAAATATATTGTTAACCTAGTACTGTTCTTCTAAAGTGGCATCAAGCCACTAGAAAAGCACAGGAACCAGTCCGAATAATGAGAGTTGCATTATCACATGTCAGACAGTTTGTTATGTAAATATCTTCTTGTGACCTACATGTCTTTAAAGCTTATATTTTAAGCTAGGTTCAGGCTATGCTAGCAGTGGATTTTTTTCCCGCAATTGCAGAGGAAACTTCAAACAAACATCTCGACTGTTTTTTTCTCTCTCTCTTCCCATCAGCCGCAGCACTCATTTCCTCTGAGCAAAACACAGCTAAATATTTTGTCTCCAAAAAAGCGAATTTACATACTGTTTTGGAGGTAATGGAGCAAAAAGCTCGACGCGCTCACACGCAGACAGTGACTGAAATGAACTATTAGCCGTTTTCTGTCGACGTGGCCATAGCTCATTTGCGTCGCGTTGCATAATTGTGTTTCATGCATTTTTTGCAGGAGAGTGGGGGCTTTATTTTACACTAACAGGGACACTTTGATGAAGAAACGCTCTTTTTCTCTTTGCAGAAAGGGAGTTTGAGAACTCAAAGGTGGGAGGATAGAGGCAAAGAGGGCTGAAAAGAGGAAAATAAACTCAGGCTTACGCTAGTGCATTTATGTGGGTTTGGCGAACTAATTGAATGTACTTTCGTTTTGTGATTGAGGGTTTTAAGATCTAGAGGCAAAGCGGAGTCTGCCAGTGCAGTTCTGGCTCCAGAGACTCAGTCTAATCAAAATGGGTTTGGTGGCATAGCCCTTCAGCACCGTGATATCTCAACAGACACTCGTGGGTTTAAGCCATCTGCCCTCAATAATACACCCACCACACACGAGCTAAAGCTCAGTGACTATACCGCATTACTGCTCACCAACACCCGCTTTAGAGTTTAAAGGCACAGAAAAGTCCAAACCCCAACAGACCGGCAGAGCTTTTGATATAAAAAGGAAGCCTTGAAAGTGAAATGCGAGGGGATAGAGGATTATACTGCGAAAAAAGCTTTGTCAACATGAGCAAAGTTACACACCAATTCTTTGATGAGCCTAGGTAAGTCTGGAAGAAACTAGGGAAAGTATCCTAATCGCGTTTAAGACAACAAGATCTTCTGATGTACTGTTAAGGTTGTCTGAGAAGCTTTGGTCTCTGTGTTGCTATTATGCATTGGAAGTATAAAAGCGTAGTTGACATTACTTTTGGGAAGCTGACATCCTGCAGTGTGACATGCTGCACTCCATAACTATTTTAAACAGCACTTTGATCATTCTTTTATGATGACTATACATTAAGCTTTAATTATCTCATATAAGATTACATGGAATATTTGTGCTTTAGTTAAACATTTTTTTTTCGAAGCCAAAAAAGTGATTAAAATGAGGAAAAAATAAATGGTGACCAGTTACAGGAAATAAAATTATATTAAAGATAACATATTATGCCCTATTACAAAGACTTGATTTTGGGTCTCCTAGAATATGTTTTCATGCTTGAACATTCAAAAAACACCAAATTTTTCACATATTTTACATTATTGCAGCACCTCTCTTACCGGTCTGTCAGTAACACTTTTTTTTAGTTCCAGTCTCCTTCCGAAAAGCGCAATGTGCTCTGATTGGTCAGCTGGATCAGTGTGTTGTGATTGGTCAGCTGCTTCAGGCGTGTTTTGGAAATGTCACTCCCCTTACCATAACCACGAGTTTCACAGTATTAACGCAACTCAGCCTCGCCCCTTTTTTTGTGTGTGTATGCTTTTGGCGGGAATTATTTAAATGAGGAATATTGTGACATGTACTTTCCCAAAAATCCCCCTGTAGTCAATAATTTGATCCCTTAAAACTCATCTTTAATTACTAAAATTACATATTTAAACTTTTTTCCTGTGAAAAAAAATTCTTCATGCCTTAAAATAGCTTGAAAGTAACTCTACACCCTTGCCTTATTTAGTATACACGGATCAATGAATATGCAAATTAGCCCCGCCTCCACTCACTCACGCCAGCTCAGAGATCCACTCGCTCAACTTACTGAGGTAAACACTGCACAATGGTATCGCTCTTTACAACATCGGACACATAATGGTAATAAATATGATTAGCCTTTTGCTTGACTATGTAATCAAACAGCTAATAATGTGTTGCTAATGTTACACAAACCATGTTCCCGTTCGCCATCTCAGAGTCAGACAGCTGCCTTTTAACGATCAGTATCCTTACAAACGCTTTGAACAACTCAGAACGTCAGTGGAGAAAGGCATTTAGTTCATCATAACATCACAATATACATCATACACACGCTATATTGCTAAATCTACACGATTTTTCATATCAACAGAAAAATATACTGGGATAACCTGGCTTCTCTCGAGACTCCCCTGCTAGTTTGCTGTTAATGATATGTTAAAACCGCCGACATGTTGACGTGATTGGTTACAAGGTAGTTTGTGACGTCACAGACACCAGCAATTTCAAACCACGGGTTTGAGACTTTTTCACTGTTTTAAGGAGAAAATACTCAGCAATGGTGTTGACATATGAATTTGAACATGGTTTGTCTTAAAGCATATTAAATACACCACATAGACATATAAACAAGATTAAAAACTTGATTTTCCACATAGCGTGTCTTTAAGATTACAATCGATTTCAAAACAGAAACATTACTCTCTACAGAAAGCTGAAAATAAAAATAAATAAAACAAGAAAATTAAATAATAAAATACAATTTTAAAATTTAAAAGTTAAAAATGTTGAATTATAAACATTATGAACTTTACAAATTCTGACTTTGCTTGACTTGGTATGGATGAGTATCTGTGTGGATCTTATTTTTATTTTATTTTTTTTAATGACTTTTATTTATTCTGGGATGAAACTAGGGTGGGTAGAGCTTTTTGATCCGCATGCCTCAAATGCACACAGAGATGTTTTTTGTATGAGTATAGCACTATAACTACAGCAAATTACTGTGTACCCAAAGTATCTCCACAAGTATAGAGAGGAGTGGATGCCAGAGTATGAATGAACGTGATACAGGCCATTGTGTGTATATGATTTCAAAATTGCAGCACTACATCTCTGATTACCTCTGTATACAGCAGAGATCACAACCTGTGTATCCTCAAGATCCTCGAGTCTGTTGTGAGTTTTACTCCTCCTTCTCTCTCTCTCAGGGGTGTAGTGAGTCTGTACTGTTGCCATTGTTCCTAAGCCATGCACATCACCTTCTGTAGTCGCTCTCTCAAGTGCCAGATGTGCTGTCCTGGAGACCTGCCAACCCCATTGTGTTGGCACAGCAGGATCTGATGGGAAACTCTTTATGTGTGACCATACTCACTTGCAAAGGTAAATTGGACAGTGCACATTTTCTTAATGTACAGAAGTTTGTCCACCTTCAACAACAAAAAGAAAAGGGTGAATTACTAAACATTTGCACAACCTTAGCACACAGTATTTTAATGACCTGCATTTTAATCACACACATTAAATAATTTAGACATCAATTATTAAGCAAAAATATAATGTATTTACAATATAGGCCTATTTAATTAATATATTTACAATTTTAGATATGCTCTCATAAACTGTTTTTTTTTTTTTCTTCAAGACTGGTCATTACTTTTTATGTCAGTGACATTAAAAGGTAGATTGATCTAATTTTAATCAGAAAAGTAGGCTATGACTTATTACCCCTAGGCTAACTACTAGTTAGTCAAAACAAAAAATATATACACTAACAAGAAGCATTGTTTGCAATCACGTGGTTCTGGTGACGCGCGAAATACCGGTGGAGGGCAAGCAGTGAAAATTAGAATGGAAGAGATGGAGAAAAGTCCTTTCTGTGCTGGTTTAGAAAGGTATAAACAGAAAATCACAACATATGTTGGACGTGATCTTTATGTTATGAAGATGAGCGACTTTTCCACTGAATTAAAAGACTTTCCTGCCATCGAGGAGATAGATAGAGAATGTGAAGCTGGCTTCATGCCGTGTTCAGTTCTAGTCTGGGTTTGTTTAAATCGCGCTGCCTTTCTACTAGTGAAGTTAGGGCAGTATTTTTGATTTTCTGTCGCGATTGTGAAAAATGTCGCCATTGTAGGTCATTTATGCTGAATCGAGAATTGCAACCGGAGTTCACATCATCGTTCAGGGAAAAAACTGGACGGAATAATACAATTGTTGCCTTTTATACATGTAAAAACACACTAAGGGAAGCAGGTTGAGGAGGTGACGGGAAGACGCCATCAAATCTAATAATGTCACTGATTTAACCCACTCCCTATCACTCAATAAAATAATCACATAGCTGAGCGTTTTTGAAAGTGTTGTCTTTGTTGTTGAATCGACGTCTGTCAGCTTAATTTAAACATTTATTTATTTGGACATTTTCTACCATATGATGGCTGAAGCAGCAGCGCGTGACACTGTTCTCATGGTAACCACATCAACATTGTGAACGGAATACTACAAAACTGAAGAGAAAATATCAAATTATCATTCAATGGGATAAAATAGCTTATCTTCCCTGCAAACGATACCATGAAGAATGTGGATATTTAACCGAGTCAAAAAGAAATGAGGTAAGCAGGTATCCATATTTATTTCAGTATCAGCAGACGCAAAACGCTTAAAGGCGACAACTTTTAAAGTAAAAAAACAATATAAGTTATAAAAAACAGTATAAGTTATGTAAACGATATAAACCCCTTCTGGGTTCTCGATTTTATCGATTTAAGCAACCATAAACGACGCAAAACATACGAATTTTGAGTTTTTGATAGGATTTCTATATAGAAAAAATAGGTCCCTGCCCTCCAGACTCATTCGCGCTGCTGCTGTGACGTCATGTGCAAACAACCTATAGAACGTTCCATTGAAACACCGGCGCCCAGCAGCAGCCCAGCATTTCCGCCATTTTGGGGTGGAAGCGAGTCGGCAGTCCACTAGTTTTTATGGCAATATCAGCTGCTTTGTTTAGAAAAACGTACATTAAAGCTGAAATACAACCTGAATGATGACAACACAGAATAAAATACTATCACTAGTGATCATCAAATCCTTTTAACAGTTTATTTTACACACTTTGTGTTTAAGTCTTCCACATTTTTCACAAAACCTTTGCTCTCTAGAAACCCAGTCAGTTTGGGTGAAAATTCTTTAAAAGGCTTATAAACACTGAATTATTACCAACATATGAAATTAAATTAAGGACATGCATCAGAAAAATTGGTAATGTTGGACAATATGAATAGCCTATAACAGCTTGATTTTGCAGTGTTGTCTAATGTCCGTTAAAGCAAAAGTGTCCAAAAGTGTGAATTATGCGATAACGGACACAGCAATGCATCATGTATTATAAGATCATTTTGTTTGTACCGTGATCCATTAAAACATATATAAAGGCTATATTTCAGACCTGATACTATTATTACTATTACTCCACTGAAATATATTTTCCGCTGCATAAATTTATCAATTTACTATTAATAAATGTGTAAAGTTGCATAAAATGGAAATACTCAATAAAGTAGGCTAACTACGTTACCTCAGATGGTTGAATGGTTGGATTCCACAACTGGTAAAATAAAACATGTATAAGACGATACAACATTTACTGTAGGAATTTACTGGTGACTTAATTTTAAAAAACTGTTCTATTGCGCTTCTGATTTGACAGTGAAATTCGCCGATTTTGGGTGAGTAAGATGTGAAGGATTCTATGGTCCAGTTATTGGCGGCCGCGCTACTGGAGCGCCATCTAGTGGCTGTAAGCCAAAAAGTATCAAAGTGTCGCCTCTTGGGTTCTAAGCTCTTTGGTCAAACTACTAACGTTAGTTGAGGCAACTGGACGTGTCATCAGCCGGCTGTTTTTTTATTGACGTGTTTTCGTGGGTCAAACACTGGCTGGGCGATTACATGATAAGAAATTATATATTTCAAGTTATAGTGTATCTTTCAACATACCTTTTGATGTTAATCCTACATTTCACATTCTGGTGGCCTGTTGCACAAAGCCGGTTTCAGTTTCTACCCAGGTAAGTTCAAGATTAGTTTGAGTAAACTCTGTTTTTTCGGGCTTATGAAGGTGAATTGGTTTCTATCTGGTTTCATTGTAACTTACGCTACACGGCTAACCTGCTCCGGAGCAGGTTTTGTTCTGGGTTAGAGATCGCAAACCCAAACTGGACCAATCAGCTGTGAGTAAAGTGACACGTATCTGATGCAATAAAGCCACTCCCCCTGTATCTCTCACTCCAAATTAAATCAGTTTATAG
This sequence comes from Anabarilius grahami, assembly GCA_003731715.1. Taxonomy (NCBI): domain Eukaryota; kingdom Metazoa; phylum Chordata; class Actinopteri; order Cypriniformes; family Xenocyprididae; genus Anabarilius; species Anabarilius grahami. The sequence goes on along the minus strand of RJVU01075544.1, from coordinate 4,618,588 downwards.
TGAAAACATTTTAGAGACAAAATTGCTCATTTTTTGCTGCTAATTATTTATTATATTTATATTATATGAATTAATTATTTATAATTCATATAATAGTATATTTATATAACTATTATATTACTTGACAATTAATATTTAACTTTGCTTTTAAATTTATATAAATATAATACATGCATTGATATGTAAAGCTTTTAAACAAATTAAGCTTATGTGTATTCATTTGAGCTCTTTATGAATCTAATATAAATTATTTTATTATAAATTATTATTCATATTTCTTTGATTCAAATGCATTGATATAGTCAGATATTTTCTTTCAGCTGCCTTCTCAAATATACCGAGCGTTGTGCAACATCTGATCCTGATCTTAACCAGTTTGGATTTATCTGGATTTGTCAACTCTAAACCTACTCTGAAACTCAGAGTTTTATGTCCTGCTAGTTTCAACTAGCTTCATGTAACAGGCCACGGGTGGCACACATTCATAGTCATGGACACAAGTTCAAAAACAAATCATCTCATGCACTAGAGGACACATGCAATTCCATTACATGCAGATATACTGGCAAAGGATGTGCACAAGTGAACACGCAGTCTCCATCCCTCCCTCTCTGTCACACTCGCACACACACACTAATGCTTTGATGAGTTAAATCCTTTGCTGTTGCAGTCCCTGAGGAGGAAAGTGGAAGTGTGTGTCCTAAATGATTGGCCTATTTGTGCAGAAAAACAGATTCTTTCATTTGCCTAACTCTTTCACGGTGCTTTGTTGTTGTGTCAGCTTTAATTTGGATCTGTAAACAGGTTAACTCTGTATCTGCCTCTTTCTCTCACCATTGACTAAGTACACCACACCACCTAATTAAGTCTTAAATGGTCAACCCTATACTTTCTCCATTTTATGAACGGTAATTAACCTTTAACATTCAAGCGCTCTCTCTCTTTCATCTGCTCATGTTCATTTGGGAATCTACTGAATGACTGTGATGTGTATTGCACTGAAATCACAGAAAACTGCTCTGCATTATGTATGCTAATGCATGTATAACACTTCTGTATTATTGTAATGTTCTTCTCCATACAAAAAGATTCAGTGACCACATCTGCTAAGCTCCAAAATAAAAAAAAAAGTCAAATTAAAATTAAAAAAGTAAAATACTCCAAAAGGGTAGAAGTGGTTCATGTGAGTCATGCACGTATATTACAAATAAGCTTAGTCATTGATAAATTTGAGTGCAAAAAAGACCAAAATTTCAGTCTAGCTAAAAGAATCATAAAAGGTAGGGTTGGCAATTTTTTTAAAAACACTTTTTGTTATACTAGTTGAAACTCTCTTCACATCCTGATAACAATCAATAATAGAAGTGGTCTAAATATTAAAAAAAAATTAAATATGTTCGTCCAGTCATTTTATTCAGTCTGAACTTATGCTGCATTCAAGCCATGTCATAACCGTACTTATGAGATGGCAACCCGTGACGTTCTTCCGGAGCTGTTCACATCCTCAGACTCTTCGTTTCTACGTCAACACTATCAACTATGTCAACACTATCACTATCAACGTCAACACTGTTTATGTTCATAATTATTGTTTGAGACAGAGGTAATTACGCCGTCTCTAATGACACTTTGCAGACTCTGCTCTGCTGTGTGCATTCATGTCTTTTGGAGGAGGCGTGGCTTTCTGGAGAGCGCTCTGAAGGGAGGATGGGATCTTATTCTTTCAAAGCTAGCTTGCTATTGCTAACCTCTCTGAAATTGCCTACCCTACCTTTAATGGAATTGTTATGGAATTATTAGGAAACCTGGGATCTTTTCTGTATTAGCCTTCCAAAATAAATGTTCTGTGCCTCTAAGTAGATTTTGTATCCTCACCCACCATTTCTTCCAGTAAGGCCTCTGTCGTCAGTGCGTCCCACCTTCACCAGCACACAAACTACACATTTCATAAATGGCTACAGTGGTGGGAAAACAGCAGCACACTTACAACACAACAACTTTTTACACACTAACACAACCAGATGTATAGGATGAGTTGTCAGACATACGGCTTCAGTCATTGTTTATTTTAGTTCTTCTTTTCAGCCTCGAGAAGTCAGCGACAGCTTGATGGAGAACCTGTTTTTTTGATGCATGACCACACTTTCATTAATGACTTCTGTCAGAAAAGGTTTGGGTGAATGTCATCTGCACCAGAACGGAATGGAGTGTGTCTTTTTCAGGTTGCCAGATTGATGGACAGACTTTTTGGCACTTGCTGGTAAAATTAGCATAGGTTGTGCATCTGTGTAGTACAAAAACAGTGGGCGTGTAAAACAGAGAAAGTGAAAGAGGATGACAGCTGCCATTACTGCCATTACATTACAAGCTTGCATCAAACTTTTAATGCAAGCTTGACCTGAAATGGGATTCACAACACAAATAGGCCTATTTGTGCATACAATCTGAGTATGAACGTTTAGATAGATAGATAGACATACTTAAAATCTTTAAATTGATTTTACTCTAGTGATTGACTAAACCAACACTAAAATATAAGTGACTTTAACTTAAAGGGTCATGAAACCCCAGAATAAATTTTTTGAGTTGTGAACAGATATGTATAGGCTGCACATCATTGAAAACACTAAAGGTACTCATTGATTTTTTTAAAAAGTTGAAATTAGTTCTTTTTGCATTTTTCAGAGTGATTTCTGTCTTCCGGTTTGAAAAGCAAAGTCGGAGCAACGTCACAAAATCTGACGTCATCGTGTACTAGCGGCAAGATCCGGAGTGCTGGTTGGCTCCGAGTATAGGCTGGACGAACATGCTGACGTCAATAGTTTATGTATTTATTCATAACTTAAAGCTCATTCAATCCGATCACTGCACTGTAGTATGCATAAGATTATATTTGCGGTATTATGCCTGAGGAAGTATCACTTCTCTTGCCTCTGTCTCTTTTGTCATTCAGAGACATGGGTCGGTGCTCGTTTCCTCAGTGCTACAACTCAAAAATGCGTTTTCCTGCAACACGATCTACCAGCACAAATGGAAAATATGTTCGCATGAGATCGCATTACAGCGGAGAATTCAAATGTCACAAAAGTGCGGCTCATTCACCTCTGCCTGCTCTGCGTTCGGACACGCGAGCCGTATGTTTCCCCCAGCACAGCAGCACATGAGTGTTGTTTTTTATTTTACCCGCGATGCGGTCAGAACTGGAGTTTGAATACTAACACATGAAAAATACGATTGTTATGATATACATGCGGAGCGCGCATCTGATCGGTTTCAGCATGGAGCTCCGAGTTTAACAACACTAGCCACATGGATTGAATAAAGTATCCGTGTTTAAAGTTTTTATAGACATATTTCACATATTCTCCTGCACCAAACATTAACCAGCATGGTGTATGCACACATATTTCATCAAGTCTTCTTCAAATGAATTATACTGTATGTGCAAACTGGACACTGTTACAGTGGTGTATGTTAACGTGATGACACGATTATTCTGATAGACGAAAGACTGATTTAGATTGAAAATTCAAAGAAAAATGGACAAAAAATAAACTATGTCTTTATTCTTTGTGTTAAACTAAGTTGTGTTTATCATGAGACTGCAATGCTCATAAACATAATCAAAGTAGCCTATTATTAGCCCTTTTAAATATTCTTTCGCATTTCTCCATTGTGCTTGGGAGTTTGTTGTCATTTTCTCCATGCTCATATATTAATATTTATTATTCTGTATAATGAGTGTGTTCTATGTCTGTGCTTCATTGGTTGTTCTCTCCCCTCTTCCCCCCCTCTACACTCCCACTTTTCCAGAGCTTTACATGCCCATTTTAACAGACTTTTTCATCTTTGAGGTGTGAAAGACCAGGCTAAACCGGGGGGTTTCATGACCCTTTAATGTATATGAGTTAACAGTACTCATACTTATTGGTTTTAAAACCTAAATGGTTTAAGGCAATCGGTTTTCTCAAATGGTTTGAGTTACCGTAACTTAACGGGTTTTACAGTGTAGAAATTTTATGACATACAAATCATTCTTTTTATCAAATTATTCAATGAACTACAATTATAACACTATATTTACAACTATATGCCTATATTATTAGTAATTGAATAATTAAGCAACTCTGCAAAAGTATTCATTATTAAAAAAAAATAAAAATGCAGACTGTATGGTCATATTTGAATGACATTATTAGTGACTGAGGTCAAAAGTTCATAACCAATTGTACTTCCATAATATTATGTATGTCTAAGTTAAAAAGGATATTCAGTGAAGGAAAAAAAAGTATGGTGGGACCAAGGAAGACTATATGACCTCAAGAAAACGATCCGTTTGCATTCCCAATGGCACTTAGCTGCTGGATGACCCTTGAAAGTAAATAGTACATTCATGTTGACTTTAAAGTGACAATAATTCCCTGTTCACTTTCTCAATTTGTTTTAAACTCTTAGTCCGATTTATAATTTCAGTCTCAGCATTTGCTTGAAAAGTAAATTCAAGAGATAAAAATACAGGATAAAAAAGAAAACAGGAGACAGATATTACCCTACCCTGGAGACTTCCCTTGATACGGTAAAATAATTCACCCCCCACACTACACCGAGTGTTTTAAAGGGATTTAATTTTTTTACTACTTTTAGTATGACAAGTCTATTTTTCATGCCTTTGTCTCGCCTCACAGTGGACTGTGTTTTCCTCTTTAGAAGGCTTGTTATTGTGTTTAAGGAATCACCTGGGGAAAAGAAAGTCTCTCTAGTCGGAGCTGGAGGTGATTGTTCTTTAACAAACCCCATTCCTTCACCCCATCTGTTACTTCTACCTGCATTGGTCCTCTTGTATCTGTTCGTCCTCCTCCTCCTCTCATTTCTTCTCATATCACACACACATGCGCTTCTCAGAAGCAACTTTTGCTGACCATCCATCTTCCGGCGCAGTGAATAAGTTTGTGTTTATATGCTCAGCTCCCTGTGTTCACATTGCCTGGAAGTGCTTTCATTACGGTGTGTTGCTTTGGGCCTTGATGGTGCTCTCTATTGTCTCGGCCAATCATCATCTCTCCCTCTCCACCTCCATCTCCTGGGAATCCTCAGGCCTGGGGTCGTTGTTCTAATCCCATTCCATATTTCCGATTCAGTGAGATCGCAGACAACGGGTCATCCGTAGCCTGTTCTACATTCCTGATTTAGTAAAACCACTGATCCACGGTCAATCCTGACCTATCAAATGTGTCCACGGCCTCTCATCCTTTATATAACATACATATCGGTGCGAAGGAGCTTAATGGCTCCTCTCTAACATGCTTTTAATAACATGCTTAAGAAGTCAGAACAAAGAGGAATTACATGCTCAAAGAACTCAATGCAGGCGTTAATGCATTTTCTTTGCCTTGTAATATGCTTAATGAATAGCTTGCCCTCCTCTCTTCAAGCACATTATGTTGAAGTGTTCTCTCTTTTTTTGGAGACATTCGTTAAATGTGGCATTAAAGGTTATTTACGTATTTTACACTTACTGCTATGAAAGACATTTATTTAATGATATTAGTGTTTTTGTTTTGTATTGCTTTTTTGATTTGTTGCATTGCCTTTCAATGACTTTTTGTAGTAATGTGATGCCAAGCATTTTTTTATTTTTTTTAGTAGCTTACCATCCAGCATGCTGTTATTTTATTTGTGTTGTTCTCAGTGGATCTTAGAGTTTCCTATGGAAGCTTGTTTCTGCCACTGAATAAAAAATAAGAAGGTAATTGCAACTTTTTATCTCAAAATTCAGAGTTTTTTTCTCGCAATTGCGAGTTTACATCTTGCCATTCTGAATTTTTTTCTCAGAATTGTACGTTTATATCTCACAATTCGGACTTTATTACACACAATTGCGAGTTATAAAGTCAGAATCGTGAGATATAAACTCGCAATTCTCGCAAAACCCTCAGAACTGGACTTTATAACTCGCAATTGTGAGTTTATATCTCACAATTCTGAGAAAAGATGTCAGAATTGCAAAATATAAACTAGCAATTGCAAGAAAAAAAGTCAGAATCTCTCAATTGTGAGTTCATATCTTGCAATTCTGAGAAAAGAAGTCAGAACTGCAAGATGTAAACTCGCAATTGTGAGAAAAAAGTCTGAATTCTGAGTCGCAAAGTCGCAATTATCTTTTTTATTTTTTATTCAGTGGTGAAAACAAGCTTCCATAGCTTCCCTCTCCTCATTCTTGGGCTTGGCTTCCTGAAAAGTGGCCTTCTTATCCCTGCTGGCTCTTGCTAGGATGACATTTCACCCTGGATCGATGGTGGTTGTCGTCCCGGGTCTCTCGGGACCTTACCAGCTAGAGAAGAGTGACCCTGGGGCAGCACCTGCAAATCCTGTAGGGTTAGCTAGGAGTCAAGAGAGCAAGAAAGCCTATTGTCAAAAGTCACAGGTCAAAAAAACAGTAACAGTGTTGGAGAGAACAGCCTCACTTGGCACATTTAGTGATTGGAGAAGACTGGACCATACTGTCCTTTTCATTGCCTTAATAGTTGGGCTTGCACAGCCACAATTCATCTTGCTTTGAATATTTAATAAGGTGAGAAAATGCTTATATTTCAAATAGTTGCTGCAAGAACTTAATTTTCCATCTCTAGAAGTGTATTAAAGTAAATATTACCAGCTCCCCCATGAATTTCATGTTTGGGTTTGCATATCAAACAGAAGCAAAGTGTCCACCTCTATATTACGCCTTTGCACAGAGTAGTAAGTGAATTGGCTAGCAGGAAATGGCAGGTGACATTTGGAGAACTGCCCAGAACGTTTAAATATATCACACTTTCAGCTCAGCCGCTGAACTATTAACTGGACTTTGAAGGAAGAAAAAAGGTTTTCTTAAAGGAAGAGCTAATGTTCTATCGCTGTTCACCTTTGGTTAATAGGTCCGTGCCTGGGTTTAAGCACCATCACTAAAAGCAAAGGTCACTGTTCTCATGATTCAAGTGAAAGGAAAGATGGATTAAACTCTGCAGTGAGCTGATTCCTTTTACAATACAGTTAACATCCGCTGTCTCTTTTAAAGCGATAGTTCACTCAAAATTGAAAATTCTGTCATCATTTTCTCACCCTCATTTAATTCAAGACACCTCTTAACTTGAACACTGCATTATCAGAACGGCGTGTCATGTGCTGCAAAAGATGCGAGACGTGAGCCAATGGTCAAACACATCCGTCTAGCACATGTTTACATACAAAAACAAAGGAAAAGCAGTAGAGTGGTATGAAAAAAACTGTTCTGTATGAACGTCTCCTTAGACTACATCTTTAAAATTGGCATATGTAAATGCATCTGGACAGTGGAGAGCAAGAGTGAATTTTGGTTCTCACACAAAGCTATTGTATGGCTTCAAATAACACTTTTATCACATTTTATGGTGCTTTTTGGCATTTTCGTCTTCATTCACTTTTTATATGATTGTTATACAGTGTTAGGCAGTAATTAGTTACAGTAATAATATTACTTTTACTAACACGATTTCAGTAATAATAATACAGTTACCACCCATAAAACAGCTGGTTTCTTAGTTACTTTTAATGCCTCAAACTGATTTGAAATCCAACAATCCAATCATTTCTAGATATATTTTCAGAATTTTCACGACTCGCACAGGCACATTAAGCCACCAGTGCAGCAGACAAGCTTGGAATATGAAAACACTTACATTCAGCGGATGGAAATTTTGCCATTACATTGATTTTGTCAGGAGAAAAGATGATCTGAACACTTTTGTGTAAGTTATGGTATTACTGTTTGTAAATTGTGGCATTACTTTACTCTGGCATTACATGGCTTGCCCACCCACATCCCTCTGATCCCAATATAAATGATATTACTATAACTAAAAATCTTTTAGGAAAACAAAACATTTTCTTACAAACTTAAGTGATTTATTTTGAAAAAAATACATCATGAAATATAATTGTAAATGGGTGACAGAGGAATTATAGCTACAATTAGCTTTAAGCTACACATGACAATTAATGAGATTAATACTACTTAAAAGTCACTATCAATCATCATTGAGTGTTTGTAATAACTTCTGACTGCGATCCTATGTGGATTTTGGTCAAATGACGAGGCAGAAATATGCTGATGGTATTTTTTTTTCTTTTTCACTTCAAATAAACATTTAACCAGAATTGCAAATTAAATATATTGAATGCTAAGCAAATAAGAAGTATCTTCATGTATAGATCTGACACACAGCAATCACAAAACATTTGCTTCTCCCATATTAAATGTTCTGGAGCGGGATTGTGAGCTAGCCCTGATTGGCCGCCCCTTGCAATTGCCAGAAAGGGCCAGTAGAAGTGGGCTCCTTTGTAGTTGGGCTGTTATGATGCTTGTTCCAGAGCATCTGCGGTTTCTGGGCAAATATCTAAGAGGGCTACTGTGAGCTATTCTCCTTCATTTCCGTCCATTATTTATATGACAGGATTTCATTCACTGCCACGGAGCACAGTCGCTGTACCTTGAAACCCCGTTGGGATTCCCGGTGTTAGGTAAGAGCAAGGACAGCTAGTCAGTCAGTTTCCCCCGAGGCTCCGAACCTCCAAACGAACTGCTTCCTCTTCCAGCTGGGAGGAAAACGGACGGTGATGGAAGGCCTTGAACAGTCCTTGTCTTTCCTGGCTGGCGTTGCCTGAACAGTTCAATGGGTTTTTGTTTCTCAAAACTCATTGTTCGAGAACCGACATGTTAAAAGGTACGGCTATAAATATATAAGAGTTAAAATCATTCCGGAAAGGTCACAAATTGATAATTGAGACTCATTCTGTGAAGCCTAAAGGCCTGATTTGCCCTATTTCTTCTACTCATCTTCCAGACGCTACTGGTACCAGGACCTCCATTTCGTAGAAGGAGGTTATTGAACATGGCTGCCCCTCTCTTCAACCATGAGGGAATACGGAGAGGAGGGTATTTCCATTGCTATGTAGGTCTAGGTGATTAAAATGAAGCTGTATACCCACGATACATCTTAATTGAAGTGCCGCCAAGGACACATGGTTGTTTCCCTTTCCCCACTAAGATCTCCATTTTAAATCACTCCCTAGTTCCCGTTCTCTCCCTCACCTTTGACAGAAGAATTGAAGTTCTCACACCTGCATTTGCCATCATCATTTGCACAAATAGCATAGAGACAGAGTGAAAATGAATGGATACTATAGGGGCATATCCTTCTCTCACCCTCCCTCTCTCTCACCTTCTGCTCTGTTATCCTCCGCATGCGGAAAATGCCAGAGAGCATCTCGTGGGCTTTCTGCATCTAACCCAAATCCTTCACTTTGCTTGAGAAATGGCTGGCTGAGCCTGGCCCAAGAGACCGGTCTGCCCCGCGCCAGCATCGGTTTACTTATTAAATATAAGATCTCCCGCTCTCTCCCTTTTTCTCTCTCTCTCTCTCTCTCCATCCCTCAGTATCTTCTCCATCTCAGAGGTTGCACCAGAGCTCCCCAGGAGTTTAGGCCCAACGTTTGTTTGAAGAGCAGTAGAGAGAAGCGGCATTCTGGGAGCTTTACAGCAAGGGGGGGGGGAAGCTGGTCGCCCAGGCTGGATGGATGTTCTGTCAGCTTGCTTCTGTGATGTGCCGCCCTATCTGAAAGGCCCTGATGGGGAGATAGGAAGACTATCAACCAGCTAGCTTCAAAGTCCGACGAGCCAGTCTGATCCTCAAGGGGGCAGACGGAGCGGGAGGGAGGGGTGTAGAGGAGATATGAGATGAACAAATGTGAAGGAAAGAATAGGACAGAAGGACGTAAATGATGTGACAAATGGTAATGGCGAAGAGAAAGTGTTAAAGAGATAGTTCACACACAAAAAAATTACAATTCTGTCATCATTTACTCACCCTCATGTCGTTTCAAACCAGCATGACTTTATTTCTTCTGTGGAACACAAAAGGAAAATTATGAATCTTTTTTATTATTATTTTTTTTATGTACAGTGGACGGGGACTGGAAATTTCCAGCAACACAAAACCACCATAAATGTATCATATGATTTGGGCCCTATATTTCAAATTGTGTTAATACACTGCCCGGACAAAAAAAAAAGTCGCTGTTTGGATTTTAATAGGCAAATACTTAAGAATCTATGAATGGATCATTATTACAGTTATTATTATGTTTCTAGCATGTTTTATGTTTGGCAACAATTCTTTTAACCCTTAAAGATGGAGTGTGTAGCTTTTCATTTCTTAAAGGATTAGTTCACTTTCAAATAAAATTTTCCTTATAATTTACTCACCCCCATGTCATCCAAGATGTTCATGTCTTTCTTTCTTCAGTCGAAAAGAAGTTAAGGTTTTTGATGAAAACATTCCAGGATTATTCTCCTTATAGTGGACTTCAATGGCCTCCAAATGGTTGAAGGTCAAAATCATAGTTTCAGTGCAGCTTCAAAGGGCTTTAAACGATACCAGACGAGGAATAAGGTTCTTATCTAGCGAAACGATCAAAGCGAACGAACAAAGAATACAAAAATGCGGTTTTGGCGGAAGCACTTGGAAGGCAATCATTTGTTTATATAAAGCATATACATTTAAATTTTTCTGAAAATGACAGATCGTTTCGCTAAATAAGACCCTGGCCATATTCCAGGATGACAATGTCAAGATTATCCAGGGTTAAAATTGTGAAAGAATGGTTCAGAGAGCATGAAGAATAATTTTCACACATGAATTGGCACCTCTGAGTCCAGACCTTAATTTCATTGAAAGTCTTTGGGATGTGCTGGAGGAGACTTTACAGAGTGCTCACCTCTTGCATTGTCAATACAAGATCTTGACCAAAAATGATGCACCTCTCGATGGAAATAAATGATGTGATGTTATTATAGCGACTTTTTTTTTTTGGCCAGGCAGTGTATTTCAACTGATTAATTGAAAAGATCTGATTTAGAATGCAAGGTTGTATGCTATTCAGAACTGAATTGAGAATTTAAATTCCAAATTGACTCCTGAGTTTGAAATAAGATTGCATCCAAACAGGATGCAGAATTGCAATTTGAATTTGAATTTAAATGAGAATTAAAATAAACTGAAATACAAAAAGAATTCATATAACATATTAAATTCATATTAAATATCACCTGTAAAAAAATACATTTAATCTATATACACTTCTTTATATTTAATAAATAAATTTTATTTTAAGAACCAAAGTGGAAGGACACCTAATTTCCCAATACATTATCCGCTGAATTTCTTTCTTTGTAAATTCCACCTCCTATAATTCCAATTCAGTTTTAGATTGAAAATTTTCCATTAAGAATATATAATTTTATATATATATATATAGTGCAGAATACCTTCAGATAGATTATAGTTATCTATGTGCATATTAAGCTGGAATAAGTCATTTAATATACTCACGCTCACAATAAAATATTTTTCAAATTAATATGAATATGACGCTAAACTGTGGATAGAAACGAAGGCAACTGTTAAAATAATTTCTAAAAAAATTATATATGTTGTATATTCAGTTAAAGCTGAATTATTAATTCAATTAAAGTCCCCCTGTAGTCAATAATTTTTATCCCTTAAAACTCATCTTTGATGACCAAAATGACTTAATCATTTTTTTCCTGTGAAAAAAAATTCTTCATGCCTTAAAATAGCTTGAATGTAACTCTACACCCTTGTTTCATTTAATATACACGGATCAATGAATATGCTAATTAGCCCCGCCTCCACTCACTCGCACGGGCTCGGAGATCTACTCGGTCATCTTACTGAGGTAAACACTGCACAATGGTATCGCTCTTTACAACGTCGGACACATGACGGTAATTAATATGATTAGCCTTTTACTACAACATTATCAAACAGCTGCTAATAATGTGTTGCTACTTGCTATTGTTACACAAACCATGTTCCTGTTTGCCATCTCAGTCTGCCTTCTAAAAATCAGTATTCTTAGAAATGCTTTGAACAGCTCAGAATGTCAGTGGAGAAACACATATAGTTCATCATTACATATACACCATACACCCGCTATATTGCTAAATCCACACGATTTTTTAATCAACAGAAAAATATACCGGGATAACCTGGCTTCTTGAGACTCCAGCTTCAGAGCAGTGAGCGGTCATGGTTAATCATATGCTAAAACCCGCCGGCATGTTGACATGATTGATTATAAGGTAGTTTGTGACGTCTCAATCACCAGTGATTTCGGAAACTGCCATTTTGAAACTGTCTTTAGACTGCAGTTTTTAACAGAAAATATTCAGCAATGGTGTTGACTTATGAATTTGCACATGGTTTGCCTTAAAGGATATTAAAAACACCACATAGACATATAAACAACATTAAAAACTTTATTTTCACCATGGGGAAACTCGTGAACTGAAAACAACACCACACACCTGTGGAAGCCCATCATTCCTGCACATGGAAAGATTCCATCACATCAACAACAACAAGAAAAGAAAGGAAAAGGAAGCCATCCATTCTTCCACTCTTCCACAAAGATCGAAGTTCACAGCCGTGACAAGTGCACTGAGGCATCAACTTCTCTGATCTCTTTCTCCATCGTGTCTCTTTTCCATTTTTTTCCTCCCTGGCATTCGGGTGCTTTTCCTTCCCCACAGAAAGACGTCAGGCACTCAGTCAATTAGGCACAGATGGTGAGATTACAGCGAGAGAGAGTAGGGTGAGAGGGGCCTGTGTTAAACGCTGAGGAACACACACACCAGACAGGAGAAACAGCACTGCGGGGACAATCCAACACGAGCGAAAGAGAGAGATAGGGAAAGAGAGAAGAATAAAAAAAGAGAAGGATGGGGTCACAGAGGCTATGTGAGAAGAAAAAAGAAAAAGAGAGAAGTGCCTCATTGAATATTGAGAAGGGCTGCTATTCCCTGCTTTCCGGAGGCATGGCCTTGTTGTACTGCTACAGATGTAGATCCACTAAATGGATTGTTGTGTGATAAGAGACAGTGATCCAGGAATAGAAAACAGCCTGTAGAGCATTTCATCACACAGAAAATGTGTTTCTTCAGATCTTCTGCATGTATGGATCAGACATTGACAGATATTACACAAGAATGTTCCTGATTTAAAGTAAACTGTCTAAACAGCATATGTGGCATGATGTCGACTGCCACAGACATCCAACAAAACAAATATCACATTTTACAATAATGCACATACAATGTAAATGTATGGGAACAGTATTCCAGATTGTTTTAAATCAAATTTGTTAAGTTTGCATTGATTTTACGAGGTGTGTAATTCGTACAAATTCGTACGACCTCACTCGTACAAACAAATTCGATTTGTCTAAACCCCAGTGACGGGTAGGTTTAGGGGCGGGGTTTGGGGTTGGTCATTTGTACGAATTCATACGAATTTGGCAACTCGTAAAATACGAAAGATTTTGCAAAAATTGTATGAATTCGTACCAGTGAGGTTGTACGAATTCGTACAAATTAGCCACTTTGTAAAACACGTATGAATTGCCGTGAGATCGGGTAGAATCTTCCCCTTTAAGAATGACAAAGTGTAATTTCTGTGGTACTACTGTCACCAAACTGAATTTGCCAAAAATAATGATATATTTAAAAATCAAATAGTATTTTATTATAAAAATATAATAATATTTTAACATTGTATTTCAGTGGTCCACTTTAGACATTCTAACTCTTATTCTCTAACTAGACTGTCTACATAATATATGCTAACACTTTATTTTGATGGTCCTCCAACAGACATTCTACTGACTATAAGTCATTTTGCAACTACATGTTAACATTTTCTACTAACACGAACCCTAACACCTAACCAGTCTACTACAGTCTACTAATACTCATGTACTGTAGTTGCAAAGTTACTTACAGAATTTCTAAAGTGTACCATCGAAATAAAGTGTAACTGTATTTTATTTTTATCTTGTCTTATGAATTAGTGTTAACTGTCCTTTTAAAAATAAGAAACAAGAATACAGTGGGCCTACTCAACCCATATACCTTTAGCCAGCCAGATAGTCCCGCCCCAAACCAATTCCATTGGTTGAACTATAATGTTGTTGTGTGAGGATGCAGAAACAAATAGTATATATATATATATACATATATATATAATCTAAGATGTATTTGTATAATTTGCACTCTTGTATATTTCATCCAAAATATCCCGCAGTGATATTAGACCTTCACCACAGCTCTGGAATTCCAGTGACTGTAGGATGTGACAGCCAGAAGAGTGGATTAAAGAAGGAAGAGAGGAGAGAGAGAAAAAACGGTGTCCTAGATTAGGACAGTCGAGCATTTGGTAAGTGTCTGATTCATCGAGCTTGAAGTGCAACGAAGGTTAAGTGAGATTTAGAAGGTGTGTGCTTTATGTATGTGTGTGTGAGGCCCATCATTCTTAGAGGTGTGCACCGGGCCACCAGGACGCAATTAACCCAGCGAGAAATGTATTTATTCATGCCTCTGAGCCACACTGAGCTCCACACACAGGGTGAGTCAGCAGCGGCGTCCGTGCGCGCGCGCGCACACACAAACACACAAACGGTCGCGCATTTATTATACATGCTGAAATGAGGTAAATAAGCAGAGAGAGAAACAAAATATCAGTTTAAATGTGGCATTAGAGTGCATTCTCACTGCCTGTCACGGTTATTTAGAAAGCGCGCGATGTTCTCGAGGTAACCAATCGTTTAGCGCTGGACTTGGAAAGCGTGCGCGCACACACATACGTGCTTACACGCAAGTGCCATACCAAACACCGGGCTGACAATACCTCATCTATGTTCACACGGACACGGAGCTGGAGTCGGGGGAGGGAGCTCAGCAGAGGAGAAAAGCAGAACTGACAGAATGAAGAGGCCCTAGCAGGAAAACATCAGTAGAGAAGTCATCCCAATGCACGGCAACCGAGCAGTTCCCATGGTGCACCGCAGGCAGCCTATCTCTGGGGCTGGAGGCAGGTAATAGGAAGCTGTAATGATAAAGACGAGGAGAGAAGCCACAGGAGCATCTTCCATTCAGTCCTTTTCCCAGAGAGAGGGATGAGGGGAGGAGAAAAGACTTTCTATCAGAGGCAGACTTCCATTTGAAAGCTGTGAGTTAGGCAATCTGTGGTCTGGATAAAGTGAGAATGCTGAACATGAGATCTTAAAGAAAGGAGAGATAGAAGTGGATGTGATCGCAATACAAATGTTGATTTAGGACTAGCAATGGGAATCGCAATTTAATGATTATCTGAAAACTTTCTTTTTAAATGTAATTTTAAAATCCAGATTTCTGTATTTTAGTGAGTCATAATTTGATTAAAAATTTCCATAAAACAGTGTTTTGAACATGAATCTTTAACTAGCCTACTTCATACGGATTTAAGTCTCAAGACTACAAATAAACCAGTAACTTGTGCACTTAAGACTGTTTTGAGTCTTTTTGAATCATTTAATTGCAAGAATCAAGCACTGCAGTCCTTTTTATTCATCGAAACATGGAGACTTGAGCACTTAACAAGCTTTTCTCTCCTGTTGTTTAGATGTTTATGTATTTTGTAAATGTAAAGCTGCTTTTTTTTTTCACCATATATATATATATATATACAGGTCCTTCTCAAAAAATTAGCATATTGTGATAAAGTTCATTATTTTCCATAATGTAATGATAAAAATTAAACTTTCATATATTTTAGATTCATTGCACACCAACTGAAATATTTCAGGTCTTTTATTGTTTTAATACTGATGATTTTGGCATACAGCTCATGAAAACCCAAAATTCCTATCTCAAAAAATTAGCATATTTCATCCGACCAATAAAAGAAAAGTGTTTTTAATACAAAAAAAGTCAACCTTCAAATAATTATGTTCAGTTATGCACTCAATACTTGGTCGGGAATCCTTTTGCAGAAATGACTGCTTCAATGCGGCGTGGCATGGAGGCAATCAGCCTGTGGCACTGCTGAGGTGTTATGGAGGCCCAGGATGCTTCGATAGCGGCCTTAAGCTCATCCAGAGTGTTGGGTCTTGCGTCTCTCAACTTTCTCTTCACAATATCCCACAGATTCTCTATGGGGTTCAGGTCAGGAGAGTTGGCAGGCCAATTGAGCACAGTAATACCATGGTCAGTAAACCATTTACCAGTGGTTTTGGCACTGTGAGCAGGTGCCAGGTCGTGCTGAAAAACGAAATCTTCATCTCCATAAAGCTTTTCAGCAGATGGAAGCATGAAGTGCTCCAAAATCTCCTGATAGCTAGCTGCATTGACCCTGCCCTTGATAAAACACAGTGGACCAACACCAGCAGCTGACATGGCACCCCAGACCATCACTGACTGTGGGAACTTGACACTGGACTTCAGGCATTTTGGCATTTCCTTCTCCCCAGTCTTCCTCCAGACTCTGGCACCTTGATTTCCGAATGACTTTGGACCACTGAGCAACAGTCCAGTGCTGCTTCTCTGTAGCCCAGGTCAGGCGCTTCTGCCGCTGTTTCTGGTTCAAAAGTGGCTTGACCTGGGGAATGCGGCACCTGTAGCCCATTTCCTGCACACGCCTGTGCACGGTGGCTCTGGATGTTTCTACTCCAGACTCAGTCCACTGCTTCCGCAGGTCCCCCAAGGTCTGGAATCGGTCCTTCTCCACAATCTTCCTCAGGGTCCGGTCACCTCTTCTCGTTGTGCAGCGTTTTTTGCCACACTTTTTCCTTCCCACAGACTTCCCACTGAGGTGCCTTGATACAGCACTCTGGGAACAGCCTATTCGTTCAGAAATTTCTTTCTGTGTCTTACCCTCTCGCTTGAGGGTGTCAATGATGGCCTTCTGGACAGCAGTCAGGTCGGCAGTCTTACCCATGATTGCGGTTTTGAGTAATGAACCAGGCTGGGAGTTTTTAAAAGCCTCAGGAATCTTTTGCAGGTGTTTAGAGTTAATTAGTTGATTCAGATGATTAGGTTAATAGCTCGTTTAGAGAACCTTTTCATGATATGCTAATTTTTTGAGATAGGAATTTTGGGTTTTCATGAGCTGTATGCCAAAATCATCAGTATTAAAACAATAAAAGACCTGAAATATTTCAGTTGGTGTGCAATGAATCTAAAATATATGAAAGTTTAATTTTTATCATTACATTATGGAAAATAATGAACTTTATCACAATATGCTAATTTTTTGAGAAGGACCTGTATATATATATATATATATATATATATATGTTTTGATATATATAGATATATAGCAGCTTTCATTGGCCAATGACTGCCTGAAGGTGGTGATTGCTTACCGTTTGTCAAAAAAGTGTAAATACAATTTTCTTAACCCTAATCCATTAAACCCATCTGCCATTGGTCATCCAAACAGATAGGCGGCATCCAAAAATCATGAGTAACTGTCCCTTTAGCAGACATTATGACAATGATTCAGTTTCATTTCGGTTTTAGTTCACTGCAGTCCTTGATTGCAAACCCTACATGTGGGGAAAAAAATAACATCACATTAAGTGATTGGCCTTATCAATGCTAATTGATGAATTCTGGGAATTTGTAACTATGGCTTGTAACTAAGCATTCTTGGATATGGCCCATCCGTATGCAAAACATTCAGGAGGCTAAATTGAATCACATTACATACAAGACAGACAGTGCCTCGCAGGCTACCGCAGCAGATGAGATCGTAAAGCTTAATTTCCATGAGACTGCATGCGTTTAAGGAGATCTGGCATCCAAACTTCATATTTATTCATCGAAACATGGAGACTTGAGCACTTAACAAGCTTTTCTCTCCTCCTCTGTTAAACCCATCAGGGCCTCTTGACGGTACAGCAGGTGTTTATGTATTTTGATTTTTTTCTCTAACAAGGGAGGAAGAAAAAAACAGAAAAAAATACTTCCTTGTTGTTTTCTGAGTTCATCTTAATAGTTTCCCATCTGCCATGTAAGCCGGCCGCTCTCTAGAGCAAAGCTGTTTGGCTGTGTGGCGATATCTCTAGGATTTTAATCCGGTTTGGCACTGCTGATAGGTGGCCCAATCCACTTTTCTTCGCATGGTGACCAGAATATCGATCTACAGTCAGCTATGCCCCCCTCCTCACCCCTCGCACGCTTCATCTCACCACTGACCCCCACCGGCAGGATCAGTGGAAGAAGTCAAACCGACCAATCAAGCGTGAGTCTTGGAAAGGCTGAAGGGATATTGGCTGATCGTATATTTGACAGGCCAAGCAATGAACCGTTTAATTACGTCAGTTATTCATGCTTTCTCATTGCCGAGGGTCAAAGGTAGTGTCTGGCTGGCTCCACCGATGATCTTTTGGCTTATAACTGACATGTAATTGCAGGCATAATTACCTTTCTCTCTTTTAGAGATTTGATAAAAGTTTAATGTTTCCTGGCTATAGCAATTCAATTCATTATATATGAATGTATCATTATAGTATATGTGTGTATGTATATAAACAGCAACTTTGTGCAAAGTGCAACAGTGAAAATCTCTATTGAGAGAAAATTATGCTTCGACGAAATATGAAATTATGCTTTTTTTCCCTTTCATCTCCAAGTTGAGATTTTTCCATCAGAGGCACTTGTAAACATCTTCCTCTTATACCCACAAAATAGCTCACTCACTCATAAAAAACTCATCTCCTCAGCCTCCCGGTCATATTCAGTATGTTATCATCGTTTAGAGAGCCAGCATGGCTCTAGAGCCGAGATGTGTAATATTGTCAGCTCTAACAAATATAAGAATAGTGTCTGCCAGTATGATGGTTCTCTTGCACTCCGCATCCACAATTTATATATTTTTTTCTTAACCTAAAAAGCTGCTTTATTTTTTTTGGGTGA
>RJVU01075544.1:4572231-4593135 GCA_003731715.1 Anabarilius grahami | reverse complement strand
ATGTTTGGAACAGCATACTACACTTTTTCTATTTTATTATGAAATAATGGCTGCTAGGGCTGGATATTGACACAAATTTTACGATTTGATTCAATTTCGTGATTTAGATTCGCTACAGCAATCTGTCATGCCACATTAAACAGCAAAAAATTTTATTTCTTTTTTGAATTTCATAATAAAACGGTCAGAATTTGAAATCTGAGACTTTGTTTCATATCAAAAGTAACAATGCACAAAGCTTATTGCGACTTCTTGGATGGGAGGCAAGCTACAATGTTCTGTTCATTCATCAACTAAAAACAGGATAGACTAATCGATTTAAGATTCAATATTGGTTCGTAAAAAATGAGAATCGATTTAAATCAGGAAATAATTTTTTTTTTTTTACCCAGCCCTAATGGCTACTGTTTGACTGTTTACTATTTGACTATTGCTATTTAACAAAAAAAGAGGAAATAGAAATTATATTCTGCACAATATTCAGTAGCGCTGTATATATATATATATCCCCCCATTGATCTTTTACTCTGTTTTTCCTGTTTTTCAGTGGCAGTGCTGAATTATTCTATATATATATGCACAACAACACACAGCAGTGTAGTCCGATTCACAAACAAATGGCTCTTATGAACCAGTTCAGTGAAGGAACATTTTAATATTCAGTTTATAGAGAGAGAGAGTTGATGAAGGCATAAAGAGTTACAGAGAAATAGAAAGAGGGCAAGAAAGTACGAAGAGGGGGAAAAAAAGGTTTTGTTGGAGAGATAGAGATTTTTAAGATGGGCTGAGGATGTGACTTTCTATCTCTCGTCTGATTATAGAGCTATCGGAAATGTGCTGGGGAATTGTGTTCTGTCTGTGCTCAAGGCTTAAGCACTTGTCAATTTCATTCCTCTACGGCAAACGATTACTTACAGACCCCTCCGACAGCAAGCTAATGGGCTCCTCAGATCTTGGCAGAGATTAGATGGTAGGACATTGCGAAAGATGGAGCAGAGGCTGAGAGGACATTTTTAAGGGAAATTACGCAAATGACCTTGGTCTACTTATCATTGCGCTCCTTGCCAGGAATGTAGATGCTCTCCTTGAAAATTACAAACGATCTGAAACTCACTTGAACCTTGTATAACTGGCGTGTTTTTTTTTATTTCTCAAGGCAAAAGACAAAACACAGAGTAAAACAGGGGCTTGGAAGTGAAACAATTTTCTTTTCTTAACCTCTCCTCAGGTTATGACTGAATTTATAGCAGTATTTCGAGGTTAAATGCAAGTTAACCTTTCTAGACAGCGTCTGCGGCATGCTGTTGATTACCAAAATAATTTTGACTTTGTGAAAAACCAACAAACCATGTCAACAGAAATTTAGAAATCTTTGGCTGAAGGGAGGCTTTCATTTTTAGTACATTACACAGTTTGTTACTAGAAGGTGCCTGGATTAGTAGTCGACTAATCAATTAGTTCTTCTACTAGTTAAAGGATTAGTCCACTTTTAAATAAAATGTTCCTGATAATTGACTCACCCCCATGTCATCCAAGATGTTCATGTCTTTCTTTCGTCAGTCGAAAAGAAATGAAGGTTTTTGATGAAAATATTCCAGGATTATTCTCCTTATAGTGGACTTCAATGGCCTCCAGATGGTTGAAGGTCAAAATTACAGTTTCAGTGCAGCTTCAAAGGGCTTTAAACGATACCAGACGAGGAATAAGGGTCTTATCTAGCGAAACGATCGGTCATTTTCGAAAAAAATACAACTGTATATGCTTTATAAACACAAAATATCGCCTTGCATGTACTTCCGCTTTCCGCATTCTTCAAAACGCTTACGCTGTATGTCCTATGCCTTCCCTATTCTACTTACGGAAAAAAACGGAACTGGGGTCAAAAACCTTAATTTCTTTTCGACTGACGAAAGAAAGACATGAACATCTTGGATGACATGGGGGTGAGTAAATTATCAGGAAAATTTTATTTAAAAGTGGACTAATCCTTTAAGCTGTGTATAATATTAACATTTAAAATAATAATCATAATGATTAATCTTTAATATTTTTTTATTATATAGACATTTAAATTTACATAAGGTAAACATTGACTCACCCAGTGCTATTATAGTATTACTGAGACACATTTTTTTATTAATAGTTTAAATTAGTTTTCATTTTTATTTTCTGTTTTCATTTTAATTTTAGTTAAAATTTTAGTAATTTTGTTGTGTTTTTGTAAATGTTCTTTTCTTTCTTAGTTTTTATACATTTTCATTTCAGTTTTCTTTATTTTAGTACATCAAGTTAAACTAAAAGGAAATGAGAAATGTTTTCTAGGCAACTAGCTGACTTTTTAAAATATTTAAAGTAAGTTTTACTTTTAAATATTTTATTTAAGTTGCCGTTTTTGTTTCAGGGAAACAAAAATGTTTATATAGTTTTAGTTTTAGTTCAGTTTAACAGCCCTCTACTGTCTGGATAACTATGCAAAAGTAGTTGTGCAAGCATGTCAGTGCTGACAAGAGTTTAACTTGTATTTTACATGAAATATTCCTTAAAATAATTTAAACAGAATTCATACAACAATCTAGCCTATTTTTTCTTAGAAAGATGGTCTAACTGAGAGACAAGCTTTAAAAACAAATAAAAAAATCCCCTTTAAAAAACAAACTGTAATTTAAAATGACACTCACTGATTTTTTCCCCCCATCTTTGTGAGGTTCTCATTAAAAAGTTACTCTCTGCTTCTCTCTTCCTGTCATCCGATGCTCAGAAAAGCACTTTAATCACCAGACTGATTCTTCTTGTGCAGTCTAGTGCTACGGTGAATTCCTATCTACTTTCAACCACAATATGCAAGACCACAGTATGTGCGTTTGAATGGGAATACAAGGGGAAAAAAAGCTTTTTACTTTTTCTGAAGAAAAAGTTCATCTTCATGTGGTTGTTGAGTGGTTGCTAGTGTGTTGCCATGAGGCTATGGTGTTAGGACATTACTAAATGGTTGCTTAGATATTTTGGTCTCTGGATATGACTATTTCCCCCCTTCAGTGTTATTTTTTGTACACCAAATTGAGGTAACATTCATGTCTGTAGCACAAATGCAAGGCAAATTAACATTTAATACCTACAGTAGGTTAAGAGTGAAAAGCATGCAAGTACGAGCAATAATAATAGTGATACTCGCCTTAGCAAGCACTAAAACACCTTAGAGCTACGGCAGCAGTCTCAGTAGAGTAGCATTACTAGATTAGATTACCAGCAGACATTCCTAAATCATGTTATTTTGCTAAAATGAGTGTAGAGCATGAAAGGGATATTGCCACCAGTCCTCTCATGGCTTTTGGCCACCCAAAGATCAGCAACTGAATCAGCGACCCTCTTTATTTATTGAATTCTGTGTTCTTTTCAGTGCTTCAGTTAGATTACCAGAAAAAAAATGGAGTCTTTCCCGTCTACCTGGTCATAAATAGTCATCTACTATCTCTGAGCTTTAAATGCTCAAGGTTACAGATGTTGGACGCAGAATGCAGGATGAACACGTAATACAGATGGCAGAAAACTCAATGAAAGCAATTGCTTCATAGATTAAATCATTTAAAGCGATTTCAAAAATAAGAATTATTCCCATTTCTCAACACACATGGGCTAAGTCACTGTATTTCGGTGCAAAATTGGGTAACGCTTTAGATTACGGCCCGGAAAGTACTGCGTAACTACAACGAATTTGCAGTGTAACTTTCGATAATTCTATACAGTAAGTATGTGTAAGTATAGTGGAACAATATGTAAAGTCTTGGGAATAAAGAGATAACAACCAGGAAAATAACAACTTAATTATACTGTAAGTATTTTAGAACTAAGGGGTACTTATACTGTTATGATAGACAACAATCTTACATTTGGGAGCAATTTTGTCGAGAAAGTGCACTGATTAAGTTGTTCCAAGGCAAGTAGAAAGAACTATTGCAATCTTTTTTAATACATGGGGAAATATGCTGTTGTTTCATGTAGTTACAGGGTAAATATGACATTACGGGCCGTAAATTAAAGTGGAGCTTGTTACCCTCTTATTTCATGTAGTTACAGGGTAAATATGACATTACGGGCCGTAAATTAAAGTGGAGCTTGTTACCCTCTTATTTCATGTAGTTACAGGGTAAATATGACATTACGGGCCGTAAATTAAAGTGGAGCTTGTTACCCTCTTATTTCATGTAGTTACAGGGTAAATATGACATTACGGGCCGTAAATTAAAGTGGAGCTTGTTACCCTCTTATTTCATGTAGTTACAGGGTAAATATGACATTACGGGCCGTAAATTAAAGTGGAGCTTGTTACCCTCTTATTTCATGTAGTTACAGGGTAAATATGACATTACGGGCCGTAAATTAAAGTGGAGCTTGTTACCCTCTTATTTCATGTAGTTACAGGGTAAATATGACATTACGGGCCGTAAATTAAAGTGGAGCTTGTTACCCTCTTATTTCATGTAGTTACAGGGTAAATAATGACATTACAGGCCGTAAATTAAAGTGGAGCTTGTTACCCTCTTATTTCATGTAGTTACAGGGTAATTAAAAAAATTATATAAAAATTAAAAAAAAAACACAAACAATCTGATATGACTTGGAAACCTTTATTTGAAAAACAACTTATTTCAAAACAGATTTAAAGTTACAACACTTCTTATTCGTTTCTCTTGCTCGGCTTCCTCCTCCTCTTGTTCCTCTTCTTCTTTTTCTTTCTTTCCACTGATGAATTTTAAGAGGGAATCCCCTTTGCTATTCTGTATTAAAAGAAAATACAGTACACCTGGAAATGTGCTCACCGTTTACTCATCTCTTACCCTCATGCCATTTAAGATGTATACGACGTTACTTCATAAGATGAACACAAAAAGGTTTTTAGGAAAAAATAAATCATCTGGGAACGCTTTATAATGCAAGCTCACGTGTTCCTAAAAGCATCAACAGCACAAACAGTAATAACTAGAGTAATCCATACGACCCCAATGGATGAATCAATGTCTTCTGAAGTGAAACGATACGTATTTGTCAGAAAAATATCAAATATTTTAACATTTTAAACTTTCGACCAACTGTCTCCTGCGCGTGCATGCGAGGGTTGAGAGTTCATGCTTGACGTAACTTGAAGCGTGACGTAAGCGTGCCGAGAAACTCACGCGAAAAGTCACGAGGATGTCGGATGCCGTCAGTTTAAAAAAAAAGTTTTTTTTTAAATTAATGCTCACAAAAAAATACACGGAATAACAGATAATGATAATGAGAAACAAACGAGACAGAATAACAGAGACGGCAGTTCTCGCGCGAGTTTCACACGAATCTCCCGCGAGAATGTCATGAAAGCTTCACGTTGCTCGTTACAATGTGCTTCGTCGAACGCAAAGTCGACTCTCATGCAGGCGCTGGTGACAGCTGGTCGGAAGCGAAAAGATGAATAGCCTAAACCATGAGAAGATTTCGGGGTGTACTGCATTTTCTTATAGTACACAATAGCAATGAGATTCCTTCTTAAGATTCATCAGCTGAGAAACAAGAGCAGGAGGAAGCCAAGTGAGAAACAACAACCAAAAAACTGACAAAACTTGTTACTTACTGTCAGGACTTTAGAATTTGAAATGAAAAGTTGATTTAAAAAAATGAATAATAAGTGTTGTAGACCTATTTGTAATAAAGTTGTTTTTCAGATAAAGGTTTCGGAGTCAGTGATATCAGATTGTTTGCGTTTTTTTAATTACTTACCCTGTAACTACATGAAATAAGAGTGTAACAAGCTCCACTTTAATTTACGGCCCGTAATGTCATATTTACCCTGTAACTACATGAAACAAAAGCATATTTCCCCATGTATTAAAAAAGATTGCAATAGTTCTTTCTACTTGCCTTGGAACAACTTAATCAGTGCGCTTTCTCGACAAAATTGCTCCCAAATGTAAGATTGTTGTCTATCATAACAGTATAAGTACCCCTTAGTTCTAAAATACTTACAGTATAATTAAGTTGTTATTTTCCTGGTTGTTACCCCTTTATTCCCAAGACTTTACATATTGTTCCCCTATACTTACACATACTTACTGTATAGGTACACTATAATTATCGAAAGTTACACTGTAAATTCGTTGTAATTATGCAGTACTTTCCGGGCCGTAATCTAAAGCGTTACCCAAAATTGCACAAAATCTAATGAAAACAGGCACTAAATGCACTGAAATAGGGAAGCACTGAGTATTTAAAGGGTTAGTTCACCCAAAAATGAAAATTCTGTCATTAATTACTCACCCTCATGTTGTTCCACACCCGTAAAACCTTCGCTCATCTTCGGAACACAAATTAAGATAACATAGCAAGATAATTAACACTTTCAATACCCGGAAAGCTACTAAAAACATATTTAAAACAGTTTATGTGACTACAGTGGTTCAACCTTAATGTTATGAAGCGACGAGGATACCTTTTGTGCGCCAAAAAAATAACGACTTTATTCAACATCTAGTGATGGGCGATTTCAAAACACTGCTTCATGAAGCTTCGAAGCTTTACGAATCTTTCGTTTCGAATCAGTGGATCAAAGCATGTATCAAACTGCCAAAGTAATGTGATTTCAGTAAATGAGGCTTCGTTACGTCATAAGTGTTTCGAAATTTCAATGGTTCACCACTGGGGGGTTGTGACTTTGGCAGTTTGATACACACTCCGAACCACTGATTCGAAACAAAAGTTTCGTAAAGCTTCAAAGCTTCGAAGCTTCATGAAGCAGTGTTTTGAAATCGCCCATCACTAGATATTGTTGAATAAAGTTGTTATTTTGTTTTTTTGGTGCACAAAAAGTATTTTTGTTGCTTCATAACATTAAGGTTGAACCACTGAACTCACATGAACTGTTTTAAATACGTCTTTAGTAGCTTTCTGGGTATCTGAAAGTGTTAATTATCTTGCTGGCAATGGAGGCCTCACTGAGCCATCGGATTTTATCAAAAATATCTTAATTTGTGTTCCAAAGATGAGCAAAGGTCTTATGGGTGTAGAACGACATGAGGGTAAGTAATTAATGACAGAATTTTCATTTTTGGGTTAATTAACCCTTTAAATGAAGTCATTGTCATTATTTTCAGATCAAACATGCTTCCTTTTTATGTGAATTATATATTGCACATTATTCACTGAATTCAGCACTATTTGTATGTGTAGTCAAGATGACCTCAAAATTTATTTCATTTATTTCTTAATGCACTTCCCTAGACTTACAGTCAATGATTCATTGTGCATGTTATGAAAAAAAGAAAGCTGGTCTCTCTAATCATCAATCAATTTCAAAAAAATAACTCAAATATAACTCTATTGCCAATTCCTCTGAAATTACTTTTCTTATCACAGTTCACACAGTTCGCTTTGAATCTATTTTGGACACCATCTGATAAATTCCCAATGGATAAAACTTTTTTTTTTCACTTTGAATACCCTGTTTTACTCAGAAATAATCATGAAATGGTGAATTACGTGCTAAAACAATGCAATATGTGTAATTAGATGACTATCAGAAGGCACAGATCCCCCAAATATATAAATATATGCAGGATATAGGCACATTATAAATTAAAAATAATATAAATAATAACTACAATAAATTTAACTATTTAAATAAAACTACTTTTAATGCAACAGCCATAAATATTTTTTAAAAAATTACATAACACACATGATTTGACCAATCAGTTGCAGTGTTGGTGTAGCATACCAAATGTTTCAATTTGAAATATCTGATGTGGCATTTTTAGATCAGAGTAATCAGTCTTTCCATTGGAATAAGCTGTTGGTTAAATGTTTAGACCCGAAATCTTTCATCCTAGCTCTCTAAAAATACGTATTTAACCCGTAATTGTACTTGTCACTCAAATCTGTTTCTTTTGCAGCTAATTTGTCTTCTCTCAACCATCAACCACCAGTCTGCTCAAGGAGAGCTAGCTTTTTAATGTCTTTCCTGTGGACAACCCACTTTCCAACTCATGCATGCACTCGTGTGGGATTCAAGATCGATGAATACTCACTAGCCTCGCCATCTGGCCCCAGTTTGTTTTCTTAGCAAATGAAGCTAATTAGCGGGTACGGTAACGACTTTCAGGTCTATGGGGCGGTTTGTGTTTCCAGCTCCACCCATGCAATTCCAGACTGACGACATTGCATGGTCGCGCCACCCTTGTGCCCTCCCGTTGTGCTAATGAAATCACCTCCTGCGCCGTGGCTCCTCAGAGACGGCTGAGAAAGACAAAGGTCAAGATCTCAGCACTTTGCTATATTGCTGTATTCGGTTACAGGTCACCGATTTGCTCTTCGGACCAACTTCTTTTGATAGAGGAGGTTGTTTTAGAATTCAACAAAAGAACACAATTCACAAGGGTTTTTCACCTTCAAAGCAACAAATAACTTTGTTTTGTTGTCAAGTTCTTAGCAGACTGCCAAAAGTCTGCTTGAATGTAACTTTCAAGTAGACCTGAGCTACAGCACTCTACTTTCTAAACTTTTCGCTACACTATAATTTGAAGTCACCCTAGAGATTGCAGTTTTGGTCCCCATTTTGTCAGCACTTCTATAAAAAAAAGAAAAGAAAAACATATGTATGTGTTTGTCTGAATGCATTTCAAGTCCAAGCTGTCACGTTGAAGAAGGTGGATGGAAGACTTGGCGAAAAGCTGCGAGACGTAGTAGTGATTCAACCGCTAAAAAGAGATGGCTTAAAAAGTTGACAGACTGACAAGGAAACAGATGGAATCGGCAGCCATGTGTACTTAAACACGTTAATTGTTGGCGACGGAGCCAGACTACTACTTTAAACGCTGGAAGGCAGGTTGCCTCGGAGTCGCGAACGCCATGTTTATCCTGCATTGATTGTTTACCAGAAATAGTCTTCCATCCCACCCATGGAGGAGGGTAAGTACGCTGGAGCTTGATTTCTAGACAGCTGAAGTAATCAGGCCAATAACAGAGACAGCTTCCCATATGCTTGGCTCAAGAGAACCATTTCTGCACAGACTGAGCGAGTGTGTCGATTGTGTGTGGATGTGAGTGTAATTCACTATCTAGTCTAATCAAATTCATGCCTAATCTCTCACAAAGGGAAAAAAACACCCTTAAATTCTTCAGTCTTTGCTATAGTTTAATTCTGTAATACACATCAGTGATGCTGATTACCAACTTGTTGCCATGGAGTTTCCAGGGCATTATCATCTTTTTGCCGTGGGGTTCAGATCAAGGCAGGGACAACACCTGACAAATCCATTATACTAAATCACTCTTTAATTTACCAGCATTGACAAAAAAACGTGCTCATACGCCAAGCCCGCCTGTAATTTCCTCCATTTGAATCTCTTGCAAGAAAGGCTCATCACTGTGTTTTTAAATTAGACAGTATATCAAATCTGCTGGCCTACGTGTTTGAAATCGTAATCAGCTGATAGTGGTGTTGTATGATGCACAGCTTTTGTCTAGCTGCAAACGTAACTTCATTAAAGAGCGGACGTAATCTGTGCTTTGGCTACAGCACTTTTAATAAACGCACAGCGAACAGCAAACAAACAAAAAAAAACCCAGAGGTTTCATGCAATTCAACAGGCATTTAATTGTAGGAGTAGCGGAAGGAGATATGACAGAAATTCAGCTACATATGCCGCTGTTGTGACAACTTCAAACGCCGACGTGATGAACGATTAATTAATGTGTTATCGCAATAGAGAAAGGAACATTTCCTGCATCAAACGATCTCTGCCTGCCGTGATAATTCCCTCCGATTCATCAGGTAGTAAACACATCCGTTTATCTTTCGCCGTTCAGCGCTAACCTGTGGTCTGTTGTCAGTTTTCAAAAAACAATCATGCTACAAATCCACTTTAGTTGCTATTACTGTGCTGAATACTCTTGTGCTGTAAAAGGCCGCATTTTACCGCATGATGCTACATAAATAAATTTAATATGCAAAAGATTTACAGTATATCAGGGTTGCCAAATCTCACACATTTCACACATGCTTTCAGGCTCTGTCTCATGCCCAAGTTGGCAACCCTGCTTTTGATAGGAAACAAAGTCTTAGCTTTCAAATTTTAAAAAACTTTTTGGAGCACTTAATGTGGCGTAAAGGGTAAGTTCACCCAAAAATGAAAATTCTGTCATCAGTTACTCACCCTCATGTCATTCCAAACCCGTAAGACCTTCGTTCATCTTCTGGAACACAAATTAAGATATTTTTTTCATTCCTCTGTTATTCTTTACGTTCAGCACTTCCAGGTTGTACATCAGGACGTCGGTTCATTATTGGTAGACGCTGTTCACGTGAGCAATATGCGTGATCCTGGAAGCGATGCACATAAACAACGTAGGAGAATGACATAAAAGAGAAGATGTTGTTGAATAAAGTCGTTATTTTTGTTTTGTTTTTGCGCACAAAAATTATTCTCGTCACTTCATAACATTAAGGTTGAACCACTGTAGTCACGTGGACTATTTTAATGATGTCTTTTTCTGGACCTTGAATGTGGTAATTATGTTGCTTTCTATGGGGGATACAGAAATCTCTTGGATTTTATCAAAAATATCTTAATTTGTGTTCTGATGATGATTGAAGGTATTACGGGTGTAGAACAACATGAGGGTGAGTAATTATTGACAGAAATTTCATTTTTGGGTGAACGAACTACTAGTATAAGCACACACAAGTGAATATTAATGAATTCAAGCAAATACTGAATTTAACCCAAGAAAAATGTAAATTGAACCCAAACTGCATTCAAATGAATTGATTTCGAATCAAGATTGAAACTGATATTTGTGTCACTACCAAGCCCATAAAAAAAATCTCACTCCAAGCTGAATTTAAAAGTTGGCAACATTATTTAAATGCGTTTACGAAGGGTGATGTATCTCCAAATGCATTCTGAACTCTCTTAATTAGGTTTCGTGTTATCAGGAAAACAACATTGTGTGTTAAATTACATTCAAATTAATTTAACAGCAGTCACAGAGTGTTCAAAATTTCTGATTAATTGCTGCATCCGGAACACTCTTTCTTTTTTTTTCATTCCATCAATCTATTACTTACTCTTTTTCATCATAAAAAGACATACAATGTGTGTTTGTTTGGATAAAATAAACTCTCTAACATGAAATGCTTGGGAGATCTGAAAATAGACAGATCGAGCAAGCACAAAATGGGAAGAAAACTAAAAAATACGGCCTCCGAATCAGTCTGATGTAATGATGCCATTACGTATAGTTTTCTCTCGACGCAATAATTTGGTGCATTTGTTTCAGCATGCATTCAGGTGATTATGTTTGCTCCCCACACACAACAGTCATTACTCTGTACTCCAGAAAAACAACCCTATTTAGCCTCCACCGCCTCTTAATATCTCCTTTCTGAAGCAGGCGCTGCTGTGCTGATTTAGCTAATATTACCTCTTGCCATTTTTCACCCATGTCAGAGATATCCATGACATCGATGTTAGCATAATGCTTTTATTGAAACCAGGTTATTTTGTCATATTTGTACAAACATCAGCATCTGTAAACTTGTTTTTCGTGTATTTCGCACAGCCTTGCAAAAGATGCCCACGTGTTTCCTCTGTATTGGAAATAAATTCAGACACAAATAATACTTGGGACTTGCGTAATTGTTTAAAAAATAATGTAGTTTGTGTCAGTGGCGTAGCCAGAATTGTATTTTTGGGGGGGCCCCATCTAAAAATGAGGGGGCCGCTATATTATATATATATGACACTAATAATGACTACAATGACAATAATAATTCTTAATTTCAAAAAGAAAAGCAAAATCAATCGGTAGTTATTAATAGAATAACGAGACACAAACCTTTACATTCAATCGCGTTTGGTCCCATTTATGTTTTATCACAGTGCATACTACATATACTAAACTTTTACTCTCATTTGTAGAAATACACGTTTACGTCAGATTTCATTTGATAGAATTTATAGAACATGTACGCAGAGTTTTATAACTACAGAGGTCATACAATGTAGTTTGCTAGGGGGGTACGGGGGCATGCTCCCCCGAGAAAATGTAGATTTCCTTGGTGTACATATGTGCATTTTTTAAGACGTTAAGACCAACAAATTGGATAATATCTGCATTTTAATTTAAACTTTAAAAAATGAATTTATTTATTTTAATTATTGTATAAAACTTTCCCATATCCCAGTTTGAAGCCAGTTGTGGGTTGACTTCCTTTAAGAGTCTAACCAGTGCCTCAGTAGTGCTATCAAAACAAAGAACGACTTCTGGCTCAACCAATGGTGTGAGTTCCAGTTTTGTCTGAACAATACCAGACAGAGAGAGAGAGTCTCTTTCTTTGTCTTTTATCCAGACGGTGTGGCAGAATTCCCAATAGCTATATAGAGACTCGCTGCACATCATCACGGATCCAGTCTGTAATTCCCCCTCAGAGCAGTGAGGACGCATATCCTGTTTAATGGGAAACGGCTCCCTCAGTTTCCTGCGCTTGTTGTTTTGAGTCTGTCTGATTTATGAAGGGCTTGGGTAACACTCGCGAAGGGTTTCTGGGAGCGTCGGGTTGCAGATAACAATGTTGATTTGAATCATAATCTCATTTCTTCTTCACATCTAAGGTAATGTTGACCTGAAGATGAGTTTCAGTTTATCCTGGCTCTGTGTAAACTTCTGGTTCAGTGCTAAGAGAGAGGCAAACGCGCGCACACACATGCATTTTAAACCCATTAATTTCCATTAGGTCCCCTCAGGCTGAACAGTGCGTGGTTGTTTCTCTCAGTCTTCTGTATTTAGGCTGCCAAGTCAATCTTGCACAGTAAGCTTATCTACACAGCGCTTAAAGACAGGCTCAGGATTAGCTGGGCCTGACTCACTATGGCAACGCACCGACAGACCATTCAGACATAGACATATACAGTCTGCATATTTATTACATGGCTGTCTGGAATACTTGATCGTAATTGGTCAATCGTGGCATTCTTTTGTATAATTGACCATTGTTCCTGGCAACCAATCCTGGTCTCATATCATGTATAACTGGACAGTCAATTTCTTCTCACATAATAAAATAATTTGAATTCAAATCAATATTAAATGTACATTTAATCATTTATTTGGGAAGTAGCAATATAATGGGTGGGATAATGTCCAGTAAGCTGTCATTATCACAAAATAAACAAATTCAGGACTAATTATATATATTATTTGCTATTTAATGGCAGGTTCCCATTGTGACAACTTGCCCCATCTGTGACCTGCTATTTGGGAATGCTGTCACAAACAGACAGTGTGTGTGTTTCCCTGGTGAAATAGAGGAAATATTCATTATATTGGCTATTAGTATATGTATGGAGCCCCTAAAGAGACATAATGATGAATAAAATAAAAAAAAATTAGATGGGAGGAAAAATTACATTTTAATACTTTTGCGTTCTCTCACAAATGTTTTGCGTTCCCTGCAAAACTTTGCATTCGCTTACAAAACGTTTGAGTTCTTTGTAAGCAAACGCAAAGTTTCTCGTGGGAACGCAAAAAAAGTTTTGCAAAGGAACGCAATAGTTTTGTGGGCAAATGCAAAGTTTCTCGGAGGAACGCAAAACTTTTGTGAGAGAACGCAAAAGTATTGAATGTTTTTTTTTCTCCCATCCCATATTTTTTCAACCACCATGTCCCTTTAGGGGCTCCGTAGATATGCGCCTATACAAAACTAACATCACATGCAATCACAAAGTGCAGTACACATGAAGTCAAAATGTATTTATGATCGAAGAAAACTATGATCAACCATGCTCTGACTCGGGAGAAAAAAAATTGACTTTAAATCAATCAAAACCTCAAAAATCCATCTTCTTAGCTTTATCGTTGGCTTAGTTGCTGCATTTTGCAAGGCAGAGAAATTTACCTTCAAAAATAAACCCACCTTGAGAAATTTATTGGAGTAGAAAAAGTGTGACAACAAGCCCTGGTCTCCCCTATGTAGTTGTCAGGAATGGTTTGTGATAATTTTGCTGAGTCATCAAGTTACCATCTTCAGACACAGAGAATCCCTTATATCTCTTTTTCTCATGTACACGTACATACACAAACACACACAAACACTCGACCGGCCTTAGGGAACCAAAAACAAACAGTGTTAAGTTGCAAACCATGCAGGTTGCTGGAAAGCCCTTGTCATCTGTTTGCGAGTCAAATGTTTATTATCAGTAGTCAGGTGTGTGGATGTAAAACAAAAGAAACTCCGGGAAAAAATAAATTCCCATGTCAAAACTCTATCACTAACCTTGCAGGAGTGACCTTCTGTCAGATTTCAGCTCTACTGATGTTTCTCAGCATGCCTCAGTTTAGTCAAATTGTGAAGCTATACCCAAGCCCGTCTTAAATGCAAAACAAACTACATAACATGCATAGTTTATTAGTTTTCCATTTATCTTTCAAATTAATTTTGATTAAAAACGTTTAACTGTAAATAGGAACTGTTTAAAAATGTATAGTATGACAATGATTAGAATGCCACTTTCTCATCAATCATTGAAATCAATTGGTTAAATAAAGATGTGAGGAAGATGGGATGTTTTATTTGAAATTATACAAACCTGGCAAATTCAACCTGCAAAGATATGTTAATATATGACAGAGGCTTAAATAATAATAGTAATAATAAACAATATAAATAATAATAATAAAGTTCTAAAAATCATTCTAAATATAAAAGAATATCACTGTCCACACCACAGCAATAATGACAACGACGGAGAAATTATATTGTTGGGATCATTTTTAGAAAGATGTTGAACGATAAAACACTGACAGCCAATCAGAATCCATTCTAGTTTATGGGCTCGCGCATCTAAAATGGCAGACGACATTGTGGAGAAGTTAATCGCCGAGGTCCAGAAAAAGCCATCACTGTTTGACGAGTCAACCACCCTTTTCAAGGATACTTTAAAGCACATGGATATATGGAAGCAAACAGTCATACCCTTGGAATAAATGCTGAGAAGTATTAATGATGAGATAATTATATCAGGCTAGCAAACAGCGTAACAAAATTACCTCAGGTATCCAGCGCTAGCTTCGACATGTTGTCTTGCTTCCTTTGAAGTTGCAGTGAAAAAGGTGTTGTTTCTATTCCACTATATTGACTTTCACTTGACTGAAATTCACTGTTAGATTAGATGGCTTACACTAGCTATTCACTCTAAACATAGCATGCTGAGGACACCTGTTGGTTAAGAACTGCTGGTTTTGTACACACTTTGAAACCGCATGCGTGAAACAGAACATTATCGTCCATTGGTGTGGATCGTTGTTTATAGTCAAAGACTATAGAATAACACAAGACGTGTCAGTCGTATTGTTTTGAATGGGAGAAAGTACAACGCGCAATAAGTCCCGCCTTCTAAATAAGGGCCTATCGCCGACTGGTAAAATCATTGCGTCACTGCAGCGGCCGTTAGAAGCACCGGTTTCTATAGAAACAGTCAGACGCGCGCCTACGAAATGAGGCACAAGAGACGCGCATTTAGGTTTGCGCATGCGCATTAGCTTGATCCAGCCTAAAAAAATTTTTTTTTGTCATGATTCGAGCATTTGGAAAAAAAATGATGAGACAGTTGTTGTTAGATTTCTTTGGTGATTACAAATATGAAATTTAATCGAAAGCTTGGCGTACCGCTTTGGAGAATTTGATGTTTCCCCATTCAAAGAGATAGGAGTTGCACTTGCATGCCCGAGAGGCGTTTCAAAGATGGCCGCCGAGTGAAATGACTTGTCTTAAAGGGACTTTGTTATAGTCATCTTATCTTTATTGGGTTGTTAAGTCTGACATCACGCGGCAGCGCTTCCGAGTCCAAACGCTCTATCTCATACCACAAGAAAACAACAAACGGTGCTAATATACACACACGATGCTACCAAAAATATTATAATCATAACCTTTANGTTTCCCCATTCAAAGAGATAGGAGTTGCACTTGCATGCCCGAGAGGCGTTTCAAAGATGGCCGCCGAGTGAAATGACTTGTCTTAAAGGGACTTTGTTATAGTTATCTTATCTTTATTGGGTTGTTAAGTCTGACATCACGCGGCAGCGCTTCCGAGTCCAAAACGCTCTATCTCATACCACAAGAAAACAACAAACGGTGCTAATATACACACACGATGCTACCAAAAATATTATAATCATAACCTTTATCTCCATACCAAAATCCCAGATGTCCAGACAGTGATTCATCTTTTATAAATCATTAAAAGATAACCCAGGATTCCATTTACCCGGGATTTAGAATGACCAAGGGTTAACTTTTTCAAGTGTGAACAGCCCTAAAGTAAAATATTTTATTAAACAACAACAATTGTTATTTCAATATCTCTAATAATAACAATAATATTACTAAGATTAATTATTATTATTATTAAAATAATAATTTACTTTTTTGATCATTGGTGCATGCTTATTTTGTTTCTGAGATTGAAAATAATGAAATCAAAACAACAAAAACAAACATTCGAGGGCCCTCACATTCAATAGGCCCAAAGAGTAGGCTATAAAATAGAACATTCCTGGGGGTCCTTTTGTTACAAGCTGCCCCCCAAACGTGAACGTGAAGTACGTTCTAACAAGCTAGACCTTTCCTGAATTGTTTAGCAATAATAGAAACCCATCAGCATGCAGTATATAAAAGTACAACTGTGGAATTTTCCATGAGGGAGCCTCCATTTCCCCAGCCCAAAGCCGTTGGGGCAGCAGCCTGCTGCAGGGGCCCCTTTCAGTCTAATTGACTACAGGGTCTCACCTGTGGCTGCATAATTACGGGTTTCAACACTGCAAGAGTGGCAGTTGCTTTCACTGCCTCCCTCCTGAGGTTATCCGCTGGGGTTAATGAATTTCAACTGATAGTGTACGAGCCGTTGTAATCCCCTGAGTCCTCCAACACAGCGCACACTCTAATGCCCCAAGGCAATGCTACACCCTTTCACCACCAAGAAAGACTTTCAAATGGAGCCTCATGCCTACAGATGGTCAACAATGGGTGCAGAGGCCACACAGTCCATCTTGTCTACAAATTTGCAAAGAAACAGATTTCCTTAATCAGCTTCCTCATTATCAAGCTGTTCATGGTCTCTCTTCTCCTGCTGTTGGCCTATTCAGAGATTCTCCAGTCTGTTGAAGTGCACCGTAGAGAGAGGGGCAGAGACAGGAACAGGATTTTGAAAGAAAACATGCATCCTATTCAAGCCAGTAGAATTTGAACGCTTGTGAACAAAGCTGCCATTGGTTCTGAGGTGTTATTTTTTGAGGAACGGGTATGTGCAGAGCTGGCTATGTAAACACATCATGTCAACAAATATAGCCTATATGACTAGCTCTTTCATATCTCAATATTCCTCTAGTGGTAAGGGTGGGCTCTATGAACAATTTTTAATATATCATGTTGCACAAATATATCTACCATGGTTTAAAAAAATATCTACAGCCTGCCGTTATACAGTGGTGGATGAAATACTCAAATCAAGTTCTTGAGTAAAAGTAGATACCCTAATAAAATATTACACAAGTAAAAGTTCAAAAGAACTTGATTTTTAATGAACTTAAGAATTAAAGGTAATAAATACTGTATGAATTATTATGAATTGTCAAGTAGCCAGAACTAGTCAGTAAGAAAGATTAGTGAATGAAGATACAATATGTATTGATCTGCAGGAAAATGTTTTATTTTATTATCAAAACTTGTCATACACTATTAAAGCTTTAAATATATTAAAATACCAATTTAGGTTACTGATACTTCATGTGTGCAAACAAGTAGGCCTAATAAACCAAATATAACATAGTATTAAAAACAAAATGTGTGTTGCATAATATTTTAAGAAGAACGCAATGCAAACATGCTAGTTTTATATTATTTGAAACTGCTACGGCAACGTGGAAGATGAATGGGCATTAATTTGCTTTATTTTAATGAAAAAATGAAGCATAAACCTACCTCGTTGAGATGGTAACACACAAATGAGAAATCAAGCATTACACAGTGGGCTTAAACAGCTCATACCTTACACCAGATTTAGTTCACAAACAACTGACAGTCGTGACCTAAATATAATTTTCACTTACAATGATCAATGCTAAAATTTGCCATTACTTTTTGCACCATCAGTCGCACTGAAGCTCAGAGGATCTCCAGGTTAATGGCTCTATGTAAGTCAGACTAGTGAATTTAGTGAATCGTTAACTGGAGAATCACTCTGAAGGGATAATTGAATCAATGAGTTGGTGACTCAGGAACAATAGCAATCACATCAGTCCAATTTGCGAATGAATCGTTCAGTGCGATTAAGGTTCATTGAAAATGATCAGTTCATTCACGAATCTGACCCTGCTATTCCCTCTCGGAGCAGGTGACGATTTCTTCAGTTCAAAATAACGAGGAATGACATGATTTTAGGAAATGTAGTGGAGTAAAAAGTATCATATTATGCTCTGGAATGTAGTGAAGTAAAAGTAAAAGCTTCTCTAAATCATTCACAGATAAAGTACAGATATTTAAAAAATTTACTAGTTACTGTCCACCACTGACTGGCGTTATATATCTAGTGCTTTTCCTGCTTTTCTTCTCTATTTTTTCCGTTCAAGTTTACTCTACATGTTTTGCTATTTCATACCAACACTAATACACCACCCTTTATCTGTATTTCCTTTCTGAGCCCTTAAAGTCTGGCAGCGAAAACTCAATTTGGTTCTTCTTCTAAATCCAATATTTGATTTGAAAATGTCACACTGGCTCTCATTAATGAGTCGGAAAAGCCACCTGCATTTTGGTGCTATTTATTTGAGCCAAAGCTGCATTCCGATTCGATCAAAACAGACCCACCCACTCATTCTACCGTAAGTTAATTTGACTAGATGGATTGGTGCAGGAGACTAATAACTGGAGATGTGATGGCAAAAATACATCAGGCCTCTTTCCCTCTCTCTCTCTCTCTGGCGTGAGATCCATGGTGGTTTAAAAACTTTGATCTTCTGTGAGGGGATGAAAAGCCCATCTCTTATCACCTGCCTCACTGTTGTCTACTTAACACTTAGCCTCAGACGGAGGGACTGACAGTTTCAAATCCAGTGCAAAAAGAGGCTTTTAAATCAACAAACTTTGGACATTTTTTAACCACCTGCCGTTCTAAAAGTGACACTTGGCAATTCGAGCATGACGGCACGTTACATGAGTTCAATTGTAGGAAAGGGTTTCACTGTATACATCATACAATGTTCGTCTTAACCGATAGCCTACATGCCTTAGCTTTAAAGGAATGGTTTATCCAGGAATAAAAAATCTGTCATCATTTACTCTTTTTAGAGAAAGAAAAGTCTTTTGAAGACCTACATTTAAAGGGATAGTTCACCCAAAAATGAAAATTGTGTCATCATTAAAGGATTAGTTCACTTCTGAATGAAAATTTCCTGATAATTTACTCACCCCCATCATGTCGTCCAAGATGTTCATGTCTTTCTTTCTTCAGTTGAAAAGAAATTAAGGTTTTTGAGGAAAACATTTCCGGATTTTTCTCTATATAGTGAACGTCAGTGGGGGAAACCAGGTTGAAGGTCCAAATTGAAGTTTAAGTGCAGATCCAAAGCGCTCTTCACAATCCCAGCTGAGGAAAAGGGTCTTATCTAGCGAAACGATTTGGTCATTTTCTAAAAAAATAAAATAAAAATGTATATACTTTTTAACCACAAAAAAGTACTTGCACTAATAGCTCTGCGATGCGCCACGCATTACATAATCTTGGATCTTGGATGACATGGGGGTGAGTAAATTATCAGGAAATTTTCATTCAGAAGTGAACTAACCCTTTAACTCACGCTTCTATAGTATGGGTATAGGAAAATACTATGGAAGTCAATGGGGTCCATCAACTGTTTGGTTACCAGCATTCTTCAAAATATCTTCTTTTGTGTTCAGCAGTTTGGAACAACTTGAGGGTGAGTAAATGATGACAATTTTTTGGGTGAAAAAAGTTTATATTTAATGGAAAATCACCAATGTGATCATGAATGAGATTCCTGAGCTTCATATAAATTCAGAAGATTTGGAATATAGCTATGATTCATATGGACTAGTTTTTTGGTGTTATTTTGTCCTTTTTGGAGCTTTATATGGAAAAGAACCACATAAAGATCAAAAATATCAACTTTATATTCTACGAAAAAATAACAATCAGAATTTGGAGAAAAACAAAAAGACTAAATAATTACATTTTCATTCATTTTTATTTTTTAGTGTGAACTATTCCTTTCACAAATTTTGGTTTAATCTCAAAATAGTGCTTTAATTTTCATGCATGTACCACATAACAGTATTTATAACATTATAAACAGAATCAACAGGCAGTCTGAGAGGAAAAAAAACTAAACATTTTTTCCACAGCTCTCTTCTCCACCTTTCCTCCAAGTGTGAAATAACACTTCGCCTGTCCGTGAACCTGATGCTTGGGGTCAAATGTAAACAGCATACACACAGCTGTTTGATTTCAAACCTTCAAAAAATGCCATCGCCGTGGCGACTGACCTGTTATGATTCAATTGTGAAAGCCCGTGATTGGCCAACTGCCGGAGGCTCTGCTATGTGTTTTTGTTTGAATAAACCAGCTGGCACGCGTCGAGGTGAATGAATGCATGACACTTACTTTGTGGGCAGGACTCATCTGTTGACATAACGATAGACTAAGGGCACTGGCTATTCAAACGCTGGGGGCGTGTAGATGTAAGGAAATGCTGCCTGAATTATCTGTTGGTGCGTATTGTTTCTGAAAACAATGGTAGGCACGAGTGACCTAATTTTTTGAGTGAAAGCGAGACATAAGGCACTCAACCACCGCCCCCTCT
>RJVU01075544.1:4536103-4568937 GCA_003731715.1 Anabarilius grahami | reverse complement strand
CCACAGTCCATTTTAAATGAGCCTTGGCCCAGAGAAAACGCCTGCGCTTCTGGATCATGTTTAGATATGGCTTCTTTTTTGACCTATAGAGTTTTAGCCGGCAACGGCGAATGGCACGGTGGATTGTGTTCACCGACAACTGGAAGTATTCCTGAGCCCATGTTGTGATTTCCATTAGAGTAGCATTCCTGTATGTGATGCAGTGCCGTCTAAGGGCCCAAAGATCACGGGCATCCAGTATGGTTTTCCGGCCTTGACCCTTACACACAGAGATTGTTCCAGATTCTCTGAATATTTGGATGATATTATGCACTGTAGATGATGGTAACTTCAAACTCTGTGCAATTTTTCTCTGAGAAACTCCTTTCTCATATTGCTCCACTATTTTTCGCCGCAGCATTGGGGGAATTGGTGATCCTCTGCCCATCTTGACTTCTGAGAGACACTGCCACTCTAAGAGGCTCTTTTTATACCCAATCATGTTGCCAATTGACCTAATAAGTTGCAAATTGGTCCTCCAGCTGTTCCTTATATGTACATTTAACTTTTCCGGCCTCTTATTGCTACCTGTCCCAACTTTTTTGGAATGTATAGCTCTCATGAAATCCAATATATATCTGGTTATATATATATACTGTATATTGTATCCAAAATAAAAGTTTGTGTTTGCATAATACTGTATGTGTGTGTACTGTGTATATTTATTATGTACACACATACACACTCACACACACATAAATCATTAGTCACTCTTCATTTTAATTTTTAATCTTTTTATGATAGATTTTCATAGTTTAGGATTGAAAGTGTGGAGGTCTGGGACAAGGGTAAAGCAATAAAAACAAACACATAAAAATCATTTAAAAAGAAGCAAAAATAAATGAATAAATAAATACATTTCCAAGACAGTTTTAATTTGGCCATCATGTTACAAAGAAAAAGTTTAAATCTGTTAGTTTTAATAAAAATCATCCCTCAGACATAAAAGTGCCCGTATAGGTTAAGAAACACCCATATAAAAAAATGACTGTTTCGCTCCATCTTGCTCCAAAAATATCCTGGCAATAATGATTTGGTAACATAAATCTTGTTTGGTGACACTTTGCACATCAGGCAATAAACGACCTCTGTGTAACAGAGCCAACAGTTGGGACCTTCCAGAGGAAAAGCTCTGATGGAATAACAGCACTCATGCATAAAAGAGAGCAATCACTCACTCCATCTCTCTCTGACAGTCTTCAGTTATGGGCCCTGAGTAATCTCATTTCGTTTATCATCAAATATCAAATTTCTCTCTCTTATTGGCAAAGCCACACACTGACGGAATTACTGGCATATATAGGGCCCCAAAAATATCACAGCCTCTTTATCCAAGAGTCTCTTGACACCAAATGTCACCCTCTAACTTTGTTACGACTTTAAATATTACAGTGGCCCAGTGCTCTGGGAGTTCTCCGCAGCCGCAGGTGTTTATTTTATTTTTTTTGATGAATTTAAGTAAGAGAGTGAGATAAAGAGTTTGAAGGGTTTGTATCAGGGTGTCAACATTGTGACACTGAGCATCTGTGATTTTAACAATATGAAAGTTCTTTGAGCTGCAAAGTTCACAAAGAGAGACACAGAGAAAGCAAGAGATTACATCGAATGAACAGAAAGATGAGACAAAGTGACGCTGAAAAATCAGAGATGAAGAACCCAAGTTCACAGACTGATGTGATTTCGTTATTTTTATTTCAAAGCTTCAGCCGTCTCTGGCTGTTATTTATACATTTTTTTTATCGAATCTTCACAGGTACTTTTTTCTTCTGTTTTAATATCAAAATATTACCAAATAAAATATCTGCTTTAGTTATATCAAGAAACAGAGACCAGGTCTAGTCCTGTTTTGACAGAACTATCCTTCCCCGAGGAGCTTAGGTAGATTCACATTTCACTATATATGTATGTGTGTGTGTGTGTGTGTGTCTCTCTCTCTCTCTCTCTCTCTCTCTCTCTCTCTCTCTCTTTCTCATTACATATTATATATATATATATATATATACACACACACACACACTATATTGCCAAAAGTATTGGGACACCCCTCCTCCAAATCACTGAATTCAGGTGTTCCAATCACTTCCATGGCCACAGGTGTATAAAATCAAGCACATAGGCATGCAGACTGCTTCTACAAACATTTGTGAAAGAATGGGTCGCTCTCAGGAGCTCAGTGAATTCAAGTGACAGGAAAAGCAGACCTGTGCAATAAGTCCATTCGTGAAATTTCCTCACTACTAAATATTCCACGGTCAACTGTTAGTGGTATCATAACAAAGTGGAAGCAATTGGGACAACAGCAACTCGGCCACTAAGTGGTAGGCCATGCAAAATCACAGAGCGGGGTCAGCGCATGCTGAGGCACACAGTGCGCAGAAGTCGCCAACTTTCTGCAGACTCAATAGCTACAGACCTCCAAACTTCGTGTGGTCTTCAGATTAGCTCAAGAACAGTGTGTAGAGAGCTTCATGGAATGGGTTTCCATGCCCGAGCAGCTGCATCCAAGCCTTACATCACCAAGTGTAATGCAAAGCGTCAGATGCAGTGGTGTCCGATAGACGAGTCTGGGTTTGGCAGTTGCCAGGAGAACGGGACTTGCCTGACTGCATTGTGCCAAGTGTAAAATCTGGTGGAGGGGGGATTACGGTGTGGGGTTGTTTTTCAGGGGTTGGGCTTGGCCCCTTAATTCCAGTAAAAGAAACTCTTAATGCTTCAGCGTACCAAGACATTTTGGACAATTTCATGCTCCCAACTTTGTGGGAACAGTTTGGGGATGGCCCCTTCCTGGTCCAACATGACTGCGCACCAGTGCACAAAGCAAAGTCCATAAAGACATGAATGAGCGAGTTTGGTGTGGAGGAACTTGACTGGCCTGCACAGAGTCCTGACAACAACCCGAAAGAACTCCTTTGGGATGAATTAGAGCGGAGACTGTGAGCCAGGCCTTGTCGCCAACATCAGT
This sequence comes from Anabarilius grahami, assembly GCA_003731715.1. Lineage (NCBI taxonomy): Eukaryota > Metazoa > Chordata > Actinopteri > Cypriniformes > Xenocyprididae > Anabarilius > Anabarilius grahami. The sequence goes on along the minus strand of RJVU01075544.1, from coordinate 4,565,936 downwards.
GCCTGACCTCACAAATGAGCTTCTAGAAAAATTCCCATAAACACACTCCTAAACCTTGTGGAATGGGATGAAGAATGGGATGTGATTAAAGTTCATTAAAGTTCATGCAACAACATGTCAACTAACTCTCATTACAGTATTGTAGACTGTTAGGTTAGTGTTCGAGTGAATAAGTTGACATGTAGTTATACAAAATAAAGTGTTAGTAGATATTAAACAGACAGTCTACTAATACTCTAATGAGGGTTAGTTGACATGTAGTTGCAAAGTTATAGTTAGTAGAATGTCTAAAGTGGACAATTGAAATAAAGTGCTACCTATAAATCATGCTTTCAAACAGCAATTAATTTGCAATAAGGTTGTGACATATCTTTATTCAGGCTATGGCATGTATGCACTGCTGCTAAATTAAAACTAAACAATAATTCAAGGAAATTACACCAATTTTTAACTGTGGTTGTCACTCCGAAAGCTTCACTAAGTGGCAATAGTTCTCTGAAACAAGCGTCCTTTGTACCAAATACCCAAATGGCCATTACCTTCAAAAGAATCAAACAGCAGCCCTACGGCAGTAGTCAAAAAAGATTTTCAACAGCACTTCTGGGCCAACTGCTCCATGTAATCCAGAGATGACTGATTCGGACAGGAATTAAATTACCACACAACCCTGCTGTTGATTCAAACACACTAAAGGTAGTTTGGCCAGGGATTTTCTCCTGTGTGGTAGGGGAAAAACATCAAAATTTCTGATTCAGAAGGCAATAAAATCACCAACTGAGCCTGTAAATGATGCAATTGCATCACATGTAAAATTAATTATCATCCGAATAGGGTTACAGACATTTTTTTTTTATTTTAATCCCATCCAAATCCACCTTGGTTAACAATTGATAGTTCAAACACTGCTTGCTTTCCATTCAACATACACTAGTGTTCAAATGTGTGTTACTATTTTTATTCAGTAACCGACCCAAACTTTTGAATCAGTACATAAAACCTCAGACATCCTGTTAATAACTGCAACTCAAACGTCGTTTGGAAAACTAATCCTGCTTATGATTTCAATACACACATCTCTCCTGACAATAAATGTCTTCATATATTAGCTCATTACATCCATGTTCAAGCTCCATTACACATAACACACTACACATAATTACATATGAACAATTTTTGCTCTTTAGCTCAGAGAAATATGTCTATTACAGCAGTTTCATTACTACGAGCGTCTGCTCATCAATTCAATCTGCTGGAATAATTAGAAATGATCTAGGTATTACTTCGATTTATAGCGAGAGAAAGAGGGAGAGAGGAAAAGGCAGAAAATGAGAGAAATCAGTATTGTGTGCTGTGTACACATGGATTTATGTAGCGTCTGCAGGAACAGGTGGAGAGAGTGTTTTGAGCCCTGTGGTGAACTGCGCTGCATTGTTTTATTGGGTAGGAAAATTAAAATCTGTGACTGGAAAACTTTGAGACTGCTAGAAAGTTTGGATATATATAACCTAACCATTTCAGAAGTAGAATGAAAATGAAAGTTCTCAGAAAACAATGAAAATGCACATTGACCTTGGTAGAAAAATGGTAAACAAAACATGACATTGGTTCATTTGCATTGACGATTCAACAGAATTCGAGCTCCTTGTATCCAGGATTTGCAGTATGGGTGTTGGAACCGTGCCTGATGTATTGCTTTGGCAACACCTCATTAACACATCAGCAAACATACATTCACACACATCACTTACTGTACAACACCATCTCACAGAAACATGGAGGAAGGTGGTCCTCATTAACTAACCTTCAGATAGGTACAAAATTGTTAAAACATTTTCAGAGAAAGTGCCCCTGTCCTTTTCAAAGTTAGAAGTAAAATTTCAGCCATTCTGCAGTCATTTCCACTATTTTGCTTCTTTTTTTTCTTCTGTCCTTTGCCATGCAAAAACATGTCAGCTAACCAGAAAGTGCAAAATGATTCATGTTTCTGATTGGCTAAAAATATGTGGCCTCTGACACTTTCGGGGTGCTTACACTTGCTTACTTAATGGATAGTATTCAATGACAAAACCAAGTACACACTACCGTCCAAAAGTTTGGAGTTGGAAAGATTTTTTTAATGTTTTTGAAAGAAGTATCTTATGCTCACCAAGGCAATTTTGATTTATTTGGTCAAAATAGTAAAAACAGTAATATTGTGAAATATTATTACCATTAAAAACAACGTTTTTTATTTTAATATATCTTAAAATGTTACATGATCCTTCAGAAATCATGTAAAACTGAACAGTGAAATTAGAGTTCGTTTCACTCAAATAATAATGAAAGTTCATTGTACTTAGTAGAAAAAGCTGCGTGAACTCAAAATTTGATTGTATTAAGCTGAACTTCATATGATTGAGTTGCAGCAGATTTCGAATTCCCAGCATGCTTTGTGTCATACCGTATAAGGTTTTGTGTGTTCTTGCACAAGATTAACATAGGAAGACATAAGTTAGTGTTTAATGTTGCGTTATATTGGGATTTACAGGGGGGTTTGTTCTGTTAGTTTTGTAGGGTTACCATTGTGGCGAATGTGGTTAGGTTGAGGATGGGCTGCAAAACTTTTAAGACCATTTATACTGTATGTTGTTTGAGTATATACATGCAAGTATATAATGATAGTCTCTTTGGTAGTTAAAATAGCATGTGTTATTTGCTATCTATCATTTAACCATGAAGATCTGAATGTGATGTTTATGTAAATTAACTGTAATTAACATTATGATGAGTGGGGTGAGGCTGAGAACGATGCCGGTGACATGACTGTTAATGAGAGACACCTGTGCACCACACTGGCCTTGCTCTTTGCCCCGCCCCACTTGTTAGAAAAATTTTAAGTTCTACTAACTTAACAAAATTAGTTGGTTTACTTAAATGTTTTGAGTATTCTGAACTTATTGAGTTTTACATTGCTCCTGTTCTGTCATCATTTAGTGCCAATGTTGTTTTGCTTAGTCTTATGTAACTTTATTACTTTGAGTTTGATGAACTTAAACCATTTGCGGCATAAACATTAACGACATAGTTGTTAAGACTTAGTTAGATTTGTTACCTGAATTCAAACTGAATGAATAAACTTAAAATCTTTAAGTTGAGTTTACTCTAAAGATTGACTAAACCAACACTAAAATATAAGTGAATTTAACTCAATGTATATGAGTTTAAAGTAATCATACTTATTGGATTTACAACTTAAATGGTTTACAGCAATCAGTTTCCTTAAATTATTCGAATTACCGTAACTTATCAGGTTTTACAGTGTAATATTCTGATTTGCTGCTCAAGAAACATTTCTTATTATCAATGTTGAAAACAGTTTAGCATCTTAATATTTTTTTTGATACTTTCTTTAGGATTCCTTGATGAAAAGTAAATTCAAAATTAATTTGAATTTGAAATAGAAATCTTTTGTTACATTAAATATGTCTTTACTGCCATCAACTGAATGCATTCTAGCTGAATAAAAGTAGCCATTTCTTTTGACTGGTAGTGTAAACTTTACTTTTTCCAAACAGATGTCCATATACAGAAATTGGAGAGCCCACAATCAACACATGAATAGTATAGCATGGGAATGTATATCCATTCTGTGTTGATATACAGACAAGATTAAATGGAATGATAGCAACCGGATCCATCAATACACATAAAGTGTTTTTTTTTTTTTTTTTGCTGTTTACAGGTCGTAGGACTGTCATAAAGACAGGTGCAATTTCTCAAGACACCTACATCAATGACATCTGATATGAAGGGACATTTTATGTGTGGTATTCCAAAGAAAATAAAAATAACAAAATAAAAACTGCCCTCGATCCACTAAATTTCTGAGGATGATTGCATCAGAAACTGTTCAAAATAAAAATTGGCGTTTATGAGGCACAACTCAAAACCGACCACAGCGATCTGGTCTCATCAGCTTCATACACTTCAATTTACTCAAGAAGCGGGTCCGCTAAAGACTTTATTATGCGCAGAGGTTACAGAGAAGGTGAAAAGAAATGTGTTTTTGTCTTTCCCTCCGTAGTTAATAGGAGTAATACGTGCTGAATCACTGATCAGACTCTCTAACCTCTTGCTCACAACAGCAAAATCACAGTGACATTCTCATAAAATGCTTTCTATTTCTCCCTCCATTTTTATAAGACTTCACCTGTTCTTTCTCATACTAACGTGCTTTATCTGCCCTTCTGAAATGCATGCCGTAGGTATTTCCCTCAACGAAATACAATTAGCCAAACTAGATTTTGTGCAAGTCCCTAAAAAGCGGAGCTCGTCACGGATAATTTACACTATGGGTGTTTTCTTCATTAATCTTGGCCAATTTTATTAATGGGAATGAAAAGCTAAATAATGGAAATATAATTGGCTAAATTGACAAAGAAGCATGGGGCACCTGAAGAGAGGGGAATGGGGAGCCACTGGTGCATTTAAGCCAGACTTGACTTCCCCTGTTCGAAAAGTCATCGACTTTGCACACACACACACATGCACACAGAGTTTTCCAATACTAATTAAACAGTCAAACACATTTTTGCCCCTCCTCTCTCTCTCTCTCTCTCTCTCTCTCTGCAGGCATATGACGAAAGGGCCAGCAACAGGCCTACAAGTTAGAACAAGATACGTGGTCTTTTAACCAGATCCCACGCAGTGAACTCTGATAGCTGAGGGTGGCTTCACACAATTTGGTGAAATTGTGATCTACGACCACGCGACTGAAAAACCGCAAGTCAATATCGCAGCTGGGCGGTACTGGGATGAAGCAAATTATGGAGTTTAGCTTTCCACAGATTCTGGAACCAAATAAATGTGGGGGAAATAGAGACTTGGACCTTGGCGCTGGGCTATAAAAGTGGGAGAACAAGTGAGGAATGATCAGATTCCATCCAACATTGGCGATAAACACTCTCTTTGCTTCATTTTAAAAACAATGAGAGAACCAAATCGTTTCTCCTGTGTTACCCTGCAATTTTCAGAGAGCAGTTTCAGGGATTAACGTGTGATTTGACACCCGTGAGCTGGAATAAGTGGTCGGTCTCCATGGTGAGCAGAACCCTGAGGAGTTCAGAGAAAGCACGCCTCCATGCCGAGCGCTGCTGTTAAATCTACTCACCCAATATAGAGTTCAGAATGGAATTAGTCTACAGTATGTACATAATAAGCAATTTAACTCTAAGACAAATGCCAGCAGCCCCCTTGGAGATCTTAAGGGGAAATCTCAGGGAAATTTATTTTAGGGTACAGATTCTCTACGAACAAAATTGCAGATAAGGGGACTTAAAGTGCTTTTATGTTGCCCCCAGGCCTTGATTAGGTGGTTAAGAAGTAATGTGTTCTCTTATCATGCACTGAATAGTGTGTCTTTGGTGTGGGAGGCATGTGTGTTTCAGTAGGACGGCAGCATTTCATAACCACAAACTGACTGTCAAATTACCTGTATGAGAGACAGCTTGATTTTGTGTTTTATTTGTTCGCATCACATGAACAACACTTTTAAGGGTAACAAAATTACTCATTACAAAATGTCATTATGTTAAATTGTTACTTTGTATAATAATGGATCAAATTTCCTGTGCACCAAATAAGCATATTAGAATGATTTCCGAAGGATGTGATACTGAAGACTATTAGTAATGATGCTGAAAATTCAGCTTTGTATAAATATATTACATTTTAAAATATATATATTAAAATAGAAAACAGTTAATAATATTTCACAATATTACTGTTTTTTTACTGGATTTTTTATAAAATAAATTCAGCATAGGTGAACATTTAAAAAAAAAAATCATACGGCCTATATATATATATATATATATATATTTGCTGTGGACATGTTTCTAACCCAACTGCATTCAAAGACACCACAAAAAGGTGCATTTCCTGACAATGTATACTGCTGCTCTGAGGCAACACCCAAATTCTGTTGTTTTGTCAGCTACAAATAATGAGTACAACTGGATTTAGCTGAACTCTGATCATTATCGTTTATCTGCAGTATTTTTAAGCTTTTACAACATAAATCTCGAGGTGGGGTGGAAGAAAACTTTGTTGCACTCTGTACATCACTGATAACATCACACGCACTCAAAATAAGCATTGAACTACAATACTGCCAAACAATGGGAGTATTTCAATTGTGTGCATTAGTGTGTTTCAAAAACATCAACAAGAGCATGTGGGAAAGATACCACAGAAAGGTGAAAGTGTATGTCCAATACATTTCCCCTTAGACAGCATTCTAGAGGTGTGTGTCTGTGTCAGGGCTTTTCTCATGGGGTGCGTCAGAGGGCAGTGGTGTTAATTACCTCGCCACACTGCGACGTCAGCAAAACATCCTCATTGCTTTTAATTGGCCCATAGCGTCCTCTCTAATCTGTTCATTAGGCTCTGATCTAAGCATGCTAGCTGCTACGTTAACACCACACAGGCACACGCTGCAGAGGGCAAGAAATTACTGACCCACAGCGGAAAAATGCTAAGCATATATGTAAATTACATGTACACACTTAAAGGGAATGAAAATTCTGTCATTAATTACTCACCTTCAAGACTTTCGTTCATCTTCGGAACACAAATGAAGATCTTTTTGATGAAATCTGAGAGCTTTTTGGCATTCCATTAACAGATACGCATCTGACACGCTGAAGCTTCAAAAAGTTCATAAAGAGATCGTAAAACTAATCTATACGAATTGAGAGTAAATAATGACAGAATTTTCATTTTTGGGTGAACTATCCCTTGAATTAAAATATAAATAAATGTAAAAAATAAATAAATAAATAAAAACACATCTGCTTCATCAGTAGCTATTTCTTTCTTGTTTACTCCCCTCTAAAACATGAATAAGATACAAGAGATTTTTTTTAATGCTGATTATCTTTAATTAATTTTATTTTATTTTCTTACTCCATCTGCAAACATATAACAACTTCAGTGAGAAGAAAAAAATTTTTCCCAATGGCATACAAACTTATATAAGATATAGTATAGACAAAAATACTGTAAATATAATTGTGGTCAAAATGATTTATTAAAAACACAGGTATACAACAGGAAAGCATGACAGTTTCAGATCTGTGATTGTAAGCAACATTCTGCTGGTGGGGTGTTGGTTTGTCACACGTAGAAGTGATCAAAAAGAGACTTTGCTTTCACATTGTGTTAGACAACACAATGAAAAGAAACCTAACAATAGACTGAGTCAAGTCTGACGCGTACAAAGTGCAATACTGCCAACTATGAGAGGAATTCAATTTAATATGACAAACATTTGAAAGCAGCAATCCATCATCTTAGTCATTTCAATTCTTCTTTTTCAAAAGTTGCACTCAAAGAAAGAGACGAAACGAGCCTCTAAGTTTCAGCAATTCAAGAGCGATATGTCCGGATCCTCTTTGAACAAAGAAGCTTGCCTTCGCCATAATAGGCAGTCGAGTTTGACAAAGTGGCGTGTCAGACTACCTCAGTGAGAAATATATCTTAAACATGATATTTCATTGGGAATACAGTTTGGGAAGAGTCTTTACCTGTCCTATTACAAGAGTCTTGTGGGGATTCAATTAATTTTTTTATAACTTTTGAAGCTTCCGCCCGAGTGGTGCATGAATGTTAACTCTTGTGGCAATGAAAACAATAGATGATTTAAGTGAAAGTAGGTCATTTCCTTTTTCTATTTGCGGCTCATAGAACAAATGTGCCTTCGGATTATAGCAAATTGCTAAATAGGTTTAGATGTGAAATATACTCTTAAGCTCAAAGTTTTTCTGAAGAATGGAGAGTTCTGAAAAAGTAACTTTGAAATCCCACAACTTCATTTTTCTCTTGGGGGATTTCAGTGCTTAAACATGACGAACATTAGCCGTTAGATGTATGTAATTAATTCAGAACATGTGACAGGCCAATTATAGATTTGTTTTGCTTTTCTTTTGTCTTTGTCTCCAAGAAGGTGCACAACATGTCCCATTTAACACGATTTCTACCCCCTTCCTTGAGTTGCGTTCATGTTATTATTCCCAAGCTAGAGCCAAGTCTTAAGGCATTTCATTTTTCTTTAGTAGGCGAGGGGGTAACCCAGGCCAGGGGGTGCTGGGGGATTTTGGCTCCACCCATTGGGCCTCATAATTTGAGCTTGAAACCTCAGAGGTCAGCCTGAATAATGGACTCATCCTCACTAAAATGGGCCATGTCTGGAGCCTAGAAATTACTGGGGAATTCAAAGGACTATGAATAGGTACTTGTATTGCGAGAAGGACGCTAATAACTGTGGAACCAATGTACAATTCAACATTCAGTTCCGTTTAGTCATTCAATTTCAGGATAAAAATACCTAATTAACTATTTATATCATTCAACCTACTCATTCAAAAACGCTGATTCATTCAATAATATGCTAATGACTGTTGTTATGAATAAGTAATTGATTCATTTTCTGAAAAGATTCATTCTAGACCAAAAACAAGTAGTGAGTCATGGAATCAAACACTTTCTCTCTCTCACTCACTCTATATATATATATATGTGTGTGATCGTGTTAGACTTTCACCATTTCACAGGGTCGTAAAAATTATTACCCATCATTTTCATTTTTATATTTTAATGAAAATAAGCTATTTAATGGGCACTGTTTTTGTTCACATTTTCGTTTATATTCACAAATTTACAGGACAAGCATTTAGGCTAGATTATGCATATTCCACTTTTCACTGTCATTTTTCAGGTTTCATCATGAAATTTTTCCAATACATCACAATAAGCTTTGTGCTTTGTTACTTTTGATATGAAACAAAGTCTCAGCTTTCAAATTCTGTCCATTTTATCACAAAATTCAAACAATAAATACCCTTTTGGCGCTCTTTATGTGGCGCGAGAGATCACTGTAGTGCCTCAGTTAAGCGAGCAGAAAGAAAGTGAACGCGATCATCCCTTCTTCTTTAGCTACTACGTTACAGAACGAAATTGACATCAGAAAATATGTTGAAATATACAGTACAATTTACCGAAATCCGTATCGTGTCTCTTATGCAATCGCTCAATCAGTGTTTCAACCTTGGAAAGACGTCAATAAAACAGTTTGTAAACATTGTCAAGTAACTCAGAAAAGCCATTCGTTGACCATTAACTTGATAGTCAGCAAGAGTGCACTCGCTACCAAGTGGACAGGGATGGGAATTACAGTTGCAAATTACAATAGACCCTCAGTATAATCTGTCAAAATGACGGATGGCTTTCAGATTTTTCCGCTAAAAAAATTCCGCCAATGACGGAAAAAAACATGATGTTTCTCTCAATTTCAGGATCGAAGGTGCCATTTTTTGGGACAAGGCAGATGTGTGAATTAATATTGAATACAGGTTTGAACTGTAAACATATACAAATTCATATATAATCTCTCTAATCACCAACACAACACCTGTCAATAGAGTAAACTTTTTATCAAAATTTTGGCTACACCAATCAGGCTTGATAGTGCACTAATGTGATTCTGAAAGCTTACTGGTTTTGATGGTTACCTGTGTATTAAAGGCATTATTTAGATTTAAAATTATTATAATATATATGAATCAATTATGAATTATTATATAATATTACATGCATCTGATGTATACACATTAGTGGGTAAATAAGTTGATTAAAGCAAAAGTATTTACAAAAGAATGAACCCTTCAATGCAATTTGGAAACATCAATCACACAAGTATGAACTTTTCTTGCTGTCCTCCTATAAGTGAATAAAATATTTCTCTTCATTATTTCTTTTAAATTAAAATGCACTGAGTGCAGTTTTTCACATTTGACAAATGTGAAGAATTTTCATGATCAATTATTCACCTGAAGCATTCTGTTAAAAAAAAAATAAAAAAATACAGGGAATTTCACATCTAAAAACAGCTGATGGACACAGATTTTAGTTATGGTTCCGATGTTCCATCAAGCAAACTGTCAAACATAATTACATTTCCTCCATTGTTGCTGTAAACTCACCAAATACCTTTTAATTCGGAAGTGACTGACAGGGTGTTTTTTGCACCTGACGCAGGTGATTCTGGTTTTTGTTTAGCCTCTGCAATTCATCTGACGTACATCAACATGTCATGCCGTCTTCTCTCAAACCAGCAGTTTGACAGACCCAGGTATGAAAACATATGACTGCGGTATTTGTCCTATTCTGGAACTGCACTCATTGCTCACCTTCAAGGAGGTAAGCATTCAGGTTTGGAGGCCACTTTCCTACAACAGAATACAAAGATTGTGACAGTACTGAGTCAAGCCTGTATTTTCACAGTAATGTCATGTGTATCACTGCACAACAACTGGTGTTGAAGGGATAGTTCACCCAAAAATGTCAAAAAATTCTGTTATCATTTACTCACCCTCAAGTTGTTCCAAACCTGTATGAATTTCTCTCTTCTGCTCAACACAAAAGAAGATATTTTGAAGAATATGGGTAACCAAACAGTTGATGGGCCCCACTGACTTCCATAGTATGAGGGAAAAAATACTATGGAAGTCAATGGGGCCCATCAATTGTTTGGTTACCAGCATTCCGGCATCTTTTTGCTTAAACTATCCTTTTAAAGCAGGAATAAAGAACATTTTGCAGGTTTCTCCCAGTACACTGGTCATTTTCAATGGGGCATGGGATCTTTAAATTATTCACAATCAATCAAACAGCCTTTAGCTTTTCTGTGGTAAACAAACATTATACTGTACTAGCGGTTGTAGTTTCATAAGAAAATTTATGAAGAAATAAATACCTTTTTGTTTTGTTCAAGTTTTATTAGCTTAAAAGTTGGCATAAAATGGAAGTCGTGATAGTTTTTTCTTCCCTATTGTGACATATCAGAATTAAATGGCTTTGCAAACAAGAAAAATGTAGGGCGGGACTTGATTTTGTCCATTGAGATGGTTGGGGATTGCTATTGGTTGATTTCATGTGAGTGACAGGTCTCCCGCCCTCAAGCCAGTAAACACATCATCAGAGAAGAGGGAGAGGAAGTTATTTTGAGGGTAGATATTGTATGAGGGTACGAGGGTACATGAATTTAAAAAAAGAAAAGAAAAGAATTGTCAATTTTGATTTTATGGTGACTTTAATGTCACATACTGGATATCTGTGCAGCTTATGTCATCGTAAAATACACGTGATGCCTTCCTACATTCAAAATAAATTAATTTCTTAGTTTTGTCTCATAAATCTGCAATCCTACATAACTAAAGCTCACCTGCTCTGTTAAAATGGTGCAAATCTCCACTGATTTGATCGATTTCTGCAGCTTTCTAAAGATAAATCCATTGACTTTGCAATCAGCTGCAGGCCAGACAGCCAGGTGTGAATCCCTGCATTATCACAGAGCTAATCTCCTTCTACGTGTCCCCCTTCAACCCGGGCAGGGATCCCCCAGCATGTAGGATGAGTTTTGACCAGGACACACTCCGTACTGATGGAAGGAGAGAATTGAAAGAGAAGAAAGTGAGGGAAAAGAGGATTAGTGGAGCACTGAGCTCAGGACATCTGGGTAGGCCTTTATTAGTCTCGGCATCATCCCACAAAAAGAAGCCAGAAGGGTTGTTTTTCCGAGAGATGATAGGAGAGAGATTCCCAGCATCCTTCAGTGCTACAGGAAAGGATCTGCATAAGCTCTCTACGGAGCCTCAGCGGTATCAGAGGCCACGCTAGGACGTCATGGCTCACAGCACTAATATGGACCCTCTGAGACACTGTCGCCTCTTGCGAGAGAAGCGCTCCAACTGTTTCTGTGTGCTTAAAAACCACTCACCATATAGACTTCTTTGGCAGATTGTCAGATTCTCAGTGGACAGAAATCCAAAGTAAATCTGACTCCAGATCTAAAGCCAATTTCAATTGGTCGATATTATATACTAAACATCAAACGCTTTTGGTTAAAATAGGCTGTATTTAACAGCCACCGCAGAATTTTTCTTAGCAGAACATTGAAGCGAATTTACAAGTGAGATAAGGAACAAATTTCAACTATTTTAACCCTTTTCTGCATCAGAAACATATGCTTCCACCCAAAGGTGCGAATTTAACTTGTGCGCAAATTTGGAATATTGCATAAAACATTGGCTAATAAAGCACTTTTTCTATCTAGTCGAAGAGAACAAAATCAATTACTTGCGCCTCAGAGTGTGCAGATGAAAAACAATAAACGCTGTAAAAGTGGTAAAACGCGGTAAAAGTGTTTCCATCGTAGTTTATATGCATGTTTTCGCATCGCATATACATTTTTTTAATGCACATTTTTAGAATTTATGCGCATCTTGCCTTTTCCATCCAGAGTTTATTAATGTGATATCCCAAAATGCGCATAAAAATAGGTGGATGGAAAATACCTACTGAATTTGGAATAATTCAGTTTTTTTCTTATGTTTTTGAAAGAAGCCTCTCCATGCTCAGGAAGGCTGAATTTATTTGACTATACAGTAAAGAAATGTTGTAAAATATTATTGCAATTTAAAATAATTGTTTTCTATTTTTTCTAGTTTTCTATTTTATTCCTGTGATGGAAAGCTACATTTTCAGCATTGTTACGTGTTTGATGATAAAAATGGGATGTTCTCATAACATTTAAGTGAGACAACTGTTACCAGGTGTGGTGCAGATCAAAGATGGTACAAACAGAGTAGTTTTAAAGGACTTTACATTGGCGTTGTTATGTTTTACAGAGAATTTAGAAAGATGAGAAGAAGGAAATATAACATTGAACAAAGGAAACAGGAGTGTCACCCAAATAAAAGAAATAAACTAAATAAACCGATCCTTACAGCTAACCTCTAAACCTCTCCCCACCCTCAATACCACGACTGAGGTGAGACCCTTGAGCAAGGCACCGTACCCCCAACTGCTCCCCGGGCGCCGCAGCAATGGCTGCCCACTGCTCCGGGTGTGTGTTCACGGTGTGTGTGTTCACTGCTGTGTGTGTGCACTTGGATGGGTTAAATGCAGAGCACAAATTCCGAGTATGGGTCACCATACTTGGCCACATGTCACATGTCACTTCACTAAACTGACTAACAAAAGAAAATGTGAAAATAAAACCGAAATCTTCAGCGTATGCGACGCCCGAACTGAACTATCATAATCTACAAACAAAAATACAACGGTGGTGCGACACTCACAAACCTAGGCTAACATAATACAAATTAACCTAACCGAAACCACAAGCCGAGAGCTCATGGCTATGTTCTCGAGACATGTCATATTTAGTTAGACAGATGAACTTTAACCCGACACGCACAATGGCAAAAACTCCAACACGAACATTGTTGAACGAATCTATAAATAGATCAAAGCTCACGTCACAAAGCAAGACTTGCACAAAGCGAGTTAACCGGAGAAACAAATGGCAATAGCCCGAAAAAACTGGCCGCGCTGGAGCACGAGGTACGCTGGCTTGGCGCACACCACACACGGTCAAATCAAGTCCTTAAATACAGCTGGCACATCAGCAGATGGGCAGGGCGTCATGACATCAGAAATGATGATTGGCAGCCGAAGCAGCCAGTAAGCACCGACCTACAGGTAGAGAGGATATAGGAGGACAGAAGAGCGTAAAAGTGTACACAACACACGTGGAACGTAACAGCATCATTACTCCAGTCTACAGTGTCACATGATCCTTCAGAAATTATTCTAATATGCTGATTTGGTGCTCAATAAATATTTCTTATTATTATCAATGTTTCACAATATTACAGTTTTTTTCTGTATTTGTTTTTTAACAAATAAATGCAGCCTTGTTGAGCATAGAGTTTTCTTTCATATATATATATATATAAAACTTAATTATTCCAAACTTTCGACCAGTAGTGTATTCATATATCATACTCTCAGTGCTCAACCACGGCCAGCTCTCTGCTGTAGTGAAATGAAAATACAACTAAATGTGGTCTGCTACTGATATACACTGACACTGAATTGTGAGTAATGAGAGTTTTGAACCGCAACCTCGCACACTTTAAGCAAAAACCATACCTTTACCAACACAATCTCATATCCCAATAAGAGACTAAACTCCCCTTAGTCTGAAATCCTAGAATTGCCACTGGATAAAAGCCTCTCCGTTATCTTCTCCACACATCCATGTCTCGTCTGAGTACTGATAATCCAACAACCACTTTCTGTTCCGTCACACACCCGGTAGATATTTATGAAACCCTGGTTTAGAAGAATGTGATGTACACTTCCTGAGTGTATATCCCCTCAGTGTGTTAACAGTTGGATAAAGGCCATCTTCCTGACTACTGCATTTCCAATATAGATGGATCAATCCCTGCTTATGCATTGCTTATCACAGTAGCCTCCATGAATATTTGATGGGTCGATATTGCTCTGTTTTGACTGCATAAGTCTGCCGTAATCTACTCTCGGCCATTCGGAGGAAAGTTGTTTAATTCAAAGGGATGGTGGAGTTTCCACCAGTGAAGCTGTGGAAGTTTGTGCTCGACCTTGGTGTCTATTTTTGGCTGGCTGTTTTGTTTGATTAAATAAGCTCTGGTATGGCTGTAAGAGGCAATCATACAGAGATTTCTGAAGTGCCTTGAGAGGTCTAGCGAGCAGCGCAGACCCCCACAGACGCTTGAGAGCTGTTATATAGTGAGATTTTTATGTCTTGCCAGAATGTTCTCTGAGTTGAACTGCAGTGATAGAGATCTGGAATGTTGAATGCTTGTAAATAGACATGTAAACAGAGGCAAATATTTACAGGTAAGAAAATGAGCAGAAAATGAGGAAAATCAACCAACCAACCAATCAGCCAACCCAACCCAACCAACCAACCTGGGTGTCTGGCCAATCTAGCTATCTATCTTTTGGACAAACACTTCATTTACCACTTTTAAATTCATGAACCAAATCTTTAAATGGAATTTTGCCCCGACCCTGATGAATTGACTCTTTGCAAAGCCCTGCCTTAAAAACATTATTTTAACATTTTGTTTTAAGCGGCATTCCTCTAGAACATTCTGTAAAGCTTGTCAGAGTTAGCAACAGTAACCAAGGGTGGTGGAGCATAGCGAAAGGGCGAATGAACAGATGAGTTTGAACAGCTGAGGATGAACAAGTATGGACAAGTTGAGCATAAATAGCTGAAAACAAACAAGTGAGTATGGGCAAGTTGAGTGTAAACTGCTGAAAATGAACAATTAAGTATGAACAGGTGGGACTGAACAAGCGAGAATAAACAGGTGCGTATGGACAGGCGAAAATGGACAATGAATATGGCAAGGGCTTGTACCTTTTTGGTTAGCCACCTTCATGCTCAATTACCTCATCCACCATGCTTGCTATACCTGACAAGCAGCAATTCAGGAGGGAAGACAGGTGGCATTTTTCAGACAGGACAGAAATGTATGCAGGCTTCTCTCAGCTTAGGATGGAATTCACAGTCCCCACCTGAATATCAGCCGGTATCTGTAAAGAAAGGTACAAATTCATAAGACCATTTCAGCATTAAAGCTTGCAAAGGGGTCCTATTATGCTCATTTGCAGGTTCATAATTTTGTTTATGGGTCTAGAATATGTTTACATCATTTAATGTTAAAAAAAAACTCTGAATCCTCCATTTTAGTTTCGTTTTCTTTAAAACCTACCTTCCGAAAAGATTCACTGATTCACTTATTCATCTGCTGGCCCCAGACTGTTGTGATTGGCCTACCGCTTACAACATTGCAAACTAAAGCTGCGTCTGAAATCATGTACTGTCTGAGTCGGTACAACATTTTAATTTAATTTTACTTAACGGCCGTTGAAAAAGTATGTTCTATATAGTATGAATGCGTGTAGTATGAATGAAATCCTGACGTACTACATCCACCATGTTGTTACTGTCACATGACCTACCAGCGTCAGTTACGTCCCTTCACTCCATTCACAAATCCTCCCCAGTGGCTTCATGGGATAGCAAAGTGTCCATTGTATGCGCATTTCAGAATCTCGCCGGAAGTAGTAAGTCACTTTTTGCCCTCTGTTTTTCGAATACTATGAATTCGGACATACTACTCTGTTCGCATACTGTTTTTCGCATACTATATAGTAGACAAGTATTCGATTTCGGATGTAGCGTAAGGGTAAGTTTACACAACAAAGTTTTCCCTTCGCGTTTTTTGCGTACAGTTGACGACGCTGTTAAAACAATCCCCGTTCACACGGATCCGCGAAAATGACTAAAAATGTTGTATTATGCTGCCAGGCCAGTAGTTGGCGATGTCACGTTGTAAAAAAACCACTAAGTGCCTATAAACACACAATATGCATGCGCATGACGGCACCATTTTCACAAATTTGCTTATTTGTAGTTTACATGGAGACGAAAACTGCGTTTCAAAAGTTTGCATTTTCAGCCCCCCCAAAATGCCGTTAAACGGCCACTAAAGAAAGATGAACATTTAAAAAAGCATAATAGGACCTCTTTAAAGATAAGACCTTTGTATTCAAAGCCTCTGCTTTAGAAAAATTCTACAACATGTTGGTTGTCCTATATTACACACTATACTTGCAATATGAACTTCAAGAGAGTTTTTTTATATATATATATATACTTTGACATCTTGGTGATTTCACCCATCATTTTTTTTTCACTATCCCAAAATTCATATTAGAAACATGGATGGAAAGTGAGGATAGCTAGTGAGGATGTCAGAAATTGAAGTGACTGACGCCCAGTCAGTGCTGTCAATCATGACCAAAATCTTAAGATATATTATGCAGGCTGGCATTAAAGAGCATTGATGTTGAAACATCTGCCTTGGCTTTTGCCCACGATCTCCCCGGGGTCATATTGTACAATCTGACAAGCAACCAACATAAGGGACAGATAAAACTGTACAGTACACCGGGCTTAAAGGTTTTTTTTTAGTGCACATGAATCCTGCCATCACTACAGGCTCATAAAATGCTCATGAAAACTTTTCAGACGTGTGCAGGGAACATTCTGACAGGGTCAAAGCCATTTAAACGTCTTCACTCTTTGGCTTTGTTGTGGCGTTTTGTCAGTTGTCTTTTCTTTTCGCTTCTTCATCTCTCTTTTCTCGCTCTGTCCTCCCCACATTAGAAATGCATAAATAGAAGCACGTTTCAAAGCCTCCCAGTTGTCTTTCTGTCTCTCTCTAGTTCTCCAGGGACAAGGCACCGAGACAAGCTCTACAGGGGCCATAGAACAAGAAGCCGGGAATAAGACGAGAAAGAATTTATAACTGCTGTGAGTTATGGAGCTCTCCAATGTGCTGATGATCAGTCTGCATGGCAGGGTGTTAATTGACCAAGCCAACAGTTAATTTGAAATCTCTTAACTGGTGAACTGTCACATCAGAGGAGTGATCTAACCAAGAGTCCAAAAACTAATTCTCATAAAAAGTAAAAATGAGGTTCAGTGAGTAAATATGTTACATAACACACGATACATGATTTAAATGTAAATGTTAAGATGATAATCTAATACTCGAAAATGATTCTTACATACAATTAATTATCTTATATTCTTATATTCAAAGAATGTATTCTTATATTTAAAGAATTTCTCAATAGAAAAGTTACCATCATAAAGGAGTTTCTGCACTGTAAAAAAGAATAGTTGGTTTAACTTAAAACAAGTAAGTTACCTGGTTGCCTTAAAATGCTGATTTTATTGAAATTAAAAATTTGAGTTAATACAATGAAGGGGATTGGTTTAATCAACAGAAACTCAAAATATTATGTTATCTGAATCACTTTAATTATTGAAGTTGATTTGATGAAAGATAAAATGTGATTAGTCAGGAAAAAAAATTATAGTGTGGTAATACATTTTTAGAGATATTCACCTTGAATATGATGATGACACATTGAACTGCTGTTTGTCATTAATATACAAGAAAAACAGATAAATAACCCTGTTGTCGAAAGGGATAAAATTTAATTTATATTTCTTATATTTTTACATTATACCATTCAAAAACGTAGGGTCTTGTAAGATTTGTAATGTTTTTGTTGTTGTTGTTGTTGTTTTTGGGAAAAGAAGTCTCTTATGTTTAGTAAGGCTGCATTTATTTGATCAAAATACAGTAAAAAGGGTCATTTTTTCTGTACTAAGGGCTTAATAATAATAATAATAAAAAAGATTTTATATCATCATATATCAACATAGTGCAAAATTGTATTCAAATTATGTGTAGAAGTCGTTGCTTTGTTATGAGAAAGAATGTCCAGAAAAATGAATTTCATTGATGTCATTCGGAGTAACCAATATAAAGGGACCATTTCAAATCAAGTCATGCGGTCAATATCATATTACAGGATGTGACATCATTCAGACACCACATGGTCGTAAAGCAAAGCAACTAACTCTCTTTTAACTATTTGAAAAATGTATGTTTTCCCTTGCTTATACGAATGTCCCGAACCGCTATAAAACATGGAAAATGTTGTAATATTTTAAAAACTTGTACTAAATATGAAATGTTTGATTGTCCTTTTGCTAGCTAAGCAAAGTAACTAACTCTCTTTTAACTATTTGAAAAAGTTATGTTTTCACTTTCTCATACGCATGTCCAGAAACATCAGGTCATTCGGTACAACCGCTATAAAACATGGAAAATGTTGTAATATTTTAAAAACTTAAAATGTTTGATTGTCCCTTTGTTAGATATCAGCCTGTTAGCATTGTTTGAAAATATCGTCATTTGGTATAACCAAAAGTGTCATTCAGTAAAGCCGAATTTTTGGTTAAACCGAATGACTTTTATGCTGACAAATTTTGTCCATCTTGTAAAAAATGAAAAACACAGTGTTAATTGATTATAAAAACCACATAATCTCATAGTTAAACTTCAAAATTAATTATATCTCCATTATGTTTTTTACACTTTTAAAAACCTTATTCGTCAATGACCCCTTTACAAAAAAGTTTATTTTGGACCCTTTAACTAAGTATAGATGGAAACTATACCATAATGATCGAATTTTAGAATGCTAGTAAAAAATAAATAAAGCAAAATGTTTGAAAGATAACCTCTCCTTTTAGTACTATGGTTTGTAATGTTTAGTGCAAGAGATTAGGATGGTTCTGCACAATCTGGGCTAAGGTAAATCAGAAATCTGACAGAAAAGATGCATTTTGACAGGTGAGGATGGAGAACCCGTGCTCTGGGTCTCATCATGAAGTATGCCACCACAGTTGTCAGTCAGAACTGATGTAACAAGCGTGAAACACATTCGTTTGCTTTCTCTCACTCTCTCTTTCCGCCTGACAGCAAACAGACAACCACAAGCACACGTACTTTCTATCCACATCAAGAGTGAAGCCAGTACTGTACATCGTTCAGCAGAGAATGCTGTGCAGGTTCCAAAAGCACAAAAGCGCTAGTAATACTGACAAGAAAAAACAGAATATACCATGGTATTACTAGGTTCTTTAAGCATAGTACAATGATATTACCATGGCTTTTTAGACATGGCAACATGGTAATACCCTGTTTTTGGACGTTACATTAAATACTATGGTGGTATCATGGTTCAGCAGTGGTATTGGATGATAATACTATGGTAAAATGGTATTTTATATCAATCATTTAGTATTAGCATCTGATACTATCACTATACTATATTGTACCATCAGAGAATGGGAAAATATGCCACACTGTCTGCACATTTTACAACTCTATCATCTCACAATTATGCTTGTTAAATGGTGATACCTAAGATATGCTTTAAAATAAAGCATTTACCTGAACAAATGTTCATGATATAACAGGGAGTAAAGAGAGATGGAGTAAAAAATATTCATTTACAGTAACGGATGATTCGGGATAACGGCTGTTCTGTTATTCACGGTTAGAGCTCATGGTCTATTCATAGGTTGAGAGAAAAAGATCGAGTTCTGCTATTTCACAATTCCCTGAAGTTATTCAAACACCCTATTTACTACCAAAGGTCATCCAAAACAAGACACACTCTATTAAAACAAAAACATTCCCAACACACACACACACACAAAATGATGGAATATGTACTAATTACAGTTTATGCTGTAGGCCTATATCATTACTAGTATCGTAGGTTTAAAGGGGTCATATCATACAATTTTTTTTTTTTTTTAAACTTATAGTGCTTTTTGTTTGTTTGTTTGTTTTTGCACCAAAAACAGCTATAATTTTGTTTTTCATGCCCAATTCCATGCACTCTCAGACCCTTAAAATTATAAATGGAATGTTTTTCACACACTTCTTGCCTTTTGAAAATCAAATCAAATCAACTGCATCTTTGCAAAATAATTGGCACTGAAATGTTGTAAAACTGTTAGGATCAGACTAAAATGATAATGAATATTGAAAAAATTAACTTCAGCCACTTAAGTTAGCAAATTATCTCTAAAGTTCTGATCCTTCAGAAGGATACATAGGGAGATATTCAGACAGCCAGAAAAAAAAAAAAAGGTTTTTGATATCAGAAATTTAAATATATCAGGACAAGTCCTAAAAGTTATTCTTTCTGCAGCTTACATCATTATGCAAAGTAGGTGGCAACAAGTGACTGTCTTTACAAGTGAATCAATGAATAGTTTCTTCAACCGATTTGTTCAAAACACTGATTCATTTAGGAGCGAAACGACTAACCGAAATTGCATATTGTATAGTAGGTACTACATTTGTTTTGAAATTTACTTTGTGAACATTTAAAAAGTATGTTCTATATAGTATGAACGTGTTTAGTATGAGTTAAATTTGCCATGTTGTCACTGTACGTCATCAGTTTCACTGATCGCTTCACTGCCATTCACAAATCCTCTCCTGTGGCCTCATGGGACAGAAAATTGTCCAGTGGATGCACACTTCAGAACCTCAGAGGAAGTAGCAAGTAGTAAGACATGGACTGTCTTTATGAATGAGTCATTGAATCATTTACTCATTCGATCAATTCTAAACATTGATTCATTTAAGAAAAAAATGGGTGAGTCACTGAATCAATCAGTTTGTTCAAAGCACTGATTTCTTCAGAAACGTCACTCTTGTGTGTTGCTTGGAGATACAGAAAGTCTCTGCCTTGGCTTTGTTTAGAAATATTTCAAAGTAAAAGTCAATAGTTATTTAAGATGATCTTTTTGCTTATTGAACCTTGTTCAATACACTGTTCAATAAAAAAAATCTATATCACACTCGCAATCATCCAAATATCAACAAGGCAATGATTAACACAGGAACAACAGTTCTCTTGCTTAATTATCTCTAAAGATCAAGAAAAAAATAGATTTTTCATGACGGTACCCCTTTAAGCCTTCCTCCTTGACTATTAACATTTCCAACATACGTTTATATGAGAGCAAGGTAAGAAATTTCACAGGAAAGTTGAAAAGAACACCACTCAAGAGGTGAGAGAAGTTATTTCCTGGAGCCAAAGCCACAAGCTGCAGTCCTTCATGGCAAAGCTGATTTACAGATTAACTGAAAAGTACTCTTCTTTTCCTCCTGAGGAAGTCCCACTTGAGAAGACATTAAGGATGTTTAAGAGGGATTAAGCCTCCTCTACCAACTGCTCTTTAAAACCTTTTCTTCGGGTTTTCGGTACAGATTACAGAGGGCGGATCAGTAAACGGTAGAGGACTAACGCTTTAAAAGACGTTGGTAAAATAACCTTGTCAGAGTAATTAGCTTCTCCCCATTTAAGAATGAAATTATACAGATACTCTGCTACTAGAATCTTTCATATTCTAATGTGGAACGAATTAACTATATCTTGAAATAATAGGACATGTTCCTGTGGTTCTGCACACACACTCTCATTTCTACAGCTTCTGAAACTTTGATCGCACCACGATTTCGTGAACGCAATTATAATTTATGAAAAGGGACATCTAATGTGCTCATAAAGATTTTTAGGTTACAAAGTTCAATATCAGATTCTGTTTGATCATCGTCTACTTTGTATTTCTCTCACCAATAGCATAGCAGTCAGCATTAAAAAACTGCCTGTGCTCGAACAGTGAGACCGCTGTGCATATGAATGCAATTGACTGTACCATACAGGAGACAATTTTTTGGACGTGTCTCTAAAAGGGAATGACTTATTTTAAAGAAAAATCAAACACAGTAAGACCACTCACCCATGACACTGCGATTTGAAGCTTTCATTTATGTCTCTCTTGCAATTATGTCTCTCTGAGCTACAGGAAAGCTCTCTCGGCTTTCCTGTAGCTCAGTGGTTAGAGCATGGCACTAGCAATGCCAAGGTCATGGGTTCGATCCCAGGGATTGCACATACTCGGATACAAATGTATAGAATAATGCAATGTAAGTCGCTTTGGATAAAAGCGTCTGCCAAATGCATAAATGTAAATGTAAATGTAAGAGATCAGACACTGTAAG
Organism: Anabarilius grahami; assembly: GCA_003731715.1. Classification (NCBI taxonomy): domain Eukaryota; kingdom Metazoa; phylum Chordata; class Actinopteri; order Cypriniformes; family Xenocyprididae; genus Anabarilius; species Anabarilius grahami. Next base: position 4,543,542 of record RJVU01075544.1, on the reverse strand, counting down.
AAAATGGTATTGCTCATTTTATTTTTCAATACAGTGTTTGCAAGGCAGACATATTCCTCAAATGTTCTATTTTTCATCTTCGATTTGTTCAATTAATTCAATCCATCCACTTAATGTGCAGACTCAAAGATAAAAATTTTGTTTGAGATTTCTTAAACAAAATTAAGAAATGAAAAACAAAAATCAACATTCAAAACCACAGTTTTATGATGCAATCATAACATTGACTGCCCTGTGAATGATCTCTTACATATGGAAGCTTGTTTCCGCCATGAAATAAAAAAATAAAAAGGTAATTTGCAATTTTTTTTTCTTAGAATTGTGAGATATAAACTCACAGTTGCTAGATAGGGTTAGGTCAGAATTACGTGATATCCTGTAAAGTCAGAATTGTGTGATATAAAGTCAGAATTGCTTGATATAAAGTCAGAATTGCGTGATCTAGTCAGAATTACGTGATATAAAGTCAGAATTGTGTGATATAAAGTCAGAATTGCGTGATATAGTCAGAATTGCGTGATATAACGCAAGATGATTAGACGCAAGATGGCGCCGCGGATGGCAGCTTCAGTGCATAGCTCTTCAGTGTTTCTGTTGTTTTTGTTCGTTTTTCCTGTTTTTTGTTTTTCAAACACCATCAGTTTTACCAGGGATGAACTGCTGAACATTCGGCAGTACACACCACAAAATCTNAGTCAGAATTGCGTGATATAAAGTCAGAATTGCGAGTCATAAAGTCAGAATTGCGAGTTGTAAAGTCAGAATTGCGTGATATAGTCAGAATTACGTGATATAAAGTCAGAATTGCGTGATCTAGTCAGAATTGCGTGATATAAAGTCAGAATTGCGTGATATAAAGTCATAATTGCGAGTCATAAAGTCAGAATTGCGTGATATAGTCAGAATTGCGTGATATAAAGTCCGAATTGCGAGTCATAAAGTCAGAACTGCGAGTTATAAAGTCAGAATTGCGTGATCTAGTCAGAATTGCGTGATATAAAGTCAGAATTGCGTGATATAAAGTCATAATTGCGAGTCATAAAGTCAGAATTGCGTGATATAGTCAGAATTGCGTGATATAAAGTCAGAATTGCGAGTCATATAGTCAGAATTGCGAGTTATAAAGTCAGAATTGCTTGATATAAAGTCAGAATTGCGTGATATAGTCAGAATTGTGTGATATAAAGTCAGAATTGCGTGATATAGTCACAATTCTGAGAAAAAAGGAATTGTGAGATAAAAAGTCGCAATTTTAATTTTTTTATTTAGTGGCAGAAACAGGCTTCCATACTTACCTCTTGCATCTTTTTCTATCTAGCGAGCATTGATATTTTCCTTATTCGTCTCAGAGGTTTCTCCTAAACAGATGTTTCTTCCAACAGTAAGAGTGTAGCATACAGTTATTGTCGATAGTATAGTCCAGAAATTTGGTCTTGGTTTTTGAGTTGTTGGTTACACTTCATTTCAATAGTTAACTTTAGACCTTACTATAAGTATCTTTGCAAATACATGACAACTAACTAATTCATTTGCAACTACATGTTAACTAACTCTCATTAGAGTATTAGTAACTAAGTAGAATAAGTTGACATGTACTTGCAAAGTTACTTATTGTCAGTAGAATGCCTGTTGGAGGACCATCAAAATAAAGTGTTAGTAGATATTAAGCAGACACTAATCTACTAATACTCTAATAACTGGTAGTTGACTTGTAGTAGATCCATTTACCTGGAAGACACACAGTTACTAAAAGCAAAGTTACTTAATGTCTAACCTGGACCATCGAAATAATGTTACCAACATTTTTTGATTCATATTGACATCTAGACTTCTGAGCAGCTTGCAGCTCTCACATTTATGTTCTGTTAGATTCATTTTCATGGACTTTTAGTTTGTTTTCCTCAGATTCATGTTTCCTTTGTTCAAGTTTACCGCCATTTTCCATGGACACTGATTAATCATCACAGCTGTTTGCCATTATGTTCATCACCGCTGTGTATTTAAGTTCCTCACTTCCTCTCCCTCATTGTCCGGTATTGTTTGTGTGTTTTGTGCTTGCATGCGGTCTTTCATCATTGTAGATTACCTGAGTTTTGTTTTAATAAATATGCTTCTATTTGAATCTTCTTCACCATCTTTGGACCAAAACGTGACAGCGACTTTGTTGAAATCTTTTCTGGAAAAAAAAAAAAAAAGAGAAAGAGAAAGAAGTAGGAGACTTAAAGGAACAGTTCACCCAAAAATATGAATGTTCAATATTTAATCTCAAATCTCATGACCATCTTGGTTTGAGACCTGCAGCAGTGTAGAATATTATCAATGAATTATGACAAATTTCAACCTGCTTCTCACACAACGCTATATATGATTTCAGAAGACTTTATCTGCATTATTGATATGGACTGCTTTTCATTACGCTTTTTTGAAACTTAACAGATGTAGAAAAGAGTTGCATCAAAATTCTCTGAAAAATAAAATAAATAAAATAACACCATATGGGTTTGAAACAAGATGATGGTGAGTAAATAATGACAAATAATGATTAAATTTTTAGGTGAACTGTTCCGTTAATCTCATTGCAATCTTTGAGATATTATAAGAGATCTCCTTTGTTTTTTTATTTTCTTTTCTAGGGGCAGAGTGTGTTAAAGGAGGATCTGAGTGAAAGTCCAGGCCGGTAGAGACGGATTTGCACAGAGTCTAATCCTCCATGTGAATGAGCGAGCATGTGGTGCGGGCCAGCTGTGCTGGAGGAGCGCGCATGAGAAGAACGAGAGCATGCTGTGAGGATGATGATGAGGGATCTCTTGCGGCTTGTGGCAATGAAACTAGAGAAGCGAATCAGTTTGCTTGTGCTGATGACATCACATCCACTCTGGACACGGCACCACATCCCCAGCCAAATGCATTAAAGAATAACGTGTATCTGCAATGCTTCAAATAGGACTTATTCTCATGTTTCCATCTCTCCACGGCATTCTCATTCTCTCTTTCTCTCTTGTATACACACTCGTGCCCCCTGTGTCTCTCGCTCTTTCCGCTCACCCTCCAATGTGGCGTAGACATCCATCTCTGGTTCATAATGAGATAATTAACACTGTTTGATTAATTGCAATATGGCGAGAGGGATCTGCAAGGTCTTCCCAAAGACTTAATTCAAAGCAGGGCCTAGCAGGAGAGCTAAACTATGTCACCTTCCTCTGGGCTGGGGAGAAAAGCTACGGGGTAATTAATGGACTTTTGGACATAGGGGGTTGGCGTCAGACTTATGATCAAATTTCACTGTGTGCAGTAGTATTTGGAAGGTCAAAGGATGGTTTAATTAGTTATTATGAGAACCATGGAGACCATTCTAATGCACAAGGTGAAGAAAATGGGTGGATCCAGTATTGATGCAACAACGAAGTTCGTCTGAAAATTAAAACTTTGTTATTATTTACCTTGAGTTGTCCATATCCTTGGTCCATTTACCTGGAAGACACAGAGAAATGTCAACTTTTAGGAACACATTACCATATAGATGGTCTCACAATTATTAAACATACGACTAAGAGCCATAGATAGCAATTTATGCTTTTATAGGGTCTTGGAAAAACTTGCCCCCTGCCACCATATGAAACAATATCTTTTTTATCTTTTAAAGCGCTCAAGTTCCATATCTGTCATGTTACATTCATCCATCACTATCTTTTCACTAACAGACCTTGAAATTGTACATACAAATACCATCAGAAATAATATGTAGGCTGATGGTCAACGTGAAGAAGGCAGGTTCCTCCCGACAGCTCTGCGTTAATGTTTCTGCAATATTGCAACCCCTTCAATGTTGTCAACCCTTCATTAAATCTTAACACAGATGTGCAAAGACATGCAGAGACATGCCAAGGTTTTCTAGAACATAATGGAAGCAGCGACTGTGGCATAATAAAAGTTCCGATGCTCTCGAGGCGTCCGTAGCGCTCGTCTCTCATTAGCAATCGTTCCAGCGGCCTCGTTTTTGCTCGCACAGCATTCAGCCCTGCTTTGCTTTACACTACAGTAACATTAATAATCTCATCCATGAATATGATTCTTTTCCCCTGGCTGTGAGGTGAAGAGGACATCTCCCACGATTCCGCGCTCAATCTCGACATCATCAAGCTACGACTTTGTTTTGAATATACGACCTCTAGCGGTGAAAAAATACAAATTGTGCCTTGAAGTACTGAGTAATATTATTTAATAACATGTACTTACTATAGGGTAAGGGTTAGTTGCATGTATTTATGTATGATTTACTGATATTACCAGTAAGTAGCATGTAACACGTGTAACAAGGACACTACAATAGTGTTCCCAAATGTTGTTTTTTATTAATTTAAAATAAAATTTAAGAAATTCTGTTTTTGAATGTTAGAATTTAATATTTCTGATATAGCTGCTTCATCCTGGAGTTTTACTGTAATCATATTCAATACGAAAATGTTTAGCTTTCACATACAGGCAAATATTTCTGTTTATAGCCTCTCTGATCCTTTGAAAGATCCTAAACTTTTTAATTTTATTACTGAAATTACTGAGAATAAATAACATAGCCTATTTAGTTTTTATATTAATATAAAATTCTAAAATTATGTTTTTGAATGTTAGCCTATAATATTTCTGACATATTTTCTGGGCTTTACTGTAATTATACTCAATATGAAAATGTTTAGCCTTCACATACAGTCAAATATTGTTTAGCGTTTATAGTCTCTCTGCTTTCCATTTCTGAATGATCAAGAGGTTTTGGCCTTGCTTCCATTTTTCTCAAACAAATAATGCACAGCGAAACTCTTACAACAGCTCCTGAAGGTTGAATAAAACATGAGAAATACACATTCATGCGAAATACTTCCATCAATAAGGGATGCCATGAATACATTGTGCTGTTTATTGCTATTGTCCCAGGACTGAGAAGTTGGAATGCCGCCATGCCAAGAGTCATAATGGGTCTTTAACTCTTCAATTTCATCTCTTCATCTCCTTTTGTGTTCAATAGAAGAAAGTGGACTGCCTCACAATTGCAACTTTATATCTCAGAATGTGACTTTATATCACACAGGTGCAACTTTAAATCTCACAATGCGACTTTAGTACGCATTTTACACTTTACATCACAATAAAGTCATATGGGGTTGGAACAACACAAGGGTGAGTAAATGACGACAGAAGTTTTATTTTTGTGTGAAAAGTTGCATCACTACTTCTGCTCACACGGATGGTGTCTTACTGAAGATTTCTAAACTCAAACCTACTCTCATGTACAAATGCACACACACGTACGCAGGCCAGCATTGTTTGGAGCCATCACACTCCTTGCTTCAGCTCCATGAACCCTGCACTTCAGTAATGAAGGTATGACTTCACACTGAGCTTATACATCAGCAGAACAGAGGAGCACGTGAACCGCGCATTAGCCTCTGTTCTGTCTGCCATCAGAGTTCCTCTGCTGTGTGTGTCCATTATTGTTCTATATTTCCTTTGAGAGGCATGGCGGGAGAGCACAGAATTCTGGGATAGCAGCAGCGAGCAACATAGTCATCTCACAAAAGATGAGCTTTATTTATCTCCCTCATCTAATTATCATCTTGCTCTGTTTCACAGTGTGTGTACTGAGAGTCGAGTCCAAAACAGAGCTTGAGTAGCAAGCCATCTGTCATAGATTTTAGTTTTTTTTTTTTTTTATTGCATAGTTTTTTTTTTTAAGTCTTTGCCAAGGGTAATCTAGATATTCACAGGATTTCTACCTTTTCTCAGCCATCCTTTTCAGTGAAGTGAAGCATCAGACAGATTTGTATTTTTCTAAACAAACATGTAATAAATGTTACTCTTTGTTTAGCCAGTGGTAGTAGGAGAATTTAATGGCTGTTCAGAGAAGAATCTTGCATACATAAAAGCACTGATGGTGACACTATTAGACTGCTCTTTTGAGTCTTTAGGAAAATGAATAGACATAAGCAACTGAGAAATTTTCTCTGCAGGCTATTCAAAGAGCAGAAAAATCACGACACAACCAATTAATTCAGTATGTGTGAGGAAAAAAACTTTTCATTTCATTTTAACAAATTTATTTGAAACTTAGCAGGTTTTTTGAAAAATTATCTCTCTCTACATTTAACATCATAAACCACAAATAAGACATTTACCAGCAGAAATCCAAGGCTCAATATTCAAAAAGATGAATTCAGCTCTGAAAACTGTTAAGCCACTATCGTACACAGGATTTCAGTGGAAAAACCTCTGCCTTATAGACCAACCACACACAATTCAGTTTACTGTAAGTGCCAGGTTAAACTGGATTGTAGGTATGTTTATTAATGAATAAGGGGTTGTTGACACACAGAATACGTTTTTGCCTTCATGTTGTTTTCTATGCAATCAAGCTAGACAAAAGTGTTAGACCATTGCACTTACGTGTCACAGCATCTTGTCCACAACACAAGTTGTGTCCCAATTCAGAGGCTGTATCTGTCAAAGGCTGCATTCAAAGTGCCGAATGAGTCACAGTGGCTGTCCCAAATTGAGGGCTCTTTCGAATGCAGCCTAAAAAATGCGTCCTTCATTTCCCAGGACACGAAGGATAGAACGGCCCCGTCCCAAATGGCACACTTCATGTGCATTTGTCTTGTGGACTTAAAATGGCCACCGAGTGTCCGTTAAGTCCACAAGACCGTAGAGTGTCCCATTTGTCATTTTAGGTTTCAGATGGATGCTAGTGAGCGCCCTTTTGTGGCACATATGCGCCCTTGATGCACACTTTTGCCGAGCCCACACCGAAGCTAGCTTTGCAGCAGAATTCTACTTGACAGTCAAAGTGGCATTATGTCTTTAAGCAACATTGGACTCGAAGGAAGACTGCAAAGGGCCTAGGGCTCCATTTTGGAGTTGATCCTTCGGAGCCTAGCCTATCCCAAGATTCATTGTGCACCGATGACGACTGGATTTTTTGAAAGAAAATCCCGAAATACATTTATTGGGTTCCAACTACAAAGAAAGAAACAAAGAAACTTTAAACCAGTTCAAATGTTGACATGTCTTACTACAATGCGATTTTATAGATAGTTTTATTACTCTTTATTATGTACATACATGGACCAAGGTGAACATATTTAGGCAGGTTGTAAACCCTGTTGTTTTCAGACAGTTTAATATAACGTTCAAAAATGTCCAGTACAAACTTTACTGGAATTTTGGACTCGTCAACGGCAGCTGTCACAGTTGCTAGGCGACGAGCAATCCTACATAGGCTAGACTGTTCCATTTAACAATGCTCGGTTCGACTTCGAAGACGTGTCCTTTGAAGTCTGCATCTTTCGAAGGATGCAGCCTCTAAACTGGGACACAGCTACAGAGTTTTAAAAACCCAGCACTCAATTTAAAAGAAAAGAACATTTGTTAAAAAAAAAAAAAATAAAAAA
>RJVU01075544.1:4457753-4536013 GCA_003731715.1 Anabarilius grahami | reverse complement strand
ATCACTCAAAATGTAAAACTTAATTTCTTATATGGACTATTAAAAATAGATGTTTTAAGAAATGTTCCAGTGTTTTTTGGCCAAATAACAGAAGACAATGGAAGCAAAACCGTTTAAAACCAAAACTAGAATTATAATCATGATAGAATTCACTTTATTCACATCATGCCAGCCAAAAATTAACGTCACTGTAAAAGTTTGTGTACATTTTAGCACTTAAAATGTCCTTAAGAACAGGAATTACTTTTTTGTCACTTTTGCATTATTTAAATTTTTTTAAAGAATCTGGTGTTAAACATTGCTTGCAGATTAATGGCGCTGTCAGCAGGCACAGTTCATTCTTGGTGAATCCCCTAACAGTCCTTAACAGCGTATGCCTCCCTGAATGGAAGTATTAAGTGTTAAGGTCACGTTGAAACCATACAGACGCTTCTGAGCCAAAATTCCAGCTTCCCAGTTACACACAGCAGAAACACTCCAGTAATTACTCCACATGAACGCTAACTGTCCCAGAAACACAGATCCCCCGCCCCTCGGCACTTCTCATTGAAAACATGGAAGGATTTATGAGAGGATGGTGCGACTACATCCTTTCCTGCTGATGAAAACTTGATTTGCCAGCTATGGGGAGGGAAGCAGCCACACTATTCTATGGCCATCGACTAACAAATCCAATTTCCACAGGAACATGATGCCAAGTGGAGCCCTCTGGGACACCGGTCACTGCGGACAACAACCTCCCTTCAACCCCTCTTCTCCATCTCTGGCATGCTCATCTGCCCGCATGAACAATTAGGCCCTGATTCCTTCCTTATTAATCACAGTGCCCAGACAAAGCACACAGTGCGATCGTAATTAAAATCTATTTGGGAGCATATGTGGCTGAATCCCAGAAGACACCCGGGTGACAACAGGAAAAAATTAAGTGGTAAAAAAAAGAAAAGTAATAACAGCAACAACGTCAAACATGAAAACATTCACGAACAAGGATCATTTCGGATGACAAAAAGAAATAGAGGAGAGTGGCATCAGATGAGTAGCGAGAGAGCGAGCGAGAGAGAGACGAGTATGCGAGAGGAATTTTCTGTCTTTAGGGGATAGAGATAAATTAAATGCTTATTTGCTTTCTTGTCTGCATTTATTTACCTGGAATGAGTCCAAAGAAAGAGCAAAATGGATCCAAACAACCCAAACAGAATGAATAACATCAATGATATCTTATTAGAACTTTGGCGCCGCTTCCAAGAAAGAGAAGACATTCTCACAGGGTATTAACAGAAAAGCTTGTTATGCTCCAATTTTACAAAGCGCTAAGGGTAGTGAGAAGATTACGCCAACGAATCGGGTCTGCTGATTTAGCCTGATTTCAAAACAGGTCACGGGAGATCGTCTCTGATGAGCCACCTCCATCCACCCTCACATGAGAAGCAAAGGTCTCCACCAACAGATTGAGATCAAATCAAGGGTCTGTTCGCAAATGCCCTGAAAACATAAATCCAAAAACTAAGTGATGAGAGGTCCGTGTTTACAGGAGAGCGACAGATTGCCAAAGATGCTGAGAAGATTAGGATGTTCATTTTTGATCGCTTGCTTAACATCTCTGCTTTTACAATATTGTTTGTGTGTGTGCGTTTTTTTTTGTTGGTTTTTTTTGGCTTACAGTGTTATCTGAAGGATTTTGTGTGTGTGTTGCCATAGTTCTTCATCTGATAGCAAGCGATAATCCCTTGTATCTTGGGGCTTCATCTTGGTATGGGAGGGGTTTGAAACAAAACAACAGAAAAAGACATGAAATCAGATAAACCTCTTAACAAGATTTGAATATGCAATTACTGTTTGGGTTTATGATGACTGAAATAGATAGTGTAAGATGTCATGATGGTGTTCTGCTGATTCGGGAACAAAGACAAGCCAAATTGGGCTAGAAATAAATTTTTACATTTTGCTTTAGATTTGAAACCACATTAATATCCTATATAAGTACTTAAAGGGATAGTTCGCTCAAAAACGAAAATTCTGTCATCATTTATTCACCATCATATAATTTTTCTTCCATGGAATACAAAAGGAGATGTTTTTAAGATAGTTCCCATGTAATTACAATGAGCAAACAATGAAACACCATAAAAGTATGATAAAAATGATGACTTTTGTGCTACATTTCAAGTCTTCTGTGAGAAACAGACTGAAAATTAAGTAATTATTATATAATCAACTCTCCTTGGCATGTTCGTGAAAGAAATACAGTCTGATTGGTAAATTAATCATTCTTTTGAGTTGGATTTTTTTAAATGAATCAACTGAAATCACAAGACCAACATTAATTATTTGTTCACAAATCAGACCGATTCAATTCTTCAAGTTCAATTAAAGGGTTAGTTCACCCAAAAATGAAAATTCTGTCTTTAATTTCTCACCTTCATGTCATTCTACACCCGTAAGACCTTCGTTCACACAATTCTTCGGAACACAAATTAAGATATTTTCGATAAAATCCGATGGCTCAGTGAGGCCTCCATTGCCAGCAAGATAATTAACACATTCAGATGCCAAGAAAGCTGCTAAAGACATATTTAAAACAGTTCATGTGATTACAGTGGTTCAACCTTAATATTATAAAGCGATGAGAATACTTATTGTGCGCCAAAAAAACAAACAAAATAACGACTTTCAAAAGCAGTGTTTTGAAATCGGCCATCACTAGATATTGTGGAAAAGTTGTGTTTTTTTTTTTTTGGCGCACAAAAAGTATTCTCATCCCTTTATAATATTAAGGTTGAACCACTGTAGTCACAAGAACTGTTTTAAATATGTATCTGAAAGTGTTAATTATCTTGCTGGTAATAGAGGCCTCACTAAGCCATCGGATTTCATCAAAAATATCCTAATTTGTGTCCGAAGATGAATGAAGGTCTTATGGGTGTGGAACGACATGAGGGTGAGTAATTAATGACTTAATTTTCATTTTTGGGTGAACTAACCCTTTAATCGAACTTGAAGAATTGAATCGGAACAAACCCTTTAACCGATTCAATCTTGGCAAGAGCAGACTATTATCAGCAAATTTTGTGTTTCTCACACAAAGCTACTGAATGGTCTCACAAGTCATATGGACTTTTATATCATTTTTATGGAACATTTTAAGCTTAAAAGCCTTAGTTTGGAAAATAAAAAGCAGTCTCTTCAGATTTCCTTTGGTTTTCCACCAAAAAAAGAAAGTCATACTGGGTTGGAATGACATGAGGGAGAGTAAATGACAGAATTTTCAGTTTTTGGGTGAACTAATCCCTTAAGTGCTCTTGCTGTGGCTCAATTCCAAAAAAGGATTTAAGAGTATTGTACTATGAAACCAGGAGCAGGTAAACATAAAATGTCTCACTTCTCAAAGATGCCAGTTCCCTTCCTGGCTTTAATTTTATGAATTAATTCCAACTTTGTTTCATAATAACATAATTACCATCCAAGTAATTTCTTTGGTTAAAACAACTAAAAACAAAACCATTGCAAAGCTATCAACGTGACAATACGGCAAACTAAACACTAAACAATGAACCAGCACTAAGAACAGGAGTTAATTACTTATGAGTCATTGTACTTGTTAATAATGAATCAAAGGGTGTTGGGGGAGAATAGTGAACATGCACTGACTTGTAAACACATTATTACTCACAGCTGCCAGCGCTGGACCAGTGTTTTCACCCATCGTCTACCAGAGGAGTTGAGAAGCACAGTACATTAGCCAGGAGCCAACTAACAAGTCTGTTACAGGTGCATCAAACGCAAGCATGTATTGATTTGTCTGGGTGGTTAACACACTAACCATGCCACACTGACTGAAGAGTGTTTGTGTTAGATAATGCCCAGGTCCACACTGAATCTGCCCACAGAACCTTGCAGAATTGGAACGCCTGTCATTCTCAAAGTTCTGCCCCGTCCATGGCATTTTCTGAAATGCTTTGTCTAATACGATGGCTGATGCCATTTTAAAATCACCTCATACAAGGCCCTAAAGAAAGCTGCGTTTAGTCAATTTATAGCTTGCATCACTGAAGTACATTTAGCATTGAAAGGTTTATAATAGACTGCGAGGTCCATCTCAGCCAAGATTACTCAAGCAACGTGCCAGTTTCCATCGACAAACTTCAGACTATTGTTATCCTCTCGGACGCCAAATAAAGCAATGTTTTCAAAGGTCTTCCAAATATTGGTACTGTGCAATGCAAAAGACAACATATTTGTCATAGCTGAGACATTACTGAAATTGGGTCTCTTGACACTGAGGTATCCTTTGTTTTTTTGCCCGCTGTTACATCTTTTGCATGACCAAGCATTGTAGCTTTTCTGAGTATACTCCATTGACCAAAAACTCACTTTATGGTTCTTCACCTGACCTGCAGATGACAGCACAACTGGAGAAAAATGAAACTAAACTAAAATATGAGCACAAATTGGGCACAAACATTTTTTAATTATGGTTATATCAATATGATTATCTATTATAAAACTTAGAACCTACATTAAACATAAAATACCACCAGATAGCAATAACACTGAGCTAGCTGAGAAATTCAACAGTATTAAACATTTTTAAATTATACCAGTAAGTCTCACTTTATCAGCCCAAAATATAAAAATTGTATAAAATAAAACTAACAAGCGAAAACTAATTAAAGCTGCAGTAGGGAGTTTTTAGAAAACGTTGACTTATGCTGCGTTCACGTCACCTCGTATTTACCGGAATCTTGAGATAACAACACGTGACGTTATATTCGGAGCTGTTCACGTCCTTTTCGTCCTTGGACTGGGAATTATGCGTTTCCATGGCACCACTATCAACGCCTAAATTAATCTACAGCGGTCAGGTGGTACAGCGGCCACGTGGTACATGTGGGAGCTTTCAGAAAACTCCCAGTTTACAAGCTGTAATTACGAGCTCTACGAGGACGTGAACGCTTTTTACAAGCTAGAATCTCGTAACTATAGGAATTACGAGGCCGCGTGAACGCACCTTTAGCCTGAAAATTTGAACAAGCACAACTCACAGGTCACTCCCCCTTGCTCTCTGCTGCGCTACAGCCCTCCCTCCACAGCTCCTCCCCCATCACAACGGAGCCTGCCGTGAACGCGCAGGCTAGTAAGCAAGCAGGGCCATGGATGACGGCGGATAAACAGTTATGGCACATTCACTGATACGGACGAAACATCAACAATATGATTTACATTGACTATGGCCTGCCCATACTTTGACTATAAACTTGGTCCTCAAAACATTACGTATTTTGCAATACATGTAATGTAACTATATGACATTGCACTATTTCTATAAGTAGCCTAATAAATAGCTAGTAAGATAATATAACGGTAACTAACGTTACAGTATGCAAAGGACCACCCTGAAATCTACAAGAAACCATGCCATACATAATTTGTCAGGCCTGTTTTGAAATTATTTTAGTTGTGTAGTTCTTAGAAAATGAAACAAATCAAGCAGGGATACTTACTTGTCAAGCAGAAATGTGGCTAACTCTGCATCGGTTTTTAATCCTTTCAGGACACGTAGCTCCCTCCATCTCGGAAAAGCCGCTCCGAAATTTACCCTCGTTTTATATCGGGCTTTATCCAATTCTTTCTTTTTGGCTTTTTTATCATCGTCATCTGTCTTTTTCCGTTTACCCGTCTTTATTTTATGAGCAGGTGCCACTCGAGGAATTGGCAGTTTGGATTGTTTGTCCGCCATAAGCAAAGCTGCGGGTAATCTTGAATTTGAACGCCTGTACGCGCCGTGCATGAGAGGTGTGTGATCAGCCCGTACAAGAACTTGATTGACACTGCTAAGACACTCCTCCTGGCTCTGATTGGTTGTTTCTTACCGGGAGCGGTGTATTTCTGCAAATGGAAATAGGACCACTGGGAGGAGCCAGAGGAGCTTGATTTTTTCACAGATTATCTGTCTCATATTCTACTGTCAGGACATAATGACAGGTTTAACAAATATGTAAAAACAATTTTTTTACAAAAGTTACCTACAGCAGCTTTAAAGCTAAACTCAATTTAAAAAAGAAATCAAAAATAATAGAAATCAATATATATATATTATATATATAACAACTCAACAATGTTATCTTCATTCCAATGGTCCACTTTAGACATTCTGCTAACTATAAGTCGCTTTGGAACTATTGTACATATCAATATTGTCTGTTTAAAGGGTTAGTTCACCCAAAAATTTAGTCATTAATTACTGGTCGGGGGCAGTCGTAGCCTAATGGATAGAGAGTCGGACTTGTAACCCAAAGGTCATGGGTTTGAATCTCAGGTCCGGCAGGGATTGTCGGTGAGGGGAGTGAATGTCCAGCGCTCTCCCCACCCTCAATACCATGACTGAGGTGAGACCCTTGAGCAAGGCACCGTACCCCCAACTGCTCCCCGGGCGCCGCAGCAATGGCTGCCCACTACTCCGGGTGTGTGTTCACGGTGTGTGTGTGTTAACTGCTGTGTGTGTGCACTTGGATGGGTTAAATGCAGAGCACAAATTCCGAGTGTGGGTCACCATACTTGGCCACATGTCACTTCACTTCTTCACTTCTTCTTCACCCTCTTGTCGTTCCACACCCGTAAGACCTTCGTTCATCTTCGGAACACAAATTAAGATATTTTTTTATCCCCCATAGACAGCAATTTAACCACCACTTTCAAGGTCCAGAAAGGTACTAAAGAAATTGTTAAAATAATCCACGTGACTACAGTGGTTCAACCTTAATTTTATGAAGCGATGAGAATACTTTTTGTAGTTGCTTCATAAAATCATTGGGAAATTGTGTTCCAAAGATGAACGAAGGTCTTACAGGTTTGGAACGACATGATGGTGAATAATTAATGACATAATTTTTTTTTTTTAACCCTTTAATATCTGCAAACACTTTATTTTGATGGTCCCTGTAAGATTGAAAATATCTAAAAGATATTTTAAAATGAACAAAGACATTTGCTTTACTGTTTCAACCCCCGCTCTTTTGCTATAAGGGCCATTTGGAAGGCTCAAAGGTGTTGATAGTGATCAAGGCCTGTAGGCCAAGATGTGTGTACATCGGGGGTCTACAAATTGTCACACCTTTGGTACAGTGGGGGAAGTTTTAATCTTCTGATTGGTCGGTTTGAATGTCTCACATTTCAGTCACATGGTCAAGGAAGGGATAAAAGAAGATGGTAACTATTGCTCTGTCTCTTTTGATTCTTGGCTTTTCTTGGGCCCTCTCTCTTTCTCTTTCACTCTCTCTATCTCTCAGGTAACTTTTTTCATACATGCTGTGTACGATTAATGGTATATGATTTTATCATCTCATACATCTATTTTGAACCCCTGTAGGAGGTCCACCCTTACATCCCCAACAGACATTCTACTGACTATAAGTAACTTTGCAAGTACATGTCAACTTATTCTACTAACACAAACACCTAACCTAACAGTCTAATACAGTCTACTAATACTCTACTGAGAGTTAATTGACATGTAGTTGCAAAATTACTTATAGTTAGTAGAATGTCTAAAGTGGACCATTGAAATAAAGTGTGACCTTGTGACCTTGTTTCCAACTTTGTCTTCTGTTGTTTTTACTGGCATTTTATATCTTCTTCGACTACTCTGCAGCAATATCCAAACTGAGTGCACCTAAAAGTGCAGTCAATACCAGACACATTCGCAATCGAGAGACATGCGTGTGGTGAAATTGGGCTGAAGATCCTGTGTCTTGAAATTGTCTTGAAAAGAAAGTCAGTTTGGTTATACTGTAAAATGCGATTAGTATTATTGTTAAAAGCCAAACTTGTTTAAACGTAACCATATTTAGCACCTTAATCTGCTGCTTTATGAAAGTAGCCTTAGATCTGTCCTGTGACAGACAGCTTCATCTCAATTACACTCTGATTCAGAGTGTGAAACTTGATATCAAATCAATCCAAATTCAATCAAAACTTTTTCCCGGTTTTTAGTGTTTTGATATTTGGACAGCAATTGAAATCTTTGTTGCGCTAAGTGTCACAATAGCGTTAGCACTGACAGCTAAATATCATACAGAGGCGCCAGTCCACACAGAACAAAAATAGACAATCATGAGGCTCATATCTCTACAACTAGGGCTTTATCTCATGTATTTCTCTCCCTCTCTCTCTTTTCTCTTGTTCTCAACAGTCTGTAACTGTGCTGTTTGTACTTGTTCAGCGGTTTAAAGAAAGGGCTCCTCTGGAGAGATGCTCTTGTTTGAAATAGCTCTTCTCTAAAACAGCAACGTTGTCAGTTAATGTGGGCTTGATGTGACAGGGGCATCATGGGAGAGTGTTGACAGCGTTTCACTTCCTTCTTTCATTTTTTAGAGCAGGCTTCCATCAATTCGCTCGCTCCGTGGCGCATTAATGCTGTTCTTATAAACTTTTTTTTTTAAACAAGCAGCTTCAACGCAAGGGCATCATAACAAATCCACTTTGCGTAAATGGACCACCACCTCTGTTGTTAGTGGGAGAGTCTGTTCAAAGTAATAGTGAATGCTCCAGAGATCCTAATGAAAGGCAAAACATAGGAGAATGAGGAAAATAGGAAGACAGCAGGTTTGAGAAAGGAAATGATGCTTGATAGACCTTCGGAGAACCAAGGCTCATTGGAAAAATATGCCTCTAACTACATTTTTGCAAAAAATGTACCTATACATAAGAGGCCACGATAGCGCAAGCATTTCAGTCACATTTGCAACTAAAACTAGTTCTGTCATGACAACTCTTGGAGTGTTTGGCATGGTAATAGGTATGACAATGTTGATATATTTGGTCTTGGTGGATTAGATCTGCTACACTGCTGCTGCTGGTTATTGCTGCTGCAGAGCAAGTACAGGACTTTTTACTGTCAATACATACACGACACGGTGCTGTGAGCAAGTAAGACATGCTGCTGCTGTACAATATAGTGTACATGAATTACCCATCGCAGATACAGGTGGAGCTGGGGAAGGTGGAGGGTTTCTGAAAGCATGCTGCATGGCTAATTCAAATGCTAACCAAGTATTTGAAGGTTGAGCACACAAACTCATTGGTTACTGATACAGCAGGAACCAATCAGCTGTGCCCTATAGAGAATGATGCAATTGCAAGCAGGTTGAGTTAAGCACCTATTAGCCTGTGCCATCTGGATTTTCATGTGCAAACTACAAAATTTATTTAGGAGTACGTCTGCGAATAAAAAGGTCCCTCATTTTTATGAAAAGTAAGGTCATAAAAAGTCTTAATTAGCTTTTAAGAGATCTTAAATTTAGGATGGAAAAATGTGAAACAGCTATTATTAAACTTCAAAAAGGTATGATTTCATTAAATGGAAATGAGGGCTGCAAGCATTATACAGGCTCGCAGTTTCAGAGCAGTTTGCAGCCGTGAATACTGTTTAAGCACAAAAAAAAATAGCTAAATGGTTATGGTTAGGTGCATCATCTAATTACTATTCATGAGACTTCACCAACTGTCCTGAACCACTTTTAAAACATGCAGCCCATATTTGCTTTTTTGCCTGATTCACAAACACATGAACTATGTTTTTATGAATATACTCACAAATTATTCTTTTATGCAAAATAAAAATCTCAGATATAAGCACATACTTAAAAAAAAAAAATACATTGTTGTATAACAGCTGCTACTATTTTTAAAGGATAAAGAAACAGTTGTTTCCTTGAATTTAATCAATTGGAAAATTGGCAATTATAGCAACAGTGCCCAGGACAACCCCTCACGTTTATAGTAAACAAATACAACATCCATCTGCATGTGGTCCTTATATAATAAACCCCCTCATATGGCTGCACAATTAAGTCTCTACGCGTACCACAATTATCCTAATTCTGCTTCTAGAAATCAATGTCTCTTTTCTTTATCAACCTGCAATTACTTCAAAAGGAAAGGAGTTTACAAAGATCACAGTCTTTTCCAGAGTATCATGGAGAGCTCACACACCACCAGGTGCGTGTAAGTGTGTGTGTGTATTTGTGTTGCTGCTAAGGCTTGTTCAAACTTATTAAAAAGTGCCTCATTGATTAAGCTGAACCTGAGTGCTATGTCGCAGGTAAACCCCTCACTCGCTGCAGTGTGAGAGAGTGTGTGTGCTTTTCTTATGTGATTTGTTAGCCATACTGCTTGCTTTTATATATATATATAATATATATATATACAGTGCCCTCCACAATTATTGGCACCCTTAGTAATTATGAGCAAAGGTGGCTGTGAAAATAAATCTGCATTGTTTATCCTTTTGATCTTTCTTTCAGAAAATTCGCAAAATTATAACCTTTCATTGAAGGAAAAGAATTGAAAGCAGGGGGAAAAATCACATTATGAAATAAATGTTTTTCTCCAAAACACGTTGGCCACAATTATTGGCACCCTTTTATTCAAAACTTTTTGAAACCTCCTTTGCCAAGATAACAGCTCTGAGTCTTCACCTATAATGCCTGATGAGTTTGGAGAGCACCTGACAAGAGATCAGACACCATTCCTTCATGCAGAATCTCTCCAGATCCTTCAGATTCCAGCTCCATGCTGGTGCTTTTGCTCTTTACTTCACTCCACTAATTT
This sequence comes from Anabarilius grahami, assembly GCA_003731715.1. Lineage (NCBI taxonomy): Eukaryota > Metazoa > Chordata > Actinopteri > Cypriniformes > Xenocyprididae > Anabarilius > Anabarilius grahami. Next base: position 4,525,405 of record RJVU01075544.1, on the reverse strand, counting down.
TCTTTAGGGTTCAGGTCAGGGAACTGGGACGACCATGGCAGAAGCTTCATTTTGTGCTCACTGACACATTTTTGTGGTGGTTTTGATGTTTGTTTTGGATCATTGTCCTGATGGAAGATCCAACCACGGCCCATTATTGGATTTCTAGCAGGTGGTCAGGTTTTGATTTTATATCTGTTGGTATTTGCTAGAATCCAAAATACCATGTATCTGAACAAGATGTCCAGGACCTCTAGTAGAAAAATAGGCCCACAGCATTAAAGATCTAGCAGTATATTTAACTGTGGGCATGGGGTACTTTTTATCCATGTGTGCACCAAACCCATCTAGTGGGTTTGCTGCCAAAAAACGCTTTTTTTAGTTTCATCTGACCATAGAAGCCGGTCCCTTTTGAAGTTCCAGTCTTGTCTGACAACTGAGTATGCTGGAGATTGTTTCTGGATGAGAGCAGAGTATTTTTCTTGAAACCCTCCGGCACAACTTGTGGGGATGTAGGCTCTGTTTGATCATTTTTTTTAGGCTTTCTGAAACTCAAGACTCAAATAATCTCTGCAATTCTCCAGCTGTGATCCTTGGAGAATCTTTGGACAATCAAACTTTCTTCCTCTCCGCGCATTAGGACGATTTAGACACACGTCCTGTTCCAGGCAGATTTGTAACATCTTTAGTTGATTGGAACTTCTTAATTATTGCCCTGATGGTGGAAATGGGGATTTTCAATGCATTAGCTTTTTTCTTATAGCCATTTTCTATTTTGTGAAGCTCAACAATCTTTTGCTGCACATCAGAAGTATATTCTTTGGTTTTTCTCATTGTGATGAATGATTAATGGAATTTGGCCTTTGTGTTTACACATATTTGTACTCCTGTGGAACAGGAAGTCATGACTGGACAATTTCATTCTCCTAGTCACCCTGGTGTGCTAAAAAATTTAAATATGAATGGGAATATACTTCAGAGATATTTTACTCATAAGAATTATTAGGGGTGCCAATAATTGTGTCCAACATGTATTGGAGAAAAACATTTATTTCATAATGTGAGTTTCCCCCCACTTTCAATTGTTTTACTTCGATGAAAGGTTAGAATTTTGTGAATTTTTTTAATGAAAGATCAAAAGGATGAACAATGCAGATTTATTTTCACAGCTGCCTTTGCTTTTATTTAGTAAGGGTGCCAATAATTGAGGAGGGCACTGTATATATATATATATATATATATATATATATATATATTTGAATTTATTGAATAATTAATTATTAAAATGTCAGTTTATTAAAATCAAAATCACACACTTCATTAAAAACTAAAAAAAACTGAAAGCTATTGAAATGATAAAAGTTAAATAAGAAGATTTAAATAAAATAAAAACACCTGTTGAGGGAAGAGGAAATGAGTATGAGAGAATGAAAGATCTGAAAAAAACAAAGACAGAGAGGAAAGTATCCAGAAAATCAGAAACAGAGAGAGTGATGGCTGGCAAAGAGATTGACGGGTTGTTCTGACAGCATCTGGCTCTCTCTACAGAGCATCTGACAGAAGTGTAAATCTCTCTGTTGAATGGATCAGCCTGAACATATACAAGGCCTTCTGACATACTTCTCAATAACAGACGGACACATGCACAGAGCTCCATACTAGTGTGACACATTCAGATTTACCACTCAGCAATGCCTGTAGCACACATGAGCACACATGAACACACACAAACACATCCCAATGCAAATCAGGGGCAAAGTGTGTAAATATACTGTGTGACAAAACCATTCGTACACGCTCAGCAGTGCTATGCCAGTGGGACAAGGAGACCTACTGTCCGCCAAGTGGTTAGCACACATGCTCCAGACCTATTGAGCTACAATGTTCATGTTGGAGATGTGGGTTTAAATTTGGCCCACGGCATGTCTCAATCCCATTCTGGGCAAACTTCCATTTGAAAGCTTCCAATTTGAAAGCTCAGCAACAGTATGTAGTTACTAATAAACATTAATTTTTAAGCAAATGAAATGCATAGTTACTACATTACATTATACTACAACCCTTTTGGCAAGCGTTTACTTGGTAAATGATTGTTTCTATTGATATACACATAGCATTATGTAGAATTGTTTATCCTCTTTAATTTGGTTATGGAAAAAAAATATTCCCTGAATGTTCAAATCATCCTTTTTTTTTTTTCCTTCCAAAAATATTTTACAAACATTTTTTCTTGGCTATGTGAACGTTAAGTGCATTCTATTTTATCATTTTGCAAACATTATGGAAATGTTACTTTTGCATCTTCTTAAACATTAAGTACATTCTGAAACACGTAGTAATATTTTAAAAGAATGTTACACACACGTCCAACTACAATATTTAAAAAATGTTCCATGAATAATAATAATTAATAATAATTTGTTACATTTATATAGCGCTTAAAACGATTTATATATGGAAGGGGGGAATCTCCTCAACCACCACCAAAGTGCAGCATCCACCTGGATGATGCAATGGCAGCCATACTGCGCCAGAACGCCCACCACACACCAGCTTATTGGTGGAGAGAAGACAATCAGTATATATGGGGATGATTAGGAGGCCGTGATCATGGAAAGAGGCCAATGGGCAAATTTGGCCAGGATGTTGAGGTTACACATGATGAACGACATCCTGGGATTTTTAAAGACCACAGAGAGTCAGGACCTCGGTTTAACATCTCATCCGAAGGACAGTGCTTTTTGACAGTATAGTGTCCCCATCACTATACTGGAGCATTAGGACCCACACACACCACAGGGTGAGCACCCCCTACTGGCCTCAATCAAACCTCTTCCAGCAGCAACCTCGTTTTGACAGGAGGTTAGCTGGGGACTTCCTTGTTGACCACTGAACACCTGCAAAGCTAATACTATAGCATTTCCATTTTATGTATTTTGTTATTCATCATCTTTTGGATGGTGCTGTATTCATTACTTAGTTTAAGCACTAAAACAGAATACTGCTTTTCACCAGTTTTACTGCAATCTGTTTTTAAACCATCAGGTTTCCTTGCACATCAAGAGAAAGAATTTCGATGTTAGCTAAAGCTAGCGGAAGCACCTCTCACCTCCACAACTGCCTAGCAAAATATATTGGAGAGAAATATAGATCAATACCTTGTTGTGATTCTGAGCAGTTCTCTGGGCCCAGCAGCATTAGATGAATTCCGAGGAGTGGTGCTGGTTAACTACAGACTGCTTCCTCTTCTCTATGCTCACACCTGGCTATTTCTACTCCTGCATCATTCTAGAAAATCCTTGTCGAAGATGTCCGAAGGGCTCGAGTCTCCACTGGTGGCACCTGGAAGAAACCGCTCCATCAGCTGAAGGAGGCCAAAGCATAGTTCAGCTAACCCAGCCAGACCTCTCTCCCACTGGTCACGTCCCCTCTGGCTGCCCCTTCTACTGTTTGGAGCTCTGGGATCTGACAACACAACCCTGCCAAAGTCCATTACATTTACTTCACCAGTTTTGCTAGAAGAGCATGAAAAAAAAGTGTGAGATAGAGAGTCAGGAAAAGAAAGAGTGACTTGAAATGAAGTACTACCTGAAAGAAAAGGAGAAGACTGATGTTTGTATTCATGAGTTTTCACCTTAGAACCTCAGCTGGCGGTTACACTGATGGTGAGAAAAAGACATTCAGCACTGGATTATTGCAAATGCTGTGGTTAACTAATTGAAAAAAAAAATCCATTTAGATATACTCCCTTTGCATCAGAAATGCACAGTATAATAAAGCTATTGTGAGCTTTTGCGTAGTCTAGCAACAATGGCTCCAAGTATACACAATAAAAAGCGTAATTGAAAAATTGTGGCACGTCACTTCTGTCTTTCGGAGCAAGCCTACAGTGTCGAGGCCAATTGTAGTCAGATTCATGTGAATTAATTCTGGACAAGGCTGAGCTACAATCACAATATTTAGGTCTGTTAATTCGACAAAAACTGGATTGGTACAATTTCAACCAGACCAAATTGTTTACATGCCATTTTACATTTAGACATATGGATTTGGAGATGCTTTTATCGAAAGTGACTTACAGTACATTACATTAAATTCATTCATGTATTCTCTGGGAATCAAACTCATGACCTTGGCATTGCTAGTGTCATGCTCTATTGTTTGATATACAAATTAAACTAAAATAAATAAATAAATTATTGCTTTAGTTTGACAGAAATTCAAACATGTTCATGTAAATGCACTTAAAAAAATTGCAATGGTTTACAGAGGTTATGTTTGTAACCAATCCGCTAACTAACCACACACAATTCTATAAGCCGTCTAAATTAGTCTCTATGCAACTTTTCATTGTAATTTAGAGTAATTAGTCCTAATGAGCATCCAACAATAAACTTTACATTTAAGGCATATTTTCCTGTTGAAATTCAAATCCAGATTGAGCAATTACCATAGGAAGGTGCTTTTAAGGTGGAAAAACAATATCATCTGTCAGCTGATCCATGCTTCTTCCCATGGGACGGTGTGAAATGGTGGGTGGACACATTGGACCGGAAAGTACCAAGGTGACCCATCAGAACTCATATAACAGAAGTCTCTAAACAGAACCTGAATTAACCTGGGGTCTGAGAGCTCCAGGGGCTTCTGGAATAACTGCATATCTTTCACTCTGTCCTTGGCAATATAGTTTGTCTCAAATAGTATTTTATGATATATCTGCATACATATGCAAAGTTAGTGCATGTTGCATTTGAATAAACACAAATAGCTATGCAAGAAAAGAACATACATCACCTAAAGCGGGTAGGTACTGAGCATTTATGCAGGTTATGGAGAGCAAAGCAGGAGAAGGACATCAGGTGGGAGTTTGAATGTAGATTTATGAGCTTGTGCATGTATAATTCACACACACTCTGAAATATATTTATATCTTGGTGATAAAAATGTTTCTGCATCTTTTGTTGGATCTGTCAATATTCTAGACATAAACCAAATAACTAATGCTAAAATGAGGGGGAAATTATACGAATTTGGGGTAACGTTACAATAGGTTTAACTGGTTAACATTATGCATTAGATATCACAAACTAATCAATAAACACTTTTTTACAGCATTTATATTAATCTAGGTCAGTAATACATACGATCAAATATCTGCTACTTATTCAATTTACTTGATTAAAATGAGCTAAAGCAACATTTTTCTCAACTCAATTTTATTGGGTTTAATCTACTTAAATGTGCTAAATGACAGATTATCTAATCAATTTTTGTTATATGACAATATTTTGTTGCATTTACTGAAATTGGGCAGTGGATATCTAGTACCTGAGATGTTTTGCATGGGACTGGATCATGAAATTAAATACTGACGTGTTATTTTATGTGTCTTTGTGATATATGATTGATTAATGTATTATAAAATGTTACTGAATGTTGTTCAACCCCCTTGATTTATCCTAAAATCTGTTACAAAAATTACCTAAAAAATAAACTGAAATATCTAAAATTCTGTGCTGGAATTTTGTGCCTCTATGGACCCAAGAAACCAGAAACACGTCCTACTTGGCAAAATAATAGTTGCCGCCTTATGTTTTTCTTTTTCTTTTCAAATTGCACACCTCCAGCGACTCTAATAAGAGTCTCAGAGAAGCATCTAAACATTGTTGAATCCTTTTGTTGAAGAAAAAAAAAAAAAAACTGGAATAATTCCAGTATAGCTATTGGCCTCTCAAGAGCTGTTATACACAACAGCGGTCCAATCAGGTTAATATTGGGAAACATGCCAGAAACTGTGAAGCAGGTTAATAGAGAACTTTTCAGGAGATGTGAAAGTGTGTTTGTGTATCAGTGCTTCCGGATAGAGTACCATTCCACAAACACCGCTGTGACTGATCCAAATAAATAATGACAAACCTTCTTTCTTTCACACATTCTTCGCGGGACAGATGCTTGGTTAAGCGCGCCTTCATCCGATGTATCACCTAATCTACAGCAGATTTGTCTGAAATCGAAAGAAAGGGGAAAGGAAAAGAAAACAATTTGTGTGTGTGTTTCCCCCAAATGACTCAAACAGCTTTTCTATTTCATCAGTTTGATTGTTATCACATTACAGAAAAGCCCCCCAGTCCCTCGAAGGGAAAACTACAGGACAAAAACAGAGGAAGTCGACATTTTTCCAGGGAAAAGCAATACTTTTTATCTACACTGTCAACTGTATTGCTCGCCCGGCCATATCAAACATATGGAATGAACAACATATTGCAGTCTCAGTAATATCTCCTAACACAGGATCTGCATGGGTGAATTATTGACTTAACTTCAGAACAAACAATATCTCCCTCCGTATACATGCATTTCACAGTCATTTTTCACCTTCATGCTGCATCACAGCTGTTTTTCGATTTCAAATGGATAGCGTGTGCATACTGAGATGAATTATCATGACATGCACAGGAACATAACATATATTCTGAGTATTATCTGTCTGTTAAATATTAAGCATGTTTAATGGAATCTATGTCAGCACAGCAAGAGCAAGAGCGTGTCTTTTCATTCAGGGTCTACTTTTACATACAAAAGCCACTGTTCGCTGTGAATCATTCATACTTCCCATGAGAGCCGGAGTGGAGTCTAATACACAAGCATCTATCAGCAGAACATGAGCACTTATCACTAATGGGGCCACGAAACTGTGTATTTGGACCCTGTAGATTTGCCTACATCACTTTATATTGCGACCTAAATTAAGATCTAATGTCAGTCTGAAGGACTACTTATACTGGCCTTTTGTTCTTTATTATGTTCGTTTTTACAGCACGGGGTTGTTACTTCCCCTCATGATGCTCTTCTATAATTCAGAAGGTACAATCCCTGTAAGAATAGATGAAATATAAGTCTAATGTAATTTATTAATACTACACAGAGCACTGCTAAAGTCCCTTTTAGGGACAGACCTGACAGGCAGCCATTAATCGCGTCTCGAGTCATCAAGTTGCTCTGAGCCACAGATTAGCATACATGCTAACGTGGGCCAAGAAGGCGTTAATTAGTAAAACAAAGAAATTAATTAGTATGTTTTGGGTGAAAGTCCCCTACGTAAAGCAGATAGAGGAGAAGGGCTGTGCGGACACATACACACACATCTTTCCAGAACGCTTTCGGACTCTACAGGTGTGCCGATATGCCCGTCTGGAAGATGTCCGAGGGTCCAGCTGTCAAAATCCCCACCCTCGTCATTATCACCAAGATGGAACACACCTGCACCTGTCGGCTCAGCGGGGGCTGACATATTCGACAACCCCCCAAAGTCCTCGGAGAGCCAGTCGCAGGTAGCATCATGTTGCACAGCAGGGAGGTGGTGCAACTAAGCCGTCAGAGCTGCGTGGAGCCCATCTGCAGGACACTTCCTGCTCGGAATGTGAGTAAAGTGAGATCCTGGAACTCCTTGCAAATTAATCTTGTGCTGTGGCATCTCAAGAAGCTCACACTCTGGATCAATTCCCTGAAAGAAAGACTCTTAACGAGAGAGAGGGTTAGCGCTAGCCTAATACAGGGGTAAAAAGTAAGGACTGGTGGATAATTAAGCTGTCTTCATTCAAGAATTGCTATCACTTCATTAGTGTCCTGTCAATGGATTCATCTTGTTAGTCGAATGACGGGGGATTTAATATAGCTGGCTTGGTGGGACAGGAAAAGTGTTGATGTTTACATAATTTATTGTCTTCTGATGAAAATGTGCTTCAAATTTAGTCAATATTTCCTGTCATGTCATATTTTAGTCCAATTAAGTCTGACTTAAATGGCAAAAATAAAACTTTTTGTGACAAAAATGATGAAAAAAAAAACCTTTCCAAATTCTCAACATTTTGAAAAATCTATAAACATTAATTAAACTGTTAACCTTCACGTGGATGCCGACGCACTGAAGCGTTCTTTGTTTAAATTAGCTCAAAGTTACTGTTAGATGTAATTAGTTGACAAACTACACATCATTAAAAAGATCTAAGACTCAAGCTTCAATTTTTGACCTCTGTTTTACTCTCAAAATCTTATAGTGACTGTAATTTGTTAATATGTGTCAGGAGTTATGAATATGAAAAACTGATGAGTCGATACCTTTTGTTTGAAATATCAGCGTCAGCCACATTCGTTGAGAAAAAACTCCTGTATGATCGTCATGAAATCGCTTGACAAAACAACATCCCTCAGGGCTTTTAGTTCAAAAGCATGCACATTTGGAGAAATATTGATGGATTCTCATATGTTTATGTCAAATTTCTATAAAGAGGTGCATGGGTTAAATTGGGCCGGGGCACATTGGCTTATCAGGGCTCTACATTAACGCTTAATTTTTTTGAAGGGGCAAGAGAAAGTGAGTTTTACTTGTCCTGATAAAAAACACCAATAACAAAAATAGCTAGGGAATCACCAAAACGCAAGCATGATTCTATTACATTTAGTGTAAGTGGCAATTGATAATGGATAATAATAATATATAATATATAATGTGCTAACCAGAAAAATCGAAACAAATGTGTGCAGCACAAAGAAAACATGCTGCTGTAAAAATTCAAAATGTGGAGGTTTTTTATATTTATAACATATGATACAGTTACGTAACATCACACAACCAAGAGTGCTGTTTTCCGTGTTATTGTAATCACGATTGAAAATGTGACACTACTTTTATAAATCACTACTCACAATCACACTACTTGGGGTAAATATCACAATTATGCACATATAAATATGCAAAAGCTGATGGAACACTGTTGAGAATATAGCTTCAGAATAAATTATATTTACACCAAAAAAAATCTATTTTTTTCCAGACAAGCATCTTTTTTGCTCGGACAAGTGACCAATTTACTTGTTCAAAGGACAAGCACATGAAAAGGCTTAATGTCGAACCCTGTATTTTGTATTGATATGCTCTCCTTTAGGCCTACAGAAAGATTTTATTGTTATCAGATGTAGCTTTGCACACTGCCAGCATCTAGAATGATTTTGATCTGCATTTTAGCGTTCAAAGCAAAGGGCTCTGTCGACTTATTTTTTACAGTTTGTCAATTGATAAGATTTTGTAGGCTTTGCATACACGTGCACTCCTCGAAAGCCTGAAACCACAGAACTCCCCCACATAACAAATCCTAATTTAACCCCTGCTGAGGAGTAATATTTTTTTTTGCGCCGATGTAATCATTATGAGCACTGGATACTCTGATGTACTGTGTTTCAATTCATACTGGCAGCTTGAAGGCAAAGGGTTCATGAACTGTATCTGTTTTAGTTTGTTTATGCCATTTCTTTTCCTTTTTTTCTCAAAATCAGGGGTTCAGGCTAACAGGTTAATGTAAAAAGGTATTAAATATACAACATGTGAAAACTAACATTGTCATGAAAATCTAAGCTCGTCAAATAAAAGCATATATCGGGAATAAAGAAGTACAATCTCCCTCATCTCCTCTTGTGTTCTATGGCAGAAAGAAAGTCAAACAGGACTTAAACAAAATGAGGGTAAATAAATGATGACAGCATTTTCATCTATAAGTGAACTATTTCTTTAAGAAAGTGGGGGCTATTGAATGAGAAGCAGTGTCAAGCGTGTTCCAAAGCATGATAAATCCACTTGGTGTTAGCGGTCCATGGGGAGCTTTAATAATTGATGAAAATGGTACAAATTTATACAGTTAGCACAGCCAGGCCATCACTTAACTGCCCTTTAGAATCCTAAATAGCTCTCCCTCGATCTCTGACAGGGCAGGGGGGTCTCCCATCAGCAGGAAGCTAAATGAACCCACCATGACTCTTCAGTTCAACTGCCTCTCGGAGTATTGCCTCTCCAACCACTTTCCTCAACGGTGTTTTTTGCACGTCTGCACCTACTACACTCTAAAAAATGCTGGGTTAAAAAAACCCAAGCTGGGTAAAATATGGACAAAACCAGCAGGTTGGGTTAAAAGGCACCTATTATGCCCTCTNACAAATTTATACAGTTAGCACAGCCAGGCCATCACTTAACTGCCCTTTAGAATCCTAAATAGCTCTCCCTCGATCTCTGACAGGGCAGGGGGGTCTCCCATCAGCAGGAAGCTAAATGAACCCACCATGACTCTTCAGTTCAACTGCCTCTCGGAGTATTGCCTCTCCAACCACTTTCCTCAACGGTGTTTTTTGCACGTCTGCACCTACTATAATAGTAACTGTGTCTGTGCGTTTGAAACAGACTCAGCCGGACAAGCTTTCTCAAGGCCAAACTGAAAAAATCTAGGAAGAATGTCCTATTGGGGACTCTGCATCCTGAAAAACATGCAAATCATCCCTCACGCCTGCCTAAACTCTCTGTGACATCTGCTGAGCAGACTGAACTCTGACCCTGACTTCAGAAGCAGTTAGCCTCACTGCACTCCAGAGGTCAGAGGGCAAACAAAAGGGCAACAACAAATCTGAATGTGTTTAGGCTGGCACTGTACCAGTTGGCCACGGTGACGACAGTGGGCACATTGACCACTGCAGGCTCTCGTTCTGCCTGTTCTTTTGTCCTAAACTCTCATACTGCCTTTCACTTAAAAAAAAAAAAACAATCCTCTTAGGGGGGAAATGGCTTTGGTATTCATTGGCAAACAATTATAACCTTATCATGTACCTGTTGCTGAAGCAATTTCACACTTAATTTCTGTCAAGCTGTTAATTTCTCCTGAGCTGCTTTGTGCGATGTTTACTGTAATTGTCTATTGTGAGGAAAAAAAAGAGGGACGCAAATTAAATTACATAAAGAGGCGTAGGGGATTTGACTGAAACTCTGCCACTACCGTATGTCAGTTTTCATAATCACGAAAGAGGAATTAAATAATACGACTATTTTTGCATATTCAGTAATGGGTGTCTAGTTGTGTTGGAACTACCAAAAGTAATTCTATGCATTTGAGCATGAAATGAAAATGTGTCTATTTTTTAAATGCATTAAATGCAAGGTTATTGACCTTATTGTGAACGATTCATTCATGCCTCGTTCATTTTGACCTCATAATTTTTAATCAAAATGTCAACTTTTTTTGCCATACTTCTCTAACCATTCAGTTCGCCCCTTTGCTTACAAATGACTGCAAACTTGCAATCAGATCTGCCTCTATCCAATCAACAACTGATGGATAGAACCAAGTCACTCTTAGAAGAAAAGGTTCTATATAGAACCCTAGGGTTCTTGACTCAATTTTAAAGAACCATTTATGCCAAAAAAGGTTTTATATAAAGGTTCTATATTGTTGCAGACCATGTACACTCTTTCATGGAAATGGTATTCCCTGGTGGCTGTGGCCTCTTTCAGCAGGATAATGCGCACTGCCTCAAAGCAAAAATGGTTCAGGAATGGTTCGAGGAGCACAACACCACGTTTGAGGTGTTGACTTGGCCTCCAAATTCCCCAGATCTCAATCCAGTCGAGCATCTGTGGGATGTGCTGAACAAACAAGTCCGATCCATGGAGGCCCCACCTCGCAACTTACAGGACTTTAAGGATCTTCTGCTAACATCTTGGATACCACAGCACACCTTCAGGGGTCGATGGGTCAAGGCTGTTTTAGCAGCAAAAGTGGGACCAACACGATATTAGGAAGGTGGTCATATTGTTATGCCTGATCGGTGTAGAACCTTTTTGTCATTCGTTTCACTCAGATGTATGTCACAGTACAAAAGAAAACATCTACTTTCATTTCATTGTGACTTTAAGCAAAAGTTCACTGTAAATGGTGTTCCTAACTATTAATATGAAACTCTTTTGATCTTCTGAATGCTTTTATTCTAGAGTTGCCTGTCTGGCATTAGCATTATCTGTACATACCATCTGTATAAGACTCCTGTTTGATCAAGTGAGCATCTGTTAAGAGCAAGACATCAAACCAATGTGGAACTTAAAATGAAAAGACTGCCCCAGAACGAACAGCTACTGAGGTTAAGAGTCTTAATGGAGCTCGACAGAAAAGTAAAGAACAACAAATCACAACATGACAGACCTCTCACTAACCAAAGCCACTCAGATAGATGTTGATTACTAAACAGCACTTTCTTACAGACAAGGGCCTTACTGAAATTATATGATATGGAATGGGTATAAGAGGTTTTGAAGGAACCATCAATATAGTCTGAATGTGACATGGAGGTGGAGCTTGATGTATGTTTGTGGTTAGGTGGATTTGGCTATTTCTGTAAAGGCTCTGTTTTGTTATTGTTGTTGTTGTTGTTGTTGTTGTTGTTTTTAATTAGGAGCTGATTCACACCTTTTAGCAAGAAGATCTGCCAACAGTGAAATCTCATTGGTCTCATCAAAATCCCACTCCACATATCAGTATATTAAACAGCATTGTCTAATGTTGCACAACATTTTCATTTTCATTTTTCAGTATGAAAAGACATATTACATACTGCTGAAAACTTGTCATCTCATACCTGGTTAGGACAACATATAAGACTTGCAAAAATAAAGGCAACAGATGAGATGGCCAATATCAGTAAAAAAGATTCCTACACTACCATTAGAAAAATAATTTGGGGTCGATAATTTTTTTTATGTTTTTCAAAGAAGTCGCTTATGCTCACCAAGGCTGCATTCATTTGATTAAAATATAGTAAAACAATACTATTGTAAAATATTATTACAATTTAAAAACTGTTTTCTATTTTTATATATTTCAAAATGCAATTTATTCCTTTGATGGCAAAGCTGAATTTTCAGTAGTCAATACTCCAGTCTTCAGTATCACATGACCCTTCAGAAATCATTCTAATATGCTAATTTGGTGCTCAAGAAACATTTCTTATTATATCAATGTTGAAAACAGTTGTGATGCTTAATATTTTTGTGTTTTTATGTTTTTCAGGAATAGACATTTAAAAAAAAAAAACTGAATTCGAAATTGAATTCTTTTGTGACATACAAATGTCTTACTACTTTTAAAAAATTTAATGTATCCTTACTGAATAAATGTGAAAAATTATTTCTTTAAAAAAAGATCTTACCCCACAGTACTGTATTTACTATTTAACATGAATTGGTATCAAGGAAAGATGTTTACATTCCTCTACACTGCAAGTGTTTAAAACAATTGCCAAAAGAACAATACATACCGAGTATCAGGAAGCTCAATATTCCTTCAGCACAGATGCAGCAGCTGCACAGCTCCAGGAATCTAATTTGAATTTAATAAAAGCGAATCTGACATGGTTAATGTAATACAGCTGTAGCAGATGCAATTCAGAGAAAGAGAGACAGACAGCAAACCTCCTAATCATCCTCATCATCTCTGTGGTCCAATCAGAGCGCCCGGTACTCTTGAAGTGGGCGGGACATTTGGGAATGAAAAAGAAGCTTTCAAAAGTTAAGGGTCTGTAGGGGTTAAAACAAAGAAAGATTTTCACAAGCTTAAAAGAGAAATAAAATGCGCATTTAGATCAAATGTTTGACATTTATGCTACTTCATATGAGGAGGGGTTTTATATTAAATGTGTACTACATAACAGTGTATTCAAATTGAATAAGTGCAAATATGTACGCTGAAATAAACTTAAATCNTTGAAGTGGGCGGGACATTTGGGAATGAAAAAGAAGCTTTCAAAAGTTAAGGGTCTGTAGGGGTTAAAACAAAGAAAGATTTTCACAAGCTTAAAAGAGAAATAAAATGCGCATTTAGATCAAATGTTTGACATTTATGCTACTTCATATGAGGAGGGGTTTTATATTAAATGTGTACTACATAACAGTGTATTCAAATTGAATAAGTGCAAATATGTACGCTGAAATAAACTTACACTTACTATAAATCATGTTTGTCAAGTTATATATTGTATTGTATCTATAAAATAGAGCTTAGATAATACGTGTGAGACACACACACACACACACACACACAGACACACACACAGACACACACACAGACACACACACCCCACCAGACAATTATAGGTTACATTTCAGAGTAGAATATTCATGGGAGTTGATGTCAGCACATGTCCTTGGGCCAGACGACTGTTCTCACTGTGGCCCAGACGGCCAGACATTCTTTCTGCTTGTGACAGTTTAATATAAGAGCAGTGCGCCCACGTCCTCAGAACCAGTGCTAATATGACAGCTATACTAGCCACTTTCCGTTTTTCATATTCACAACCTTACACACATCCTTTGTAACTTTCCCTTTTACTTTCTCACACACTCTCGTGCATACATATTCAGCCAAATGATACTGCTGTTTAGTTTTTGACCCCACTCAACCAAAATTAACCTCTCAGCACATTATGTTGGGAAATGCTAATGTTAGCCTGCTAGCATTGAAAGCATACACCCTCCTGCAAAAAGCCATGCCTCTTCCAAATCACTTAAAGCACACACACAGCTGCTCTCTGCAAAGCGTCACAAGAGATGCCGTTAAACAACTCAAAGCACATAACATTACAATAATAATGAACGTAAACAACTTATTGAGCTTGTACCTGACTGCTGCAGATTCATTTCGGTGTTTATACTGTTGACGTGAAAACGCATAATTCCGAGTCTGAGGACGTGAGCAGCTCCGGTTAGAACATCACGGGTTTCCATCTCTTAATTACAGTAGTTATGGCATGAACGCAGCATAAGCCTGTTGTTTTGATTCAGTAGGAACTGTAAAAGATGGCTGCTGTTTGTTCACGGTGCTCCGTGACAGAGGCCTTGTATAAACTCTGCATAGCATGAAACGCACTGATGACATATATTATTTAATTCAGACTGAATATAAAGATTGGATGAACGTTTTAGGGTCCTACGCCTTCCACAGACGATATATATTTATAAAAATACATTTAGACCATTTAACATAGTGATTGCCACCAGGATATGAGGAGAATTTCAACCAGTATAACACACACACAAAAAATGTTTCTGTAGAGAATCACCTATTGCACCTTTAATATTCCATATATTTCCATACATTTGTTGACATATAGGTACATATTGGACCAGGGTTGCAAATTAGAGCACTATTAGTTTGAGTCATAAATCGCAATGATGTTGTTACAAACTTATTTTGTAATATGTTCATTTTGATAAAACGAAGTGTCAGCCTTCTAGTTATGTCAGTTTTATGACAAATTTCAAAAGAACCACTTTAATGTGGTCGTAATGTAATCGCCCAGTCAATGTTTCAAAAGCAAAAAGATGTCAATAAAATAGCTTGTGAATCATGTCACCTGACTTCAATCATTCAATGACTATTGCATGTTAAATAAAAAAAAAAATCAAGATTTCTAGAAAAGAACAGACTGTTGGTAAAAATGTTAATTTATTTCAAATAAATTATAAATGCATTAATTATTTATGTATAAATTATGTAATGTGTGTTTGAGTAAATCTCCTAATTCTGTCAAAAAAATGTCATTAAAAATAATAAAGGTCATCTTCTCAAAAACAAGTCATACCAGTCATTATTTAAATGATTATATCACAACAGTGGTTTTTACTAGATACATAATTAAAGGTCTATAATTAGAAAACAAAGCCTTTTTATTCACCCAATTTTCATTTCATGCATAAAACTCAAAATGAGCAGGTCACATATTTATGCAGATTTGTCTGTACTCAAAGCTTCATGACCTGAAGAGGTAGGTTGAGAGGGGAACAGACCTGGTTTAAAAAGACAAATAGCAGATAAAAACTGACATTTATTCAGGATCAGCATCAGAGATTGAAGGTTATCGTAGGGCTGGAAGAGAGAGAGAGCATTTGATGCTTTTGCTGCTGTTGCCGAGGAATCGGCTTTGAATCAGAAAACGCAATTTCAACACAATGGACAGATTCGTAAGAGGAAAAGACGGCAGGCCTTTGCAGAGAAAGGTTCAGATCAATCGATTTCCATGCTGTTGCAGATGAGGTCTGGAACAGAAATGGACGCCATTGATTTAGACTCACTGCTCTGACATTAAGAGAGAGTTGCGGTTTTGAATTATTTCAAGCGTAGTGAGGCATACACACACAATCAAATACAACACACGCTACTACACACTGCACAGCATGGGGCAGTACTTATAGATTAAATTGTCAATAACATCCAAAAATAAATGTAATTATATATATGAGGCAGGATGCTTTATGGAAGGTTAAATGACAGCACAGTATTGGGTGCTTCTGGGTTGTGTCCATATACAGCTTTCAAACCTCAAAACAATAATAAATCCTGGTCTGGGGTCAGTTTTCTTCAAGACACCCAGGTCATCACCATTGAAACTGTCAATCTTATCTTGTATTATCTTCATGAGGCTACTATACAGCAGTATCTCATGGAAGGCGATGAAAATGTAAGGGATCAAAGCCTTTTTCTGACAGCAAATGCTCAGCTAGATATGAGGATTAGTTTTATTTTCAAACTAATTGTTGAAATCTTGCATGGAGCAAATTATGCGGAAAAAAGAAATATCAAATATAATTAGTAAATATTAAAAAAGTAAATATTAAATTATTAAATTAACATTAAAATTATTAAGTACTAAATTTGAACAATATTTAAATAATTTGCTTTGGTTTTAGTACAGTTTAATTTTGAATAATATCTAAAAGGATTTTTTCTCAAAAAAGATGGCTGATAAAAAAAACAAGTTAAGGACTGTGGCATATAGTGACTTTTGGAAGTGTCTTGCTTCACATCAGTGAAACACAAAGCCAGTGTGAATTATTAACAGGTACCTGTGGTCCAGGCTGCCTCTCTGCAATACCTCCTACTGTCTACTTGTCCCTTTATTTGTCTATCACTCTGTTCCTTCACTTTCCCTAAGTTCACTTTTCTCCCTCACTTTCATATAGGTAACATGAGATGCAGAAAAATTACACTTATATTAAACATAAATGTTGAGCAAAAAGCTTTAGCAATCATCTAAATCTGAGATTTATGATGACTGGGCACAGATCAATTGGCTGAGGGAAATCTGGAATTCTGTGGAATGGATTTAAACCATGTTAAATCTGTTAAATGGAGCTGAGAGTACGACATTATTATCTACAGTTGATCAAATTAACATACATATTTAATAATCAAACATGCAAGGGATTGGGGATTTGTAGAACTTTGTGAATCCTGCAGAATTTTCTGCAGAGAAGATTCCACACTCTTAATAATAAAGGTTCTTTACTGCCATTGATAGTTCCATGAAGAACCTTTAACATTCATTGAACCTTTTCATTACACAAAATGTTCTTTATAGTGGAAAAAAGTTTCTTTAGATTATAAAATGTTCTTCACCCCAAGAAATGGTTCTTTTAGGAACTCTTCACTGAAAGGTTCTTTGCGGAACCAAAAATGGTTCTATGAACTCACTTTTGGAACCTTTATTTTTAAGTGTGGGCCTGGTAATACCCTATTATGACCTATATAAGTCAAGTCATTGATCTTCCCCCAAAACGATCCACATCTTATATAGCTGAGACGTCTTGATCACCGCCACTGTTCCACATATTCTGGACGATATGCATGAATTAATCATTTACCTCAGACTTTGAACCATAGATGTGTTTCTTTTTCTTTCCCCTTAAACTGCAAGATCAGCTTGACTGGTTTAGAGCAGCCTGTGTTTCCAGTTCTCTCTAGTTATGCATTTGAAGACATGCATTCATTAACAACAGTGGGAAAGGGCCACTTGTGTGGTCTACTTTTTTTTCTAGTTATCGAGCAGAAACGTTGAAAAAAAAACAACCTTTAAACGTAAGACTGCCTTAGATTCTCACATTTTCTCTTTTTTTGTCTCTTTCTTGCAAAGGCAAGAGACACAAAAAGATGGTGACAGCCACTTCCCTGTTACCACAGTTCCCTGAGCTCTCGTTAAAATGGCCCTCTGCAAAGCCACCAGTGGAATTACAGCAAAACCGCAGTCTCTGACATGGACCATTTTTTCTGAGATTGGTCAAACAATGGAGAGAAAGAGAGAAAGGACTAGATAAATGACATCATGGGTAAAAAAAGAGAGGTAAAAGAACAAAAATAAAAGACAAAGAAGTGACTGAACAAGAGACAAGAGGTGAGTAAAGGTTAAAGGCCTTGACACACACAGTGGTGACAAAAGCTGAATAAAAAGGCTGCTCTTGAACACACCACAAAGACTACAGGCGACTGTCAACTACATGTGTGCCTACATGTAACTGTCTATATCAGCAGGTATCAATAGTCTATATCTGTCTATATCTAGGACTGCAGATATACAAACCGTAAACAAAGCAGTGCTTGCTTACCATCTTGAATACCAATCATGCAGATCACTTATGGTACTTCATTCCAGATAGTTCATGTTGTTATGAAAATATTTGTGCATTGGAATGCTCAGGTAAGATGGCATAAATTATAACAGACTTCTGTCTGTGCCGTCTCGACTTCTTTGCTCGCTTTCATCACTTTTGCTTTTATTCTCATTTACTAAGCTGAACAGCCAATCAGAGTTCTCTCTCTCACCGATGGTGGCGATGCCGGCGGACGCCGATGTAACATGCTCAATCGGCCAAAAATCTCCCGACGGGGTCCGACTAGTGCCGACGGTGACGGAACACTCTGCAAAAACTGGGCCGGGTGACGCTCAACGATGGCCTAACATGGGCCGACAACCGACCTTCAGCTTGGTGTTTCAGGGCCTTAAAGAAGTAGTTCACTCAAAATGAAACATATGTCATTATTTACTCACCCTTATGTTGTTTCAAACATGTATGAACACAAACAGAGACAATGTTCACACTGCTGTTTTCTATGTAATGAAAATGAAAGAGCTTGACAAGGACTGCAAATGTTCAAAAATGACAAAAAACACCATAAAAATAGTCCATACTTGATTCTGGCGCTATATTCCAAGTCTTCTGAATTTATACTAAACTGAAATTTACTGTTGTTTAATTTAAGTTGTTCATTCACATGTTCAGAAATGGCACATGACGTGCCAAGTTAGGTTTGACATTAACAATGCAAAACATAATTGGTTCTCATGAGTCTCAAACACAACACACACTCTAAAAACTGCTGGGTTAAATATGGACAAAACCAGGGATTGGGTTGTTTTCACCCAGCCATTTTTTTCAACCAATTTTGGATTTATTTTTTTAGCCAGCAATATAGTAATATAGTAAAAGGCGTGTTTTTGCTCACCCCCAAATAGGGGCAAATTTGTGGCGTATTTTAAGCTGAAACTTGACCAGACCAGAGACTTATATTACATCATGTGAAAGAGGGCATAATAGGTGCCTTTTAACCCAACCTGCTGGGTTTGTCCATATTTTACCCAGCTTGGGTTTTTTTTAACCCAGCATTTTTTAGAGTGCAACACGATGCTTCCATCTGTCTTATATATACAGTACAAGGATTGGACGGTATATTCTCTAGTTTGTATATCAGTACAAATGGTTTTGGAAATGGCGACTTGTCAGACATCCAAAAAGGAAAGAGCATCTGTAACCAAGCAGATCTCACCCTCCACTGACTGCCATAATATTTGTATGTCCTACTATGATAGTCAATGGGGGATTCTGCTTGGTTACAAACATTCTTCCAAATATCTTCCTTTGTGTTCAGCAGAACAAACAAAAAAACGATACAGGTTTGGAACAACTTGAGGGGAAGTAAATTATGACAGAATTCTCATTTTGGGGGGAACTATCCCTTTAAGAAATTCTGTAGTATGGTTTTTAGATTTTGTTTCTTTTTTTAAAAACTTTTAGCCATTTTTTAAGGGTTTTTTTTAAGGTTTTTCATGTAATACTTTTATTTTATTTCAGCTTTATTTCAATTAACGAAAAATCATTTTAGTTTTGTTTTAGTTTTAGTTAACAACTCTGGATTTGAGAGTTATGGTGCACCTGGTCACCACTCATTTTCATTGTAGGGAAAAGAGCAGAATGTGTTTGAAATGACAGAACAGAATTTTCATTTTTGGGTGAACTGTCTCTTTAAGAGAGGGCAATTGGAGATTAAAGCAGCAGACGGTGACAAGGACACCAAAAACAGAAGAGTAAGAGCGTAGAGGGGGGACTTTCTCATCACGTAATAAGATCAAATTCATTAGACCTTTTATTTTATCTAGAAACAATCCCAGAGAGCGGCTGGCAATTAACTGTCTTATTATACCCTATTAATTAAAAAAAGATATCTTATAGGAACATCTCATTGCGTTTTTTTCAGTAAACCTTATTTGTAAGTCATGATTCGTACAAACACAGAGATAAAGGACAAAAAGTGCGTAACGAGAAAGGGGACCGTGTGTTAAAGGTTCCACAAGAGAGCACAGATTTATCTAAGCAATGAGTGTAGTTACACCCACTGCGAGACTCACATTAATTGATAACTTTTTTCTCTGAGAGATACATATCTTGTTTGACCTCAGATAACAAATGCTCAACAATTACATATGCCTTTTTTGTTTAAGCATGGGATTTTATTTAACTTTTCTGAGAAATGTTTTTGTGATCTTGTCTTTCAGGTGTGTGTTGAGTGGGTTTGCCTTTCACACATGATTGATGGTTGAATTTAAACCGCTGATGCCCACCTGAGGACACTGGCTGCTCTCATAATGCGACTCCCCTGAAGTGTAAAGCGTCGCTATTCAGGCACATTGCAATTCCGCCGCTGTATGCCGATTCTTAGGGCAAGTCAGGCAAATATTAGTCTGTAATTATGTGCAAAAGACAATAAGAGACAGTGTTAGCATTGAAATTTCAAATACACACACGTACAGTCTTTGTGTGCCTTTCAACTTTGAAACTTTAAATTGCACTAATAAGTATTATGTTTTCTTATTAGTGGCCACAGAAGCCATTACGGGAGGGAAAATTAGATAAAAACCAACCTGCATTCAAAGTAATGTAGCATATAATGTATGTATATTACAGACTGCCTCATAATAGCAATACACACAGATGAGCAAGTCAGCCTGCTAGCGTATTGTCATTCACTGTGAAAGCCTGCACAAAAACACCAATCAAAAAAGTGTCAAGTTCAGCCAATGACAGTAAAGTGCCTGTTATGCAAAATGCATGAATAATTGAAGGTTGTATGCATGAAAGCCCACAACATCCATTTTTCTCTGAATGCTGAATGAAGCTATACATCAGAGGAGTGATATAAATTAGAAAATGTTGACAGCCAAACAAAAACCAAAATAAAAATAAATTCACCTGGTGCGACGGGACTCTGTAGTAGACGGATGGTGTGATAGTCTGTATTTTAATCGTTTCCTGGATATATTTTAGGTCTTGTCATTAACTAAATTACACTTCTAATGGTTAGTATTCTCAACTGGACATTTTTTCTAACAAAACAGTTTGATCATATTCAGAGTCATGGAAAGGATGAGTTACTTAAGGGGGCATTTGAAATTTCAGAAAGGCTCACGTTTGTCACTTTACCTTGTTAAATCTTATGCTGCTAAATCAAGTGCTAGTGGGAAATTGTCATCTTTTGAAGGACACAGTATTTCATGAGTTTGTTAGACGTGCATATGCATAACCCTAAGAACATACCAAATGTTAACTCATAACCAATATATTTCTACCTTACTAAAAATGAAATATGAAACAAAATTCCACACCCGTAAGACCTTTGTTCATCTTCGGAACACAAATTAAGATATTTTTGATAAAATCCAATGGCTTAATGAGGCCTCCATTGCCGGCAAGATAATTAACACTTTCAGATGCCCAGAAAGCTACTAAAGACATATTTAAAACAGTTCATGTGAGTTCAGTGGTTCAACCTTAATGTTATGACGCAACGAGAATACTTTTTGTGCACCAAAAAACTAAATAACGACTTTATTCAACAATATCTAGTGATGGGCGATTTCAAAACACTGCTTCATGAAGCTTCGAAGCTTTACGAATCTTTTGTTTCGAATCAGTGGTTCGGAGCGTATATCAAACTTCCAAAGTCATTAACCATTGAAATTTCGAAACACTTATTATGTAACGAAGCCTCTTTTACTGAAATCACATGACTTTGGCAGTTTGATACACGTTCCGAACCACTGATTCGAAACAAAAGATTCGTAAAGCTTCGAAGCTTCATAAAGCAGTGTTTTGAAATCGGCCATCACTAGATATTGTTGAATAAAGTCGTTATTTTGTTTTTTTGGCACACAAAAAAGTATTCTCGTCACTTAATAACATTAAGGTTGAACCACTGAACTCACATGAACTGTTTTAAATATGTCTTTAGTAGCTTTCTGGGAATCTGAAAGTGTTATTATCTTGCTGGCAATGGAGGCCTCACTGAGCCATCGGATTTTATCAAAAATATATTAATTTGTGTTCTGAAGATGAACAAAGGTCTTACGGGTGTGGAACGACATGAGGGTGAGTAATTAATGACATTTTTTGGGTAAACTAACCCTTTAAGAAAGCAACAAAAATGACTAAAGCACATAAGAAAATTACTAAAACTTAACCAAGAACAGACTTAAAAACTTAGAGTTACTTAACTTAAAAAAAGAACAGTTTATTGAAACTATGTCGACAACATATTAAAAACAAATCAATAGAAAAAAAGTTGTGATTTTTGTTGAGTATCATATTTGATACTTTAGAAACCATAAAAGTTTGTGCATCAAATGTGATACAGTATGCTTTATTGGGTTAAACTCAAATTTAAAAAAAATCTAAAAATAAAAGGTAATTCAAAATATATATAGTACATAAAAAATATTAAATGACACTGGATGTAATCAGATATGCACACAACATTATAAGAAAACAGAACGCCGGGTAACGGAAAAAAAAAGGATGTGTGCCAATTGTTTTTGTTTAAAAAGCTTATAATCTTTCCCTGATGATCCTTCAATGGCTAGTTCAGCAAGTTTTGTCACACCAACAAACAGTTCCAGATGATTTTGAATTGAGATAAACGTGCTTGGAAACTAGCGTCACGAAGCCAAAGATGCAATAAAGTCAGAGTTGGAAAGGTGGAGAGTCAATCTGCGGTGTAAACTCTGATTTATATACGCTGTCATCTGAGCAGGTGGGTTCACACCAACATATTGTGTTCGAGCTCTGCTGTGACGATATTACGTTTACACATTCGGAACTTAATGGTGATAAAGTTAGTGTCACCTTAGTCTCGCGTAGCCAGACCTTCAGACTAACGGCAGAAGGTCTGGACTCTATTGCAGCTTTCATTGGCCAAGGACCGCCCAAGAGGACGTTTATGTAAGGCAAACAATCACAGTTCGTTTTGTTCCGTGTCATGTTCAGGGGCATGAAAATGTAAAGTCGATGTCCCTACAATAACAGACCAGCGTGCATCTAATAAATGATTCATTTAAGAACATTGTGCAAGTTTACTTCACATACTTTTGAAAATCCAACGTTTAGTTGATCCTGGTTAGCGCTCATTGTCACAGTTGTAAACATGACGTCTGTGTGACGTCTGAGGCTGAGGCCTCGTTTACACTAGTGCGTTTTCGTTTTAAAACGGCGTTTTAAAATAAAAACAATCCTCGTCTACGCTGGCGTTTCCACAGCGTTTCAGAAAGGATCTCCGTCTATACTACATGACCAAAAACGCATGTCACATGACCGTTCATGTCCATGTAGCTAAATGCTGAGTTTAACTGCACAATGGCTGCTAAAAATGACAACAAAGCCAGGAAAGATTGCAGTTCAGTCTCCATGTTATTGTTTACACGGTTGTCAAGGATACGCAGAGCGAACGTGGGCAGCCAAGGCATCATTTGCAAAAGTCTCCGTTTTGGTCCATTTATACTGAAACACAACCCCGGTGTTTTCAAACTAATACGGGGTCTGCAGCGTTTTCGAAAGACTCAGTTCGAAAACACCGGTGTAGTGTAAGCGACAGGCGAAACCAAAGCAAAACGTATGCGTTTTAATCGAAAACGCTCTAGTGTAAACGGGGCCTGAGACTATGTCACCTAGTCATGGAATTTCAATTCTAAACATGTATTTAACATGTCTAACTGCATTATTTTAAAATTATTTGAAATCTGTATTGTAACTACAGAAGCCTGTTTCAGCATCAACGAAAATATTATATATATATTAGAAATAAAATATAACTAAATAATAAAATATATAAAATAAAACAAAAGAATATATAAAGGCTGTTTATTTCTTGTAATTATTATAATTTTGTATCTCACCTTTGTGACCAAAATAGGCTTGCATATACAGAACAAATGTTTACATATTTCCATGCTAAACTTCATTTAAAACCATATTTAACTGCATTTTACTAAGTTTCTCCAAGTATTATAGTACTATATTTATGATAACATTATTAAAAGCAACTATGATCATGTCTTACCATCTGTTTTTCTGCCTGTCTCCATGTCTTAGCAGAAGTCCACAGCCAGCAGAAAGAACAACTGCCTATGTGCAGAAAAACACAACAGAAATACAAATGAGTTTTTTTTGTATGTATATGTACTGTATATGCATGTTCAAGAACATTGCTTTTTGTATTTCGTATTTCTTTGCATTGGAATTTCACATTTGCTTGACTTTTCCCCTCCATTACAACATGTTAGCATACTTTGAAGCCGACAACAAGGGACTGTGTACTGAACGAAGATCTTAAAGAGCCTGCCTTTAGCAGAGCTTGATAACTGACGCATAAACCGCTGTCACGGCGTCACAGAGAATGCGACATTTGCTGTGCAACACCGTGATTAGACAAGTCCAGCTCTCACATCAGTTTGATGGATGAAGTCTCTGTATGGTCTCGTTCAATAGCCAGCCTTTACATAACCCGAATCCTCAGCGAGGAGCCTGTCAAATGTACATGCTTGAGTTTTACTCTAACCATTATGTTTCCAACTGCAGTTAAAGCTGATGTGTGTTGATCTCAAGACCTCAGCTGACAGTGTTTGGAGGCCTTTTTGCAACACATGAGATATGAAAACCCTGCACATGATGAATTCCACTGGGATTTAAGAAGCTTGGCGGTGCTGTTAAATCGTATCAAGACTGGAATCTATGTGGCATAATTGTATTCTGCTGATCTACCACAACGTAATGTTTGGAGATTATAGATGTGCACTAACGACCATCTAATGGGATACAGTAAACAGTGTATAATTCATTACTGTAAAACTATTGCCTCTGATCTCAATTTGACAAATGTTTCATTTAAGCGTTCGTCATGAAAAATGATATGCATTTTCCTGTTTCGTGTTAACAGTGTGGTTTCGCGAGGCGTGCTGAATGAACAGTATTGCGCACATCAGCAGGAGGAAGCCACATGTTTATAAACGCATGCTGTGATCTTTGCATGATGGGTATTCACGGATGCAACGCGTGTCTCATCTCTCTCTGTCTCGCTGCAGTGCGCTTTCAGAGAATTATAGTTCTATGAATCTCTCTCTCATGGTGTTCCTTTTTGTCCAACATATAGGGTATATGTTTGTTTCGATTTAATGATTTTTAAGAGGGATAGATAGCACACGTATGTCTTTCTTAATTCAGTTGTTGTGTACAAACATATGATGAACATCTTAAAAAAGGCAGTTTTACATACACTTAAAAAATAAAGGGATAGTTCACCCAAAAAAGAAAATTCTGTCATCATTTACTCACCCTCAAGTAGTTCCAAACCTCTATAAATTGCTTTGTGCTGCTGAAGACAAAGGAAGATATTTGTAAGAATGTCAGTAACCAAACAGATCAGAAAATAGCTTCGGCAACAAAACACTACACAATTTAGCAAATACCGACAATATAACCTATTTAAACAAACAGCTACACAACTATTGGTTAACCTGCTCATCCCTCACCACACAAGGAATGTTTATGGGTAAATTGCGTAGGGTGAATTCTGATTTCATGCTCACTTTAATATCTGATTCTCAAACTTATTCTTTCTCTCTCATTCATGTATAACTTTTTTCCTCCAACTTACATGCCCTCCTTTTCTCTTTCACATCTCTCTTAGTTACACAATACACGTGTCTTATAATAGTGCAAATGTTTTACAGACCCATACGTAATCATGCTGTCAGAGAAAATGATGTTTCAAGAGGAAAACACAGAGAGGAAAGAAAAGCATCAGCAGTCACCGTGGTAACAGGTAACACAGGGATCATTCCCTCTAACTCCATCCATCTTCAACAGGCACACACGGCAGGGTTCATACTCTGTCTGTGTGTGTGTGTGTGTGTGTGAGTGTGTGGGTGTGTGTGTGTGTGTGTGAGAGAGAGAGCACTCTAATGGTAATGGTGATGTGTGTGAGGGTGTGTATGATTCACACACTCTCAGATGCTGTTGAGATTGGAGACCAGGCTCTCAGGAGCCACCAGATTAAAGCACCCACTACCACACAACACACATTTAAGCACAGGATGCAGCATCCATTTCACACACACACACACTGCATCATACTTCAAAGTTGCACAAGAAAACTGCAGCCTGATTTTTTTTTTTTAAGAAAACACATTGTCCTTGATGAGAGGATTGTTTGATATAAATGGCAAAGAAAGAGTATGTGAAGACCTAAAATAAGGGTCTGTCTTGCATGTATTCCTCCTGAACCATCACGGTACGGACGTCACGGTTCAGTGCAAACAGACGACGAATACAATCGGTCACAGGCGATTCACACTCCAATCCAGAAGGGGGCGTGCGCAGTAATGCAACACTGTTTGCTAAGCAGAAGAAGAAGAACAGACGATCTATGCATAGATATGTTTACGTGTAATCTCTCAACCAGTGTTTCAACCATGGAAAAACATCAATAAAACAGCTTGAGAATAATATCTCACATAGCATTACATTTACCTCAGGCAAGTCATTTAGTGTCCACAGCATGTTAGTTCACTAGAGAAATGAACTCTAGAGGGAAGCATTTCACTAAATATATGCACTATATTAGTTTATTTATTTTTTTATTGTTTAATATATCCTGTGGCTTTTCATCCATGCTGATTAGCATTGACGTGATCAATATGCTAGTGGTCCTAAACACTGACAAAATGTATCTTTGNCCACAATCTTCCTCAGGGTCCGGTCACCTCTTCTCGTTGTGCAGCGTTTTTTGCCACACTTTTTCCTTCCCACAGACTTCCCACTGAGGTGCCTTGATACAGCATTCTGGGAACAGCCTATTTGTTCAGAAATTTCTCTCTGTGTCTTACCCTCTCGCTTGAGGGTGTCAATGATGGCCTTCTGGACAGCAGTCAGGTCGGCAGTCTTACCCATGATTGCGGTTTTGAGTAATGAACCAGGCTGGGAGTTTTTAAAAGCCTCAGGAATCTTTTGCAGGTGTTTAGAGTTAATTAGTTGATTCAGATGATTAGGTTAATAGCTCGTTTAGAGAACCTTTTCATGATATGCTAATTTTTTGAGATAGGAATTTTGGGTTTTCATGAGCTGTATGCCAAAATCATCAGTATTAAAACAATAAAAGACCTGAAATATTTCAGTTGGTGTGCAATGAATCTAAAATATATGAAAGTTTAATTTTTATCATTACATTATGGAAAATAATGAACTTTATCACAATATGCTAATTTTTTGAGAAGGACCTGTATATTTATATATATATATACTGTATATTAGGGGTGTAACAGTACATGTATTCGTCCCGAACCATCACGGTACGGACGTCACGGTTCGGTGAAAACATTTAGACGACAAATACAATCGACCACAGGCCATCCACACTCCAATCCAGAAGGGGGCGCGTGCGGTAATGCAACGTTTTTTGCTAACCACCACAACAGGGGGAAAAAAGCAGAAGAGGAAGAACAGATGATCTATGCAAAGATATGTTTACGTGTAATCTCTCAACCAGTGTTTCAACCATGAAAAGACATCAATAAAACAGCTTGAGAATAAAAACTCTCATGTAGCATTACATTTACCTCAGGCAAGTCATTTAGTGTCCACGGCATGTTAGTTCACTAGAGAAATGAACTCTAGAGTGGAGCATTTCACTAAATATATGCACTATATTAGCTTATATATTTACCTGTCAGTAATGTCTTATCCTGTGGCTTTTTGTCCATGCTGATTAGCTTTGACGTGATCGATATGCTAGTGTAGTCCTAAACATTGACAAAAAAAATCATCTTATCAGATATACATAATGTACAAAATGTATTCTCTTCTAGTGAAAAAATATTGATGAATCGTCTTTGTGCTGCAAATTTTTTTGTACAAACATCTCAAACATTTTAAGAAGCAGTTTCACATATATTTTAAACCAAGCACATCTTCTAAATGTCTATTTAACATCTGACAGGAAAAAAACATCTTCTGATTTACAAAGACATGGTAAGGTGGTAATGTGTTTGCATACAGTATGTATATGAACTTCTTGTTTCAAGCAGAAATATGTAAACACAGGCAAAAAGACGAAACAGTGCTCATCAAGCAATTTCACAGAGGCTGAATTCAGAATAGCACAGCACTACTCTTACTATTTCTTCATATGTTATGGCACAAATAGTAAGAGAAGTATGCTACTATTGAATAATCAGTGTTCCAACGTTTAGTGGATCAAGGACCTTGCTAGTCCACAAATTTGTGTCCATAATATACAGATTGGAATCACAGTGCACTAGGAAGTGTAATGAAACCCAACCTCTGTTTTGAAGATTGGTTGTGATCAAATTCGGTTAGCTTTTATTGTGCCAACTGTCTAGTATTTCCTGTTGCTTTTCTCATAAATAAAAATCTTATTTAGCGAGAAAGAACATTTTGCCCCTCACAGAGACCCTTTTTCCTCTTTCTTTTTTCCATCTACCCCTCTCTCACTGTGACAAGCGAGTGATACGGTTATCTGAACAAACCCCAACAGTGGCAAGTCAGACAGACCCAACACGCAACAAACACAAAATAGCAGCTGATGAAAAAATAAAAACAGAGAGAGACTAGCAGTTTATGGTTTTGACATTAAATCTTAAGAAGTGTATAACCAAAAACTGAGGCAATTATTTTTATAATATGTGACTGTGTGCTGGGGAAACAAGCCTGGAATTATGTAAATAAAATGCAGATTAAAAAATAACAATCAGACATGATAAGTGCAAGAATTATAGCCCTGTGCAAAAATGGATTCTGTTTGCAAGCCCCTCTACGTACTCTGCTTGTATTTATCTACAGAGATGTGCGTTTAATTGCTTTAGCCGCTAGCAAGAGTTAGCAGGCACATAAATAAACGCATGCAGAAACTAATGGAAACGTCATATTAGCTGAATAATTACTTCATAAACAAAACGGCCCCCATCTAGTCAAAGGATCATTGAACCACCACTGGCCTAAATTTCAGTAGACTGTTGTATTAACTCCGGTCTAATATAAACACTCTTTACAGGATTTAAACTGATAGATCTTTGCGTGAGCACAATAACGGGACTCTCAAAGAGACAAGCCACAAAAAAACCCTTTGAGCAAAAGAAAATTCAACCAGAGAAAGATCCTCGCATCAATAGGTCAAGGAACACTGCGGTATAAATATACCATTATGGCACATCAGATCTGATTCCGCCAGATTAATCTGACAGATAAGTACGCCACTAATATTCTCTCTCTGTAATTTAAGATTTTAAAAGCTCATGTGCAGTCGACACCACGCAAGGCGCTCAGATGGGACTAATCTACATCAACGTGGTAAAATGAGGACTTTAGCCTTGGTTGATATGATGAAGATGAGGAGGAGGGCCAAGCGTGGGTTACAGTGACTGAGTGGATCTTTCATCTAAATGATGGCTAGTTCAACCTCCACTCGCACGCCTCAGGAAACGTGCAGATATTTTGCGCTCGGAGGTATGAGAAGACCATCAGAGTGGCCGTGGAGTGGACACTCTTCAGCCGAGAACGCTTATTGTTTTAATGACCCGACCCTTGCCCGTTCTTTGGCATTTTCGGGTCCGTTTTCTGCCCGACGCACAGGCCAGGCCACACGAGTAAAACGAGGCGGCACTCAGGACTGGATTTGTGAGTGTGACTCATCGCGCTACAAGAACTCTTCTGCTGTGACATTCTAACACGGACAGTTGTGTACTCGCCGTAGCGCAGACAGAGTGGTCATTTTTGTTCAATTTTGCACTGACCCCCTCAACAGTCAAAAGAGAAAAAGATTGAGTGAGCAGTGGGGGGAAAAAAGGCCGATAAGTGGCTGTGTGCTCCAGGGCGAGAGGGGTGGGAGGCGTCTGACAAACAGAGCATTTATGAACCTCAGTGTCCTCAAGATAGACCACCTCAACACAAAGTTATACAACGAAACGGTCAATGGCTCATTTAAGACTGGCGCTTTCACAGGAGATAATGTTGTTTTTGTCCCTGTTGCCTTTGTTGTTCAGGTAAAGATCCGCATCGACACTGTTGGAAAAACCGAGGGTGCTCTTTTATCCTCAGTCCAATAGCTGACCTACGCAAGCACATGTATTCGGTACATCTGACCATTACTGCTAAATGCAAAATGTTCTTGTAAAATAGCCTCGGCTAGAAGCCCTTTGAGAGCCTGTTAAAGAGCAGGCGAGGAACAACGTGCCGCTTCTCCGGTTTTGCCATGACTCACTCTCTCAAAAGAACGGAGGAAATGTAATTGAGACTGTCAGATCATCAGTCCCAGAGAAATACGATTCAGAGAGAGAGAGAGTTATATTAAAGAGTTTTGTTTTTTCCTCACTTTAACTTTTTGTTGCCCTTTTGCTTTTTTGCTATACATACAAGAAGAGAGGAACTGAAAAAAGGAGAGATGAGAATAACAAAATATAAAGGAGCAAAGAAAGAGCAGAGGATAGAGATGGCACTGGGAAAGATGAAAGCAGATGCAGTAATGCTAGAAATCGAACGTGGGAATGAAAGAGGCAGGAAACCCAGCAGAGATTCTGATAGTGATTTTTTTTAATTAACAGCCTCATTCAGCTGAGAGACTGATCCAGTTTTGCTCTCTCCAGCCCTATATTCAGAACACAGGACACCTGCACAGTATGGGATGAGAAAGAGACAGAGGAAGTGACAAAAATTACAAACAAGGAGTGAGTGAGGAAGAGAGCAAAGAAAGAATGATGGAGCAGATATCAACTAATAGAGAAGCGAGCACTCAAACTCTTACCGCCGTTAGAGACGCTTGACAACATCTGCCATGGTTCCCGCCAAAACTGGGTTACTAATTTTATTAGTGATCTGACATCAAATAAATAAATAAATAACTTCATACTTTCCCCTTATTAATATGGTTTAACAAACTGGAAACTTGAGTACACATTTGATCCCATCAAAAAATAAATAAATAAAAGATTTAAATATTAGAATGACTTATAATACTTTCAATAAATAAATATATTTATAGATAAATAAAAAATACAAAAAATATATTTTAAAAATACTATATATATATACACACACACACAGTCAGACCAAAAATGATTCAGGCAATTTTGATATATTTTTATTAGTGGGTGCAGGACACTATAGTTCATTTATGTAAGTGAGGATAGCAAAATAAAGTAAACTGTGACATATTATACCCAAAACTTCTTCATAAAGTGGACAACCAGTAAAATTGATAAAAAATTTGGAACCAAAAATGATTCAGACACTTTGACCTGACCATGTTTTGCTTAAGTGTTGTCTGACATAATTAAGATAAATTTTTCTGACACAGTCTACCTCAGTTTTATTACATTTTTTAAAATGATGATTAAAATGAATAAACTGTATTGATGAATAAAATGTTCAAGGTGTCTGAATAAATTTTGTTTTGACTGTATAAATATAAAGAGCAAAACATTTGGTTTTTCATTTGACTCTCTCATACGCGGAGTGTCTACAACCCTACATAACAGTTACATTTGTGCATTTGCTAGCTGCTTTTATTCAAAGCTACAGCGCATTCAATGCACACGTTTTTATCATGCCTTCTCTGGGAATTTAACTCATGACCCTGGCATTGCTAGCACCACACACTACTGTTTGAGCTACTAGAATGTCAGCAAATCTACTTTAATGGCATGTCACATATGAGCAAATATCATGTTTTAAAAATTAAAGGACACACCACTCAGGATCACAAGACTACGAACAGCAAAATTACACTGAAGCAAATGCCTCAACATATGTATAAATAGCTCTATATGTATATATAGCTATATATAGTATACACTAATAGCTAGGGTTGGGAACCGAGAACCGGTTCTCATCCGGAACCGGTAGTATTTTTTTAAAAGAACGGGAACCGTGCAAGATTTCTAAGTTTTGGTTCCAAAAACTGTTCTGGTGTGATGGGTGGGCGAAGTGCGGGGAGCGTATCCTTTAATAGAGACCTCTCACCTCATGAATATTATAGCCTACTAATGAAAGTACTGAAAAGCCGTCACACTACTCATTTGTCAGATATCAATGTAGAGGGGGGGGGGCACAAAGCTGCATGATTAATCTTTTAAAGATCGCGTTCTCGATTTCAACACCCACATGATCTAATTCCTAAATGACAACGATTCACCCATATATATTATATATTAAACCTTTCACAAAAATAAAATGGTGACATTTAAATCTGCGTTCGCGCTGCCGTTGATCTGAAGAGAGTTGTCATGTGTAGATATAAACAGCTTCACAAACAATCTTTTCAAACACACATATCATTATTTCTGTGTGACAAATATTCCAATTATAACAGAAGTATACAAAAGTTTATTATATAGAAACGCTGATGTTACCAATCAAAATATAATAAATTACCTTCTGAAGGTCTTTATGAATGCAACTTACAAAAAGTTTCACCTGTCTGGATCTTACATGTGTATTCAAGCATCTTATCTAATTTGTGGTAACACTTTACAATAAGGTTCATTTATGAACTAACCATGAGCAATACATTTGTTACTGTATTTGTTAATCTTTGTTAATGTTATTAAAAATACAGCCGTTCATAGTTTGTTCATGTTACTTCACAGTGCATTAACTAATGTTAACAAATACAACTCTTGATTTTAATAATGTATTAGTAAATGTTGAAATTACCATTAACAAAGATTAATAAATGCTGTAGAAATGCAGTTCATTATTAGTTCATGTTAATGTAGTTAACTTATGTTAACTAATTATTGTGAAGTGTTAGCGAATATGAGATCAGCAGTCTGTTAAATTCATTTTACAAGAATAATAAACACACAAAGGACTGTTTAAATCAAGTATTGTGCATTTTTCCTATTTTTTATTAGTTGTTTAATTATTTATTGAACCGGAACTGGAAAATCCCTATGTAAACTATGTTAAAGCTGCAGTCCGTAAGTTTTGCCTCTTTGTCACCATCTCTGTTTGAAACCTTCAATAGCAGTTATTTGCGGAATTATCATCTTTATGCGGGTTGTGCATCGGCACGGCTCCTCAGCGCGGATGAATCAGAGAATGTGTGGATCACAGATTGTAGTCTTGGATTGGACCATAATAAGAATTTTCACCTGAAAATGTCATCTGAACAAGTAAGTAACAAATCTGCCACTTTTGTTCTGACCAACTGAGAAAAAAAAGCATTACAGTAAATCAATAAATCGCGCTACCAATGGTGATTAAATCTAACGATTGCTTAACTCAAATCACATCAAACCATGCAAATTATTATTATTGTTATACTTTGTTCTTAAATTGTTAATGTTAACAACATCAGCATTGTGTAACTACGTGTATTTAGAATGTATTAGCGTTACTTGTAGGTTTCAATTTCTGTACAGTCTAATCTCTAACGTTAATTTGTCATACCATACAATTCGCCATCAAAATGATGTTAAATTATTCCAGCTGCTGTAAGAAAAGGCTATAAATGATCCGCTACCTGCAGCATCCTCACATGCCATATAGCCTACTAGCTGGGACTTGTTATTTATGTAAACAGACGTGACGTAATGACGCAAAGACAAAAGGCGGCATGCTCGAATTTCCCGCGGAAACCCACCAGTACCACTCGGACTAGAACACATTATCACAAGCTTACCGTTATGAATTGGGCTAAGGTAGATAGTTTTTGAACACTGGCTGGTTATTTACTTGCTCAAAAACTGATTTTGCATAATTTTTAACCAAAAGAAGTTATGGACTGCAGCTTTAAAGCTGCTCACTTTAATTTGAAGCAACCCTATGAATCTTGTCTCCTTCCACAAGTGTCTTTCAAGTACACAGAAATGGCATTTAGAAATCACCCCATGGCTACCACAGTAAATGGAAAAATGTTGCTCTGTGTTCCATCACTCCACTCTTCAGACTGCTTAGCTGCTCTCTCTCCACCCGTGTCTTCCTATTAAGTCAAGCGCCACAAACATTACATTAATTACACTTTATTTAGATGCGCTGGTACATTCCATTAAGAAACAAATTTGTTTTCAGATCTTGGGGGGGCACTGAAATTTGTGCAATGCTCGAATTAAACATCCCAATGTATTAGTGAAAAACGCATTACAGATAATAACAAACTTCATTGCGTGGCGTTTGAGATAAAGAGAAGTCAAAAAGAAAGAATGAGCCTGCCATGCTGAAAAAGGCTGTTAAATCAAAATATGTCAGTCCATATAAAGTCTAATTTACTTCAATCTTGGACTCTGTCCTCCTCTTTTCCCAGAATAATATTGCTTTGAGAAAATAGGTACGTGTCATTTGACCTCTCATTACAAAGGCTGCCCTAAACCATTGCTCTATCTTTCAGTCTTTCGATTCTCTATCTTAAAGGAAACTTTCCTTGATCAGAGAGCGACTTTGCAAACTGTCAAGCCCGATTGGTGATCTGATTTATTATCTTTCTCAGATTGCATACATACATTGAGTATTTTCTGTTGGGCAACAGGGTGGACAGCCCTGATTTGCATGTCTGTTTCCATGAAGAGGCACGCTGCCACTTTAGGTTGAAACTTATACCGTTAACGTGACAGTTTAGACATCAACGGCTCAGCTTCATAAACAGCCTATCTCTCTTTGAGTTTACAGGGAAGAAACAACAGCTCTGTGAAAATGCTTGATTAACCTTGTATGAGCAATGACCCCCTTTCACTCCGTCAGTATGACAGCGCACAGATTAGACGGATGGCGAAAGCAGTGCCAACTGAACTCATCTAATCTCATAGAGAGCACTAGAACAAAGGTAGGCAAAATAAATAAATTAATAAATCAACATGCAATCGGGAGAATTGACTGAGAGGGCCAGAGAGGAGGAGGGAGACGAGACTAGGCAAGAGCTCGTACTCCTGAGTCCTGAACCACCTCTGTCACATGAACTAACGCAGCTTCATTTCCTGTTTATGATGGACATGTCAATCAATCAACTACTGGATGACAGTGAAGGGGTAAAGTTCTGCATGGAAATGTAAGCAGGTTCTTCATCTATAAATTGTTTAATTCCACATGAAAACAATATTAACACTGAAAAAAATTACATAAATCACCTTTAAAATACAGTAAAAGCCTCGCTCTCAGCACACATGATGCCTGCTGTCCTTCAAAGCTACATGGCCATATACATATTTAGTAAGGCCCATATTATCACCTGTAACTGAAAGATCCACATGAGAAAATGTATTATTTTAATGCAGAAACATTTTTTGCACATCAACGTAAGTTTCTACATGAAGAGTAAATGATTTTATGCCAAATCAAACTTAAACTTACAATTCTAAAATATATAAGTCATATTGGTGAATTGCCAATATATAAAGCAATTATTTAGCTAAAGATTAGCCATGAATTATTTAAAAATCATTTTCCCTACAAAATGGAAGCTGTGGGGTAAAGTGTGTCAGTAATCTTTGTCTTAAAATGCATGAAAAACCTATGTATTAACATACGAATTATGTATGAAAAAAATAAAATGCTGAAATATTGTTTTATTGCATTTAAATATTCTGAATTAGGGCTGTCAAAAATACCAACTTCAGTACCAAGTCAATGCGGAAATTTAAAAAAATGTGACAATACCAAAATTTGCCCCCTAGAATTTTGAGTGCTTTTGAGCGGATTCTTAAACATCTCTGATTGGCCATTGTGTTCACGCACTCAACAGATATGTCTGTGATTGGCTACAATGATCAAAGCTTTATTTTAAAAATTTCAGTACCAACTTGGTACTTTCGACAACCCTATTCTGAATATTAAACCTTCTCTTGACCAATTTATGAGATCTAATATATGTTCATATTCTTATTTGAAATATAAAACCACCATAAACTTACCCACTGACATGATCCCGAATTTCCCAACTTTTTTTCTGTCTCGAGTACAATGAGTACTTTCAATGGCCCTATGATGTAGATCCTTTCATCTCATTTCAGTAGACAACCTGAAATATAATTATGAGTATTAGTTTTACCTCATTTCTCTTTGAGGACCACAAAACGTTGCACATCTCTCCTACACAGAGAGCTGACTCGTTCCCTCCAAATCTCCCAAAATTCACTACTTGAAAGTGCAAGGTTATAAACCTTTGCACCGAAAACATCCATCCCAATCGAACAAAGCATTCATTTCAATTCTTTTCCCCTATTTCTTCTCATCGCTCTTTGCTTGTCATGCACTATTCATGCAAGAATGACTATTACCAGGAAATGCTTTTTCGAATCTCTGTCACATTTGTATTCCTGTGATCTTTGGCCCACTTTACAGGATTGAGAAGGAGAGTGCATGCATGTGCAACAGAACGGGAGACAGATAGAATTTGTATGTATGGAGAGCCATGATTATAGTCCCACTTCCCCTAAAACATCTCAAGATTGCTTCTACCCACAACCTCTTCTGCTGATTGGATTGTAGCCAGAGACCTGTATGTGAGTGTATATGCGTCAGTGTGTGTGTGATATGGTAATGATGACCACAACCGCTCTCTGTCCAAGACCCATCAGCAGAGCCAGCCATCATCTGAAGAGGCGGAGCAGGTGTCGTGTGTCTCCAGTCTCCCTGTGCTCTTAAATTATAGACTGTGTTGCATTTTCAAACATTTTCATTCCTGTAGGAGAAAACCACATATTATCAGTAACGCTCTGTACATTTTCATTACTGTTGGCGTTCATATGTGAGTCAAAAGCACAGCGTTATTATATTTTATTTTACATATTATATCTATAATCCTTCTAAAGATTCCTCACAAACATGTATTATTATCATATTCCATGGTATTTACATGATATTTCAAAAAATACCATACTGGAAAAAAAATATTCATTAATAATCCATTCATTTTCATTTTCAGTGCATTACCGTGGTACATGTCTAAAAGCATGGTATAACTATTAACATTAGTGTTACTGCAATGGTGGAGGTGAAGATCTGATACATCTCAACTGGTTCATGAGATACACTACAATGTACACTGCACATTAGTATAGATTGAATAACACTTTGCAATATTGTTACTATTATGTATATTAGTGGTAATAAAATGAATGTGGTCATTTGAGAGAAACAAATTCAATTTAAATAGTGCAAATAACTGAAAACGCTAACAAAATTGATATAGGAATTAGTTGAATCTGTAGAATATGATTAATTATGAAGCTATGAATGTATAATTAATCATCAGACAGCAGTTGTCTCCAAATGTTTTCTTAGGCTTTGGGGCTCACTGGATGCAATCCAAAACACTTTCCACTTCTTTATTTTTTTAAGTTTTGATGAATACTTATTTTCCAGATGATGTCTCACTATGCTCAGACCACCGTATAATGACACTTTATTCCCGTTTTATTTTTAAAATGCACCCCAGTGGATGGCTGTTTGTTTGTACAGCAATATTTGGTTAATAACCGCTAGAAGCTTTTATGTGTGTGAAAGATTGCTTAGATGTAACCACATAATTGCACGGTCAGGCTTGAACAAATTCTTTTTAATTATATAAATGTGACTCCAATTCAACCCCTGGAATGAAGGGAAGATAACCTCAAATATGCGACAGCAGGCTCAAGGATAAAGCATATAGGTAGCTTAGCACATTGGGGAAGATAATGCCTCAGCTCTTTGTTTGCATACTTCAACAAAAAAGTATGTACCACACTAGACCAGTAGCTTCATATACCTCTTCCTCTCTCTCTCTTTCTCCCACACCATTACACCACCATCAGCAGCCAGAACCGTTGACACAAGGCAGGATGGATCCATGCTTTCATGTTGTTTACGCCAAATTCTGCTCCTACCATCTGAATGTGGCAACAGAAATTGGGACGACTCAGACCAGGCACTGTTTTCCCAATCTTCTGATGTCCAATTTTGGTGAGCCTGTGCAAATTATAGCCTCCGTTTCCTGTTCTTAGCTGACAGGAGTGTCACCCGGTGGGTCTTCAGCTGCTGTAGTCCATCTGCTTCAAGGTTGGATGTGTTGTGTGTTCAGAGATGCTCTTCTGCAGACCTCGGTTGTAACGAGTGGTTAATTTGAGTTACTGTTGCCTTTCTATCAGCTCGAACCAGTCTGGTCATTCTCCTCTGATCAGCATCAACAAGGTATTTTTTAACATAGAACTGCCGCTCACCGGATATTTCTCTTTTCAGACCATTCTCTGTAAACCCTAGATATGGTTGTGTGTGAAAAACCAAGTAGATCAGCAGTTTCTGAAATACTGGCACCAACAACCATGTCACGTTCAAAGTCACTTAAATCACCTTTTATTCTCATTCTGATGCTCAGTTTGAACTTAAGCAGATCATCTTGACCATATATATGTAACGGAGGCCAGCTAGTAAGAGCTGTGAGGGTAAACTTCCCTTGGCCTCAAGAGGTGCACTGGCGACTGATGCTAGAGACTGCAGAAACGCTGGTTCACATCTCGCTTGGAGCGGTACGAGAAGAACTGGAGGGGTTACATATATAAAAATATCCTTATACACATTAGTGTGCAAATTGGGATTTAGTCAATGTTAACATAGCTCTTCCTGTTGAGAACGGAGTTAGTATTACATACTTGCGATAAAACAGAGGTGGTAATAGATCTGTTTCAGTCTGTCACACAGCTTTGCTAATTCTAACATGAGCGTATGTTAAACACAATGACATATGAATTATGAAACAGACCTGCTGTAATCCACTATAGGGAGTAACAAACCCAACCGGATGCTGAAACTAAAAAAACTGGCACGCATGCAAACCCATAACCAGAGAAACAAACAGCTAATTTAACCCAACTATAAATAAACTTGAAGCACACAGCTACTCAGGTAATCACACTAACATTCCCATACACATAGAGATACATGAGCAAGTAGGCCTGTTCCTAAAGCATGTTTAATAAATGACAAATGTTGACTGAAGCAGTCCTGACCTTGCACTTAATAAACTTCCCTTCTTTTCCCCTGTAAATGAGATCTACGTGCTTGCATTATATATATGATCACTTTCTTACTGTAATACCAACTGTCCAAAATGCCCTATACATCTTAATCAGCAAAAAATCCCTTTGGTAGCATATTTCACATACAGCAGTCTGATCTGAAATGTAGTGCAACAACCAACACACAATTATTTAATGATAAAATCTCCCTTTGGTCAACAAATTGTAGTGGTTACCAAACTGTGCTGGAAATTTGGGGTTGTGGCATGCAATATTGTACCACATTTGAATTTCTGACACATTTGAAGGGCAAAACAGTTAGTTTCCTAGATGTTTAAATGGATAGCTCATCCAAAAATAACAATTCTGTGACTATTCACTGTATGAGAAACCTTTATTCCGTCAAAAAAAACAAAAGAAGATATTTTCTTCTTCTGGTCTTCATTTTCTATACAATAACAATTAACAAAGTAAAGCTTTTAAGCTTAAAAAATTGCACCTTAAAAGTATTATAGAGTCATCAAGATACATCTTCTGAGGCAAAATGATAGCTTAGAATGTCAGTGTTAACGTTTGCCTTAGCTGTTAACCTGTGTGAGAACCGAATCAATCTTTCAGAGCAGTCTGGTGAACCAGATCAACTGATTCATTGAAAAGAACCATTTCAAAAGTATGATTCATTCAGAAAGTGGGCATAGCAACTGAACTCACCAAGGTAAGATAGAGCAGATTTAGTAAACTACAACTTAATTTTTGGTCTGTTTTTGCACACAAAGTTTTCATATGGCTTCATAAGACTTGTAATATAATGCAGTAATTTGAACCATTTTTATGATTCTTTTGTAATACATTCGAGTCTTTTTTGAAGCTTGAAAGATTCAGTTCCTGTTCATCATAATTGCATGAAAAAGAGCATTGAAAACATGAAGGAAAATCAATCATACAGATTTAGAGCTACATGAGGGGTGAGTAAATAATGACAGAATTTAAGTTTTGTCCAGGTCTAATCATGTTTGTAAATTAAACGCATATTAACCCTCTGGGGTCGACGAATGCGCAGGCGCGTTCTGGAGCATTAGTTTCCTGATAACAGTGAAACGAACTTAAAATACTCCATTATTGGTCCAACAGATAAGAGAAAGACATCATTCGAAACTATAAAGGGACTATTTTTATTTGTTTACACTACAGCCCACCCNTCCCACAGACCCCAGAGGGTTAACTGTGTCATTTGGTTCAGGTCTAAAGTTGATCTTTCCTGCAAAACTCAATCTTACCCTAATCTGCAAGACCCATGGTTCTTCTTTTTCCATTTACTGTGTCAATATAGAGTGCGGAGCTGTGTTAAATAAGCTGATTAGTTCCCTTTTCACAGTTAGAAAGACCTGGAGGAAAAAGCAATCAAAGGGAATCAAATATCATTGCACATCATCTGAATTTTTAACCTATGCTCAATTTCTGTGACCTAATTAAAATCAAACAAGTGCTAACTGCAGTGTAAGATAGTAGTTCAGAACCGTTCCTGATTAAATGAAAGTGCAGAACCCCACCTAATGCTTCTCCAGTTTAGCCATTTTTCTCTCCTCAGCAGTGGGATTTGCTGATGTTGTTGCGTACTGTGAGGGGTCATTCAGTCTGACCCCTAGTAAACCTTGCTTTACATGATTACAGATGAGATGTGTGAAGTAAGCTCTCCTGGGGTTAAGGACAACAGTTGAACAGAGTCCCACAGGAGCCGTGTTTACTGTACGAAGGCCACCGAGAGGTTCCTGTTCCCATTTCAGGCACACACACACACCGACCTTGGGGATGTTTTTCACACACATACACACACACAGGAGTTTGTGATCCCGCAGAGAACCAGTGGAAGTTAATGTAACAGATGTGAGGATGATTGGTGAGCCTGTATATCATCAAGACATGTAAATAACAATGAAAAAGCGCTATTCAGATGGGATTCGTTAAATTTTACAGTATATGTATAATTACTAAAGATGGAATGTGTGTTGTTGGGGATGGATGTTGTACACTACCGTTCAAAAGTCTGGTCTCTGTAATTTTAAGTCTCTTATGCTCACCCAGGGTGCATTTATTTGATCAAAAATAGTGAAAACAGTAATATTGTGAAACATCATAATTTAAAATAACTGTTTTCTAGTTTAATAAAATGTCATTTATTCCTGTGATGGCAAAGTTACATTTATAGCAGCCATTAGTCCAGTCTTCAGTGTCACATGATCCTTCAGATATCACTCTGATAGGCTGATTTGGTGATTTTTTTTGTTTTTATTATTAATGTTGAAAACAGTTTTGCTGCTTAATATTTTTTTGTGGAAAAATGTTGTGGTATTTTTCAGGATCATGTGATGAATAGACAGTTCAAAAAGAACAGGATTTATTTGAAATCTTTGTTAACGTTATAAATGTTTTGACTGTCACTTTTGATTCAGCAACTTATATTACTTGGAATGTTCTGAATTCCCGGAAAGCAACAAGAAATTTAGCTTCAGTAATGGCATTCGATGAAGGTCAAAATAAACGAGGAGAAAAGTTATGGAAAATATGATACCAGGATAAAATTTCTCATAGGACCCCTGACTAGCCAAATAACAGTAGGTAATTAGCTCCTTCATTTTTACAGAGGTTGTGTGAGAAAAACACATACATGTTTGATTCAGAAGGGATTAAAGTACATCTAACAAACACAAATTTACCTGATCTCCTTATGGAAGACTAGTTCCATCCAAACATTGGGTGGGGGGGGGAGAATGTGTGTTGAGTGTATAAGCAAAGTCAGACAATAAGTGATTATGACACTGAGTCATAAAACGTCTCATCTAAACCAATTACTAAACTTGAAATTTACTTACACTGACTCACGAAGAGCTTTTACTGGTGGTGGATTTGTATCACTTTTCTATTAAAGTGGCCTTCAAACATATCATCTACCACAGTGTTTAACAAATGCTATCTCAAATTTCTCAAAACCTCCTCAAGTGTTTCAGAATTGAATAGCTTTACACTTCTAAATAAACCATCACTTGCATTATCTTTTGCCATTGACCTTTCAGTAAGTCATTATTTTCTGTTATGTAAAAGACAATTTTACAACAACATTCTGAAATAGTATAACACAAGATGTTTTGCTTCGCCTCTCTACACATGCCTCTACTCAGTTACAAAAGAAGTCTATGGAGCAACCATTTAGCCATTCTAAGAGAATGTTATTGTATGTGTATATAAATATATATATGTGACAGTAAAGACTTTTACAATGTTACAAATGATTTCTATTTCAAATAAATGCTGTTCTTTTGAACATTTTATTTATCTAAGAATCTTTNTCAAATAACAAAATAAGAAATGTTTCTTGAGCAGCAAATCGGTGTGAAGGATTATGTGACACTGAAGACTGCAGTAATGATGCTGAAAATTTTAATTCTAGGAACCAATTACATTTCAAAAATACATTAAAATAGAAAACATCTAGGCTATGTTTCACGTTTTAAATAAATGCACGCTATGACGATAACAATATATAGAAATTATATCGTTGGGATCACTTTCATAACGATTTTTTCCAGCTGTTAAACAATAAAACAGAATCAGAATCCATTCAAATTTAAGGGCTCGCGCATTTAAAATGGCAGACGACATTGCGGATAAGTTAATCGCCGAGGTCCAGAAAAAGCCACCGCTGTTTGACAAAAGTCAAACCCCCCTTTTCAAGGATACTTTAAAGAATATAGATATATGGAAAACAATCGGTCATACCCTCAGATTAAATGGTGAGAAGTATCAACAATGAGATAATTATGTCAGGCTAGCAAACAGTGTAAAATAAAATTACCTCAGGTATCCAGCGCTATAGTTCCGACAATATCATCTTGCTTCCTTTGAAGTTGCAGTGAAAAAAACTAGGCATAGTTTTTATTCCACTATATTGACTTCGTCAGGTAAATTCACTGTTAGATTTGATGGATTAGGCTAACTATTCACTCAAAACATAGCATGCGAGGACATCTGCTGGTTAAAGCCGTGTAGATGCAACAAAAACAGCAAAAAGCGCGTGAGCTTAGAATAAACAGACCTTTATCGTTCGTTGGTGTGGACGCAAATAAAGTTATCGTTATAGTAAGTTATCGTTCCTGGTGTGAATGGGCCTTAAGAATGGTTGTAGGGTTGCCCAAGGGCATAATTTCCACTGGGGACATGTTCCCCCCACTTTTCAAAATCCCGTTTGTGTCCTCGTCTGGTATCGTTTAAGGCCCTTTGAAGCTGCACTGAAACTGTAATTTTGACCTTCAACCATCTGGAGGCCATTGAAATCCACTATAAGGAGAATAATCCTGGAATGTTTTCCTCAAAAACCTTCATTTCTTTTCAACTGATGAAAGAAAGACATGAACATCTTGGATGACATGGGGG
Source organism: Anabarilius grahami (assembly GCA_003731715.1). NCBI lineage: Eukaryota > Metazoa > Chordata > Actinopteri > Cypriniformes > Xenocyprididae > Anabarilius > Anabarilius grahami. The sequence goes on along the minus strand of RJVU01075544.1, from coordinate 4,481,761 downwards.
GGTGAGTAAATTTATCAGGAAAAGTGTATTTAAAAGTGGATTAATCCTTTAACAGCTTTAACAAAAAATATACACAAGCTTAACTAACAGACATTATTCTGATAAGAGCGTTTTCCTACAATGATGTAATGAAACAGTGACAATTTAAGGTTGAAGGGAATATTTTAAATAAATGTTCATTTATAAGAAACCTACTTCAGTGTGATATGTTACCATTTCATCATACTTAACACTGAGAATGTGAATAATTGTAATGGGATGATCAGGTTCAGATATCTAAATCAGAGAATATTATCGGGCGGTTGGCGGGTGGATGATTTATTTTTAACAGTGGATTCAGGTACAAGTCAATGCACAGACGTTTTCTTTGTTCAATTTGTACACTGCTCTTTATTTTGAACTCTCAAAGTTCACCAGGTTAATGAATTTATCTTTAATATGTACAAAATTTTCTTCGGGGGGACATGCCCCCGGACCCCCCTAGAGGGTGTGTGTCCCCCCCACTTTTCAAACCAAAGTTACACCCTTGTAGTTGCCTCATATACTTCTATTTTAAGTGCATACCTCAACACATTACAATTTCAATCATATTTAAAAATGTCCATTCGGTGGAAGCTGCCAGTAGAGATTTACCGGGCAGTTCCAGCAGATCGGCCTGGTGAACATCTCGAGCAAACTGCACCTCCCAAGAGTGCCCGTCTCACCGCCTGTCTCTCAACTCCCTCCCAAGAAGCCACAAGTCACGGTATTATTATCTAATCAAAACCCCCCTGTGTGTGTCTCTGTGTCATTAATTCATTAACAACGCCTGGTTATGCTCTGTGGAACACAAACCCTCCCACAAACACACACACACACCAAAGACTAATTCCTTTGCAGCAACAGCTGTCTTTAAACTGAGACACACACACACCTGTGCCCCAAACACACCTGCACACTGAACTCATATTTGATACCAAGTCACACACATTTCTCACTGGAAAGCTGCCTGGAGCAGTGTGTGGGATGACACTCGTTCACCTACAGTAGTAAAACACATGTGAAAACTGCCACTGAGTTATTAGCCTGTTACAGTTAGAGGAATAGATTCTTTGCCGAATCAGCAACAAGAATTAGGTAAAATATATTCTATTCCATTTGTCAAACATCTCATTTTTGGTACGTAGCACGCAGTTAAAGACAAAATGTAACTTGTTCTATGCTCAGAAACAGCATATTAAACTGCTCAAACAGTATTTTCACAGAATGTAGTACAGTATGTAGGCTTTTCCACATACACACACATACTAACTACTTATTTTCTGAAATGTGCATACAATAATGCAGTCTTCAGTTTGTCAAACCAATATCTAGAACATTTTTAACCATTTTGTGACCATTTTACAAAAAACTGGGATAAAAACGGAAAATTATACTGTAGCGCACTTTTCCGAAATATAAAGAGATTTTGCGCTCTTAAGGAAGTGGGTATGAATCTTTCTTGGATCTCGTCCCAGTCCTGTTTCCCTTTTCTCTCCCTGTGGTTTCTTCACTATCCTGTCAAAGAAAGGCAAACAAGCCTAGAAACAATAATAATAATAATAATAAAATCACTTATGCAACATATTGAGGTCATATGATAATGTAGTATACTATTCTTTGATTGTTTATTGTTGCATATTTTATCTCGCATACATTTTAAAATTTAGCACGCTGTAAATGCTAGTATTCCTACAAAGCGTATGTGTACACGACAACAATGTACTAAAAATGAATGATTCCCGTTCACACAAATCCGCGAAACAACTAAAACCGCTGTATTTTGCTGCCAGGCCAGTAGTTGGCGATGTCACTTTGTAAAGAAACACTTGCGCCTATTGACTGAACACTTAATACGCATGCAAATGACGTCACCGTTTTCACAAATTCACATTTTTTGTAGTTTACACGGAGACGATAACGGTATCCTTTTCAAAAACTTGCACTTTTAATTCAAAAGTTTGTGTTTTCAGGCCCCCAAAACGCTGTTATCATATAAATGAACGGCCAAAACGCATAAAAAGTTTTGTTTTTAGTTGAAAACATGTCGTGTAAACAGCCCCTAATTTTATTCCTTTAATTTCTGGTGCAATATTGACAGTGGAGGACAACGGAGAGCTAGAAGCTGGACTGGGGGCATAAATATGTATTCATTTCCCATGCAGCTCACTAAAGCACCTCAGGAAAACATTCCTTTTAAAAAACAAACAGAATCCAGCGGATCAATTGCTGTGTGTGAGTCCGTTTGTACGTTTTGGGAGAGGGAGAGCTTAGCTCAGTTAGACTCTGTTTGACGTCTGCCTTGAAAATGGATTAACATGAACATCTCTGTACCTCACCGCAGCTGTGTTCACAACACAGCACCCCACTCTCTTTCCTTCACTCTCTCTCCGTCTCTCTATCCACACTGCTGTCCAAGCTGCCTGCCAACAGAGCTCCGCGCAGTGTGACACTGGCACTGGACTCATTTGCAGGATTATCTGTAGTGGACAGACATACACACACACACACACACACACACTTGCTCGCTCTCTCCCTCTCCGGATACATGCACATACATACACTCCTGTTGATTAGATAAGTGTGTTAGTTTATTAGTGATGTGTAGAGGTGAAGGAAAAAGGGGGGCGACAGATGAAGGGGGTGGGTAAAAGAGGTTTCTAGGGCAACAATGTTTAGCATTTATCGCCTTTATCAGGAAATTGAGAATCTCTGAACGTTTGTGTTTGTTTGTGCGCATGTGTTCAGAATTTAAACCAGCACAGCAGACCAGAGAGAAACAGACTGTGAGAGATTCATTTAAACATTTAGAGAGACAGTCTCCGAAACGATGGATGTGGAAGAATAAAAACAGAAGAGGAATAAGGTGTTTTGTGCAATATGAAGATAATCGACCCTTTCCACTGGACACAAACCAATTATAATGAAGAGAATAAAAAGAAAGGGAAAAACTGATGGAGGAGATGAGAAACAAGGAAAATCTTTCCTTTATCTTGTTGCCTGGCGGTGTTGGAGCTGTAGCTCTGTTTTAAAACCTAGTGAGCCACCTTTTTAGGCACGGATGTCTGATTTGAAACGCTCTACATAGGCCGCAAATCTAGGCGGCATACAAATAATGCTCATCATTCAGACTTCACTCACAAGGATGAGGATGTGACACGCTTTTCACACTACGCTTTTCACACTGCGCTTAACCCCGGGTTATCGTCGTTCTAAACACCACTTTTAAAGAAACGTTTCACACTTTTAATTTAGAAGCGGGGTTAACACCGCTTTTTACCAGGAGCTGAAACCGTTTTTTGCGGAGTTAACCCCGCATTGCGGTGCCAAACTTGTACAGTGTGAAACGATGAGGTGTTATAAACAGTAGGCTAAATTCAGTGTTTGAGAGGAAAAATGTCAAACGCGCCAATTTGAGTGAAGAAGAGACCATTTCATTCTTAGATTTATAGTCCAAAATGTCCATTCAGTACAAACTCGATCTATAGTCGCAACGAGGATGCGCAATGCTAGAGCTGAAGCAGGTCGCGTGCTGCGTTTATCCAATCAATGACACTGACACCGCCAATATGCAAATAAGAACGTTAACCCAGGGTTTAGGAATGTACACTGTTAAACGTCAGTTTATGAATACCCAGGATTAATTGTTAACCCCAGGTAAATGATGAGCAGTGTGAAACGTGAAGCAAGATAATCCAGGATTCCGTGTTAGAATGACCCTGGGTTAACTAGTTCAGGCGTGAAAAGCCCTATTTGGGTACAACAGCCCATTTTTGATTATTCTACACTTTTTTATTGATATTTATCAGTGGTGTGTTAATTAAAATAAAGCTGAAATAAAATAAAACTTCAAATGAATGTAGAAATGTTGCATTGGCAGCTAAGTGAAAAAAATAAGTTTAAAGATGAAATAAAATATAAATACTAAATGAAACTTAAATAATGTAAAAGAAAATGAGAAATGTTGACTTGGCAACCAAGTGAAAAAGGTTAAAGTACTAAAATTACTAAAACTTTAACTGAATAATAAAAATGTCAAAAGCACATAAAATTACTGAAATTGAAATGAATATTGAAAATATAAAAATGAAAGCAAATTCAAAACACACAAACTATAATAGTATAGAATACTAAAACACCTAAAAGTGTTTGTAAACCCCATTTCTCTCACTTCATTTGCCATATGTAACACCTTCTTTCGATTGTCCACTTTAGACATTCTACTAATGTTCTACTTTGCGACTATACGTCAACTTATTGTACTAAACTTAACCTAACAGTCTACTAATACTCTCAGAGTTAGTTGACATGTTATTGCAGTTTCTTCTAGTTAGTAGAAAGTCTAAAGTGTACTATCGAAATAAAGTGTAACCTATTTTTCCCACCAAATTCAGGATTTATTCAATGCTGCCTGTATTTTTGGCTAAAACAAGTTATAATTAAATTGCCTATACCTTTTGAAGCAGCCTTTGTGTGGGAATGTTGTATGATGTTCTTAAAATGATGCCTCTTGCATTGTCGTCTTCAGCAGACACCTAATTAATGCACACCAGAACTCCTCTATCCCACTTCTCTTTATTCCTTTCCTCCGTCTCTGAAGCTCCATGTCATTTTCCGCATTTACTGTAAAGGATTTTCAAGTGCAGACTAGATAAGAAAGCAACACAATTATGAATATATTTGCATCCTATCTTTAATTAGGACTTCTGTGATTCTACTTGCTAACCTATTTCACAGTGACAAATTTGGAAGTTCAATCCATTTGAGCAAGCTTGAAAGTTGTGATGGAAGCAGTGGAATGAAGCAATCAGATACTTGAGACATCATTTTAGACGCAGTGCTGTGTAACATTGCTCGCTGTTGAGTGTGTGCCCTAAAATGAAGCGAGGCAGTAGACTGAACAGCTTTTGCATGGTCCGATGAAGTCATGGAGCAAAGGCAGACGAGTGAAGGAGACACAAGCTGACCGGCCCATCTGTGATTCCAGAAAATATTTCAAAAGACACCCGTGTGCCTTGAATCTTTAAAAGAGGTGTATGTGCAGTGCATGTTTAAAAGATACAGGTGTGTCTTGCATGTTAAAAAGGCGGCTTTGTGTGTTCTGCATCTTAAAAAGGCCTATGCGCTCTATCAAAAGTCTTCTTTCAGGCTGGCCGGCATTGATAACGATACCTAGCTTTCATCAAGAGGACCCGGCAGCACAATATTAAGTTTGAACTGGATTAAAGCACAAGAATGACTCTAGCAGGTTATAAGCAGAAGCAGGTATAAAGTATTAAACCTTTAGGCATGACTGTGATCAACAAAAGATATCCATATGTTGTCTCTAAGAGATTACATTAAATATAAAGCATTAAACTAAATGTATAACCTAAATGATTAAATCAGAATATTCAAATGATTTCTGAAGGATCATGTGATACTGAAGACTGGAGTAATGATGCCGAAAATTCACAGAAATAAATTACATTTTTAAATATATGAAATCGAATGTAATAATATATCACAATATTAGTGTTTTTACTGTATTTTTGATCAAATTAATGCAGCATTTGTGAGCATATCAGTGACATCTTTCAAAAACATTAAAAAAAATCTCACAGACCCCAAACCAGTAGAATACGAAATAAAATACCTATGCAATGTCTATGTGCATCAACAGAAATATGATTCCTATAGACTACCTGTCAACATAATACTGCCAGTTATATGAAAATGAAGAGCTTTATGAAATGAAATGTAGATCCTCTACATCACGTTTAAGTCATGAATTGTACTATGAACAAAGCCATCTAAATAAAGCTGAACAACGTCATCAGATGAAAAAAATCAAGGCAATCATAAGATGTACTGTAAAGGATATCTGAAATTATCGTTTCCTCAACGGAAGACCACACAAAGCCAAGGAGGGCTGACAATAGAGCAGCAAGCTGTCAACATCCTTCCTCATCAATAAACTCCTATTGTAAGGTCCAAGCTGACTGCAAACAAGGTCATAAGTCATTCTGCAAAGAGGATTGAAGCATCCTTTGAGATCATTCTTTTAAGTTCAAGCTATTTATACACCAGCTGTTAGGTGCTGCAACCTGAAGAAAGGAAAGCCCTGTTTTGGTGGAATCTTTGCGGAAGGAGTTGGGTTGTACTGTATGAGATGTACTTGCATAATTCATGACGCTATCGATCTGGGACAATTCACTTTGAAGAGTGCAGCTCACCGAATGCAACTTTCCCAGTTCATTTCAGATCAGAGTTGGCCTTAAAATAACCTATTGATTTTTGATGGGGGATAACGGTTACGGCCAAATGAACCCCTTTCAGCAACATCTCTGGACTTCCAGCCAAAGATATATGAAATGCAGAGGACATCCAAAAACACTCAGCATACAGAGACAGACACCCTGGGGTAAACTGGCAAACTTATAATGTGCTCATATTGCATTGAACATTCATCTGTCTCTCTGTTGGATGTTTCTGAGAAAGGGCTGCCTGCATGGACACCTTGACCTACATAAGGGTGAAACAAGTAGATATGCAACCCAAGGTGATCAGGTTTACTTTTCTGATTTGTTATACTACAGGTCAGTATCCGAGTCTTGACCTTGTCTTGGTCTGGAGGATCTGGATTTCGCTTTATGGCCTCAGACAAAACTGCAGTCTACTTCTACCATACTAACGGTGATAATTACCTCAACCACGGCGTGACCCAGTATCTTACATGCAGAGAATTCACAAGACTTCCTTGGATCTGAATGGAAAGCGAATGCAATATATATACACCATTTTTTCTACATTGGAGTTTATTGAACTGGGCAGCCTGGATCTTGGATCAATAGGTCTTGGTGTGGGTCTGAGCCTTGAGGTTAGGTCTTGGTCTGAACCTGGGCTCGAGGGAACTAGTCTTGGTCTGGGTAATGTAGACATGTGTTACCTGAACTATGGAAGTAGATATACACAGCCGTGGGCTAACTGAAAGCACACAGGCTACAACAAGTTGAACCATGGAGCTATGTGGGCGATTTGTAAATATGACTTGCGCCATTTGCTGATCCCGCCTCCCGCTTTCCTGCCATCATTTCATGCCTCCTTTCCACTGTAGCCATAAATAAAAAGCACTGTATAATGTATAAATTAATATAAATAAAATATGAAATAACTATTTATAAAATAAATAAATAAATTAAAATAAATTCAATATGAAATATTATTAAACAAAATAAATTAATTTACCCGAAGCAACATCTGGCTCATGTCATAGTCTCGTTCTTACGGAAGAGGATTAGGGCCAAGCAATAATAAAAAAATAAAACCATCTCGAGATTAAAGTTGTTAAATTTCGAGGAAAAAATCGTTACATTTCGAGAAAAAAGTCGAGATAAAATGTTGAGAATAAACTCGTTAAATTTCGAGAAAAAAGTCGAGATAAAATTGAGAATAAACTTGTTAAATTACGAGAAAAAACTCGTTANAATTCAATAAAAATAAATGAATATAAATAAAATATTAACAATTAAATATATATATATATATATATATATATATAAAAATAATGAAATAAAACTAATTGAATTACCCATGCATAGCAATGTCTTTTCATATAATTTCATGTCCTTTTTCCACTGCACATATGAATAAAAAGACCAAAAATAAAATTAAATGAAAATAACATAAAATAAAGATACCCACAGCAATATTACTATGTGCATTAAAGGGATAGTTCACCCAAAAATGAAAATTATCCCATGATTTACTCACCCTCAAGCCATCCTAGGTGTATATGATCTTCATTCAGACGAACACAATCTGAGATATATTTAAAAATATCCTTAGTCCTCCAAGGTTTATAATGGTTGTGAATGGCAGCCCAAATTTTGAAGACAAAAAAATTGCACCCATCCATATGACTCTAGGGTGTTAATAAAAGCCTTCTGAAGCGAATTGACAAATATCCTTATTTAAAACTTTATAAAGTAAAATAACGACCATTCGACGTACGTCCAAAAAACTTTAACTTCCGTGACGTAGTACACAATGACATGACGTACAATGCGTTGTAGCGTAGTATGTCATGGCGTAGTGTAGAACATCATGGCATTGTGTACTACATCGCGGAAGTTAACGCTTTACATCGAATGCATATGGTTGTCGCGCCAGAAGCTCGTTATTTTACTTTATAAAGTTTTAAATAAGGATATTTGTCTTACACGAACGCATTGATTCCATTCAGAAGGCCTTTATTAACCCCCTGGAGTCATATGGATTAATTTTTTATGGATGATTGCATTTTTTTATGTCTTCAAAACGTGGCCACCCATTCACAACCATTATAAACCTTGGAGAACTAAGGATATTTTTAAATATATCTCTGATTGTGTTTGTCTGAAAGAAGATAGTCATATACACCTAAGATGGCTTGAGGGTGAATAAATCATGGGATAATTTTCATCTTTGGTGAACTATCCCTTTAACACAAATTCACAGAGAATACCTCTCAACAAAACACGTTTAAATATCATGAATGGTAATGAATATATGCGAGAATAAAGCTGTTATTCAGGACAACAAACTCAAGCTGTGAAGCAGTGAATCTAAATGCTAATACAGCAGCAGCAATTCGATTAAGGTATTCTATTGTGCAGGAATAATGAATGTTTGAGAGTACAAACAAGTTCTAGTTAGCATGTACTTAACGGCCACTGCCCTTCATCAGAGCCGCTGTATATTTAAAGCGCTATTAAGAAATGTAACTTACAACAGCACAACAAAACCTCTTTCACAGTAATCTCCCCTGAGTCTGCATATGCTTTCACACTTATCTGACCTTTCAAACACCACCGGGAGCAGTTCACATCAGATGCACGGACGACAGTATTTCACATGCAGTGCCAGCATGAAAAATGCATTTCAAATCTATCTTTCACCAAAAGCAACTTCTTCCCCATTAGTGTCTGCCTGGTAATTTTCTCCAGAACTTTCCACTTCCTTTCATATTCCCATGCAACACTTAAAAAGGTGTCCTGTCCTCCATCCACCACATCGAATCCATCGAAAACAATAAAGGGCTGAATTAGAGAAGAGCTTTCTGCTAGGCCTTTGCTCCACACTGATCGAGCCGAGAAGAGGTCGGAGGTATTGATTACTATTTAGTCATGTAGGATGTGATTACCGTACCCACTGGTGATCCTATTTAATCCCTGATGGATTATTTGAACACTGCCTCTCTTTAGTACAGGGCAAGCAGCAGGTACGAAACTAATGTAGCTTTGGGCCAGGACGGTACCTCTATTCTGGGGAGACTAATCCGTAAAGAAATATTTAACCAACCTTTCACTTCTTCTTTACTTGACCTTTAGAATATTGATTTTGAAAAACGACAAAGGAAATTCATCCAAAAAGTAAACAATCCGCAACTGATCACATTTCCCCGAGAAATATCTTTGGAGTAGATAAGGCGTTTTGAAACATCATGAGTGCGAAATCAATAGACATTTAGTTCAGGAAGTGACTTGGTTTGTTACAGCGGGATCCTCCTGAGAGATAGCTGTACGCTAGAGCTGTCGCCAAGTGTTTCATTAAGTGTGGAATGAATCCCGGGAAGTGTTTAGCCATGTATGTGCAGAGCTTGCTCTTCTCTGTCCACTCATTCACTAATGAACAGAGAAAGATTGTGTGCTTCAGCAAAGGAATTGCCTTGTGCACAGCTATGGTATATGAGACAGTGCTGCCCACAAGGCTATTGCTTCTATAACAGCTCATTTTTATCAGTTCTTTTGTCTTTGGGTTTTTATATTTCTCACAGATTTCTCCTCGTTCTAAATCAGATAAAGTAGCACAGTAAAGATTACATTTATATGAACGCATTAGTGAGAGAGTTATTGTGTGTGTGAATTAATTCTACCTGGCAGCGTCTCTCTACTAATAGTTAGTTACTAGGAAATATATGCTAGAACTTTTCAATCTCATCTATTTTATTGATAAATCACAAAACAGTGCTGAGAAACAGTACATTTCTGCGCTACTGAATGTGTGCGTGTGATCTGCACGTGATGTGCAAGCTACTAGCTATGTTTCCATCCAAAGTTGTGAATTTAACTTGCGCGCAAATTTGGAATATTGCATAAAACATTTGTGAATAAAGCAGCACTTCCATCCACCGAGTCAAGAAGAACAAAATCGTCACTTCCTGATAAACTGGTGTTAAATATCACTAAGAAAAATGGAAGTTGCTGCAGTAGAAGCCACTGTATATAATAATTTTCATATATAATAAATTACTTGCGCCTCGGAGCGTGCAGATGAAACGCAATACATTTACATTTATGCATTTGGCAGACGCTTTTATCCAAAGCGACTTACATTGCATTATACTATACATTTGTATCGAAGTATGTGCAATCCCTGGGATCGAACCCATGTGTTTCAGTATAATTCCCTCCATCACATGGCTGTGTTCACAAACACCAGACATCTGAATGCAAGATAACATGACAGCGTTTATTGCTTTCCTGTAGCTCAGTGGTTAGAGCATGGCACTAGCAATGCCAAGGTCATGGGTTCGATCCCAGGGATTGCACATACTCCGATACAAATGTATAGTATAATGCAATGTAAGTCGCTTTGGATAAAAGCGTCTGCCAAATGCATAAATGTAAATGTAAATATTAGATACATTTGTGTGTTGAAAGTTGTTATAGTGCTACTCTGCGTTCGCTCGCCGGCTACTATGAGACAGTTAATGCACACTGCAGTAAGCTAGATCGATATTAGTTATGATAAAAATCAAGAAATCACTGTAAATCAAGAAAATGTGATTTAAACAATAAGACTTACTGTGTTGAGCTATATAACAAGATTAGTTTTCTGTCGATGAATGTATCTATCCAAACAGTTGCTAACCTGTCTAATAAAACACATAATATATTAAAGCGTCTTTGGTGTTTCCATGGTTTCTACAAAATAAAACCAGAAACAGAGGGTAACACGGTGAGATGTCACTGACACACGGATACTGTCCGTGTCCTGGTTAAAATTGCTTTATTTCTCTGGATTTAATCATTCTTGGAAACATCTGGGATAATGTAAGTATACAAGTCAACAAAATATATAACATTTTTCTAGTGGTTTTTGGATATTTTAATCCAAAAATCTTACATATTGTGCCTTTAACTGATACATTTAAATGTTAAATTTTAAAATAGAATTAAAAATTAATAGTAATTACCCTGCTGCATGTTTGCTAGTGTGTTTCTTCTTAGTTTCTTACTGGCCCACAAGAGCCCATCTTCAAGTCTCTAGATATGGTCCTTTCTTCAATGTCAGACCTATGGGACTTTTGCAGTCTCATTGCAGTTGTTTACGCCATTGCGACAAGTTACGCTTCGAAGAAACACTTTGTCTTTTTTCATATCCCTAACCCAAGTATTAACAACAGTAATAGTGATGCTTGCTTTTGCAAACACCACTAATGATGTGTGATGAGGTGTGTTTGTAAGGTATAAAGTAATAATTAATGCAAACAAGATATAATGTATATATATATAGAGAGAGAGAGAGAGAGAGAACTGTCATATGTAATTGTGAAGGCGAGGATAAGTACATCTAGAGCATATATGTCTGAATGAATGATGAAACTCTACAAGGTCCCTTTTTTAAAACCAATAAAGTCCTATAACTCAAGTTTGCACACAGAATGAGTGAAGGAGCAAATGTCGCCTTCTTTCATTAACATCTGCTCTTTCTATTTATTTTTTCCCCATCAGAAGTGCGCAACGGCTTTCTTGTAACCTGCTGCTGTTGACATGCTTCCTCTTGTATGAAATATTGCTGCTCCTCAGGGCAGGTTAGCCCGCACCAGTCTGCCTGCATAATTTAAAAAGAGCTGCTTTGAAGAAGAGGAGGAGGAGAAAGGTCACTGCTGATGCCTCCACAATGGAAAAAAAAAACTAATTAAGCATGAGCTCACAAATTAGCAGGACTGTATTTCCTCTCCCTGCTAATAATATTAGATTAAATGCATCGTGTTATATCTTCTTAAGCATCATTACAAGAAATATTGCAATGTCAATTGGTACTTCTTACAGTTAAGGTTTCTCCCGCTGATCAGAGCTGATTGCTAATTGTGTCTGAGCAATCAAAACAATGAAGTACATAATTCTTTTCATAGCCCCAGAGTAAATAGATTCACTATTTGCATGTATAACATAATGCAAAGCCATTTATGTAGCTCTTTTGAGCAGTATTCTCTCTGGCACTAATTTACAACCCAGACAATAGAAAACACAAAGTATTAAACTTTTGTGTGTAAATAGCTGGGCTACGAACATAAATAATAGCTCAATTCATGCAGCTTATTGTTTTCTAAGGCAGTGGTTCCCAACCTTTTTTAGGCCAAGGCCCACCTCCTCTCTGAATCAACACCGCAGGCCCCCCCCCCTCTAAATTGACAAAAACATTTGTATTTTTAGTGTTATTACTTTTCAACCCCATGTTATTAGTTCTTTAAAGAAGAAACACAAGATAGATTTAAACCTTTAGTTATTTTTGCAAACATACTTTGCAGACATTCTTTACAACTTAAAAGTACTTACTTTGCTCAGTAATACAGTAACTTAAATAAGCACAAGTCAACCTGCCATACCAAATAAGACAACAGGAAGATACCAAAGGACTGAATTTAAAAACTATATGCGGATCCATTCAAAATTATTGACATGTAACACCACTGATCCTCTCAAACTTCTCCAAAACACGCTTGTTCGGCGAGCATCCGTTATAAAACACTCACAGTACATTAATTTTCACAACTACGCGAATATATTGAACTGTGTTCATGCAGAAATACGATGTTATAGCGATCAGTGAGTCGAGAGCGCACGTGCGGTTTGTTTGCGCATCAATAATTGCGGACTCGCGCATGCCTTATGAACGACTGCTGTATTTCACTGTAATCGTCTTTACCTTCATTACTATCGTCATCCATCAAAACCTTTTTAGCGACACTGAGAGAGTTTGCGTTTTCAGCCACCGTTCAGTCTGTATTTCACAGCAGCACGATGAGAAACAGACTGAACCGAAACAGTGCGTGGTTTTAAATGTATTTTTTAAAATTAATTTAATGTATTAAATGTAACGTATTAATAACTAAATTAATGAATTATAGTAATATATTTAAATTAATTTTAATTTATCTCGCGGCCTACCTGGAGGATCACTGCGGCCCCCTAGTGGGCCGCGGACCACAGGTTGGGAACCACTGTTCTAAGGGATCAAACTTACAATTTTTAACCTGGTGGATAAAAAATAAGTGAAAAAAACCCCCTCATACTTACATTGGAGGAGAGACTCAAGCCATTTCCAGTAATCATAATGTTATAGGGAATCGTTTGCCTTTTTGGTCATTAAGCAATCACATGCAGGGCAACCATCCAGAACACCTTAGCAACCACATGCTAAAAACCACTCAGAAGACCTTAACAACTGCTTAGCAATGCCCTGGCAACCACCCATTATATTTAATTTTGTTCTCACTAGTCAAAGCTGATTGCTAGTTGTGTGTGAACAATCAAAACAATGATGTCCATAGTTCTATTTATAGTCCCAGACTATTTTAATCTGCTACATTTGCATGTATAATGCAACGTAAATCAGTTATTGTAAGTACTCTGGCCTGAGGATATTATGGTAAAAAGCAGCATTCTCTCTGACACATGTTTTTGAATTTACAAAGACCCCCAGCCTCATATTTCATCAATCCCCCTGTTCTTGTTCCACCGTTGTTCCTGTTATGTTGTTCTTTTAGCTTCAGGGGTTTGGTGACTTTGAGTTACTGCACAGACAGTGCTGTGGTGAACTGTTCAAACAGGTCACTAGAGCATCTATTCTACCTGAGGCCATACAGAGAACAAGAGAAAGAGAGGGGACAAGAGAGCAGAGGGAGAAAATGTAAAGCAAAAGTAAAAAATATACACTGTTGTCTTGGTGCCGTTCTGCCTAAGGCCTGAAATGTCAAGGTATTGTACAGGTTTTTAGTGAACAGTTGTGTGTGCGCGCGCATGAGAAGAAAAGGTATTTGCACTCTGATGGACCAATGCCAGTGCATTATATTCATAATTAATGTGACCTGTGTTTGTCAGTATTGCAACCGGATCTCATGGCAATTCTTACGTATTTTATGAGGTGGCTAATTCATGCTAATTCGTACAACCTCACTTGTATGGGGGTACAGGGGTTTTTAGAGGACAGTTGTGTGTGTGTGAGAGGTTGTACGAATCAGTGCGATTTTTTCTAAATCGTCCGTATTTTACGAGTTGCCAAATTCGTATGAATGACCTAGCCCTAACCCTCCCCCTAAACCTACCCGTCACTGGGGTTTAGGCAAATCGTACAAATTCGTAAGAATTAGCCACCTCGTAAAATATGTACAAATTGGTCGTATTGCAACTAACTCTACAACTATTAAAAATCATGGTAACACTTTATTTCAATGGTCAACTTTAGATATCTACTAACTAAAAGTAACTTTAAAACTACATCAACTAATGCCGGGTTCAGACTACACAATATTTTTGTCGGACACGATAGTCACGTTGTCAGATTATTCAATTTTGACTCCTAAAATCTTTTCGTGGACAAGAAATATGTCAGACTACAGGTGCGTTCACGCGGCCTCGTAATTCCTGTGGTTACGAGATTCCTGCTTGTAAAAAGCGTTCACGTCCTCGTAGAGCTCGTAATTACAGCTTGTAAGATGGGAGTTTTCTGAAAGCTCCCACATGTACCACGTGGCTGCTATACCACCTGACCGCTGTAGATTCATTAGGCGTTGATAGTGGTGCCATAGAAATGCATAATTCCCAGTCCAAGGACGTGAACAGCTCCGAATACGTCACGTGTTGTCATCTCAAGATTTCGGTAAATACAAGGGTGCGTGAATGCAGCATACATGTTGCTGCCCGACCATTCATCACGTACCGTCATGTACATGTCAAATGACAGTTCGAAGCAAATCTTATTAGATAGTGAAATAAGATTAAAGTCTTGATGTAACAGAAGTCTTTTCTTTTATATTGTGACATACATCCAAGTGATTATGAGAAAAAGTTAAAATTGTATGGCAGGTACTTGGTTTTATCCAACGGTTGTTGATTAGATGAAGGCAGAGTGTGAGCTTGAAGTCGAGTGTAAGAAAGGGGTGGGTTAAGTGGACTAAATGATTGGACAAGTACAGAATACTTCAGAGAAATCAGTCATTTCACTAGAGGATAAAGTTAAGGCATTTTGGCTAAATTACAAGCTCAACATTTTATTTTTTATCAAACATTTACATTTATGCATTTGGCAGACGCTTTTATCCAAAGCGACTTACATTGCATTATACTATACATTTGTATCTGAGTATGTGCAATCCCTGGGATCGAACCCATGACCTTGGCATTGCTAGTGCCATGCTCTAACCACTGAGCTACAGGAGAGCTCAGACATTCATGGATGAATCATTCACAATAAGATGCATTCAGAAAAAAGTTTGGGTAAATTTGCATTCCATACTGATTTTAAGTTGAGAGAGCGCACTTGCAATGCATTGACCAACATTTACAGCTACATATGGGTATACTATGTTTCCGACCTTAAAGTTGATCTTTGTTGACATTGGCACCAATTTCACAAATAGGACAGGATGTGCCCTTCATGCTATGAGACTAAGCATCTATTATTATATCCTTACTTGCTTCTTATTCTCCCTGCATGTCTCTCTTCTCTCTGTTTCTCCTCGAGATGACCCAAAACGTTTCTAATTACGGGCTGGTTCCTGCCGGTGTTCCGGCTGCCAGGGAGTCAGCTGGGTTCACTGATCCCTCAATGTGTACAGCTGTTATCTTTGACTTGTGTCCAAAACCCAGATTGGAAGTAAGTTCAGAACCAGACAAGTGTGAATCCCTCTGTTTAATTGCTATGGCGCTCTTCCTCTGGTCAGCCATTCTTCCGAGGACCCCACCGGTGTGTCGAGCATTTACCTGTGGATTAACAGAACATGAAACCAGGGGAAGACCTTTAAAAGCAAGATGAAATGTGAGCTTACTTGCCCTGGAGAGCGTGCCCATCTGCTGCATTGAGGAATAGAGGGAGACAACTAAATTGAAAACAATGCCGGGATGGACACTGAGAGAACAGCCTCCATACTGGGAGGTGTAAGCAGTAACTCAATCTCTCTTGTCTCTTTTCTCTCTTCAAGAGAGAAGGTGATAGTAACTGAAGTGTCTACACAGGCCTTCGATACAAATGTAAAAAACACTTCAAAATACTCAAACAACTTTACAAAGATGAGTCAGACAGAACTTTATGGTGAAGGGTATAGGGCTGTGCAATTAATCGAAATGTAAGTCTTGATTTCAGCTTCCAATGATTATGAAAACACAATGATTGAGATGAAACGATTATCGTGCCACATTCCGTTCCTTTCTTTTACAGTTAAGCTCCTCTTTAAAAGGCCAAACTTAATGTTCAGATCAGTCAAATGACTGTCATAAAATGCAGTCCCTACTGGGGGATGTGCTTGATATTAATAGTTATTAAGAGGATATTAAGCAGAGAAAGAGTGACAGCAGCCTAATAAAACTTCCTCTGCCACTTTCATTAATGTTAATCAAACAAGAAAAAAACCCTCACTGCTCTTGACTAAATTACTTTTATAGCTTTAATAATAATCAAGGTAAGTTTACCTCTCACACAGTGAAGACTATTCTGTGTTTTACTTTACATTTGATTATTTTATTCAGTTTCTGTAGTAGACTGTTATTTAGCTGAATACTAACGTTAGATGGGATATACTAATGTTCCGGCATGGGAGGCGGCGCACTTACAAGGATGCTAAAGAGCAAGCAAGCTTCTTGAGGCCAGGGGAGTGAAGTTTACTCTCACATGTCTTACTAGCTGGCCTCCGTTACACTCACCCCCCTTAACCTCACTCTTATCCGGGTCACAGCTCCAATGTAACGCCTCCGTTTCTACTTGCACCAGTCCGATTGGGATTCGAACCAGCATTTCTGGCATGGAAGGCAGACACGTTAACAAGGACACTAAAGACCGCAACCTCTAGCATGCCTCTTGAGGCCAGGGGAGGGAGGTTTACTCACAGCTTTTACTAGCTGGCCTTTGTTACATTCACCTCCTAAACCTCACTCTTATCCGGGTCACGGCACCAATGTAACCCATCCGGTTCTACTTGCACCGCTCCGAGAGGGATTCAAACCAGCGTTTCCATGAATGGGAGGCAGACATGATATCAAGGACACCAAAGACCGCAACACCTCTTGAGGCCGGGGGAAGGAGGTTTACTCAGACAGCTCTTACTAGCTGGCCTCCATTACACTAAACCTTCGTTACTTCATTACATTCACCCCCTAAACCTCACTCCCATCCGGGTCATGGCACCAATGTAACCCATCCGGTTCTACTTGCACCGCTCCGAGCGGGATTTAAACTACCGTTTCCAGCATGGAAGGCAGACAAGGACGCTAAAGTCCGCAGCCTCTAACGTCAGTCACTAACACCCCCTTTTGAGGCCAGAGGAGTGAGGATTACTCGCACAGCTCTTACTAGCTGGCCTTTTATTACACTCACCCCCCCTAAACCTCACTCCCATCTGGGTCACGGCACTAATGTAACCCCTCTGGTTCTACTTGCACTGCTCCGAGCAGGATTCGAACTGGCGTTTCCATGCATGGGAGGCAGACATGATAATAAGGACACTAAAGGCTGTGGCCTCTAGTGCACCTCTTGAGGCCAGGAGAGAGGGATACTCTAACAGCTCTTACTAGCTGGCCTATCTTAAACTTACTTGCCTTCAATAACTGTTTGAGGACTAACATTAGCCTAGCATTAGTTTCTGTTGTGGTATCAAAATTGTGAAATTTAGATGGTATCTACAATTTTTATATGCAACAAAATCTATTTGAAACATATTGCTATTGTGAAAAAAGTAATGTAAGATTATGGTTAAACCTCCCAATTACAGTACTGACCAAAATAATCATGATTATGATTTTTCTATATTTTTTCACACCACGATTCAATGTTTTCACACCAAACTTAAAAAATGTAAAACTGCAGTCTGTTCTCATAAATAAAGCTTGCAGTTCTCACATACATGTATTGCTTGTGTGATCTCAACTGATCCTTTCACCCAAAAACTAATTTTAAAATTTTTTTTTTTAGCAGTTAGAAGAATGCTTGTTCAATTTAAAATAACTCAATTTAGCATAATTTTTGATTAAACTTATTTGCATGTTTCTGCATAAACTTGTAATACTGCATGCATCAAATCTCATTTGCATACTTTCAATTAAACTGTGTAAAGATGCATCCTACCAGGTCTGACGCCAATAACAATGACAGAATTTTCATTTTGGGGTGAACTATTCTTTTAAGTTGTTATTAGAACTGTTTGCTCATCTAATTTTATTTGGTTTAACTACTAGAAGTTTTGCCCTGAGAACTATTTATCTGACCACAGTCTGCTGGAACACATCCTAACAGGCTGAACCACTGTTGTCCGACTGTTTCCTCACATGTGATGTCCGCAGGGGCGACCGCTTCTCTGGAGTGAGAGTATCCACACTTAAAGGTCGTTAGCATAACCTCTGGCACCTCGCAAAAGAAAGACAGATGAGAAAAAGTGAGTCAATTATTCATAGAATGAATAAATCATCTAGTATATAACTTCGGCACCACCCTGGTCACGTGTCGACTCGAGAGACGGACGATGAAAGGTGAGAAAAAATCCAGGCCTGCCCTTCTGACCGGCAGCCATCAGTTCTATTATTCATTTCCTTTATTATGGTGTCTTGCTCTGACCTCTCACATGCCCTCAGTAAATCCACACACAAAGAAAGAAATAGAGATGCAAATATACCAGCCAGATTAGCCCATGCATTCTGGATCCAATAAAACAATCCATCAGAAATGTACTGTAGATCCTAAACAGGTATGATCAAGACATGATAAGAAGGATTGGTGCAACATCACAAAAACTGCATAGATTTACATACTGTTCTGTCTAAGTAAAAGAATACAGATGTTATCTCCTTAATTTCAGCTTACATAACTTTCATAATTATTATTCACATGGTTAAGTACTGCAGTGTAGGCTGCAGGTGCATTTTAATATGCATGGAAGGTGACCGACAATGCGTGTACTACAATGTCAAACGTTTGTAATTCATATCCACAGACCATCACCACACTGCTTCATAGTCACACATTATATTAAAATTCAGTCAAAAGACAAGAGAGCACAGGAAGAGCATGTTATCCACTGCCTCTGGGTTCAATGCAGGGCAAATTAGACTTTAGCCTAAGAGGTACATGTGATCTTTCGCATGCTTTTATGACAATTCATGTAAATATGTAAAAGTGAAATTATTTGCAACAAGGAATAAATGAGTTGTGTATAGTGAATTTTTATTGAAATGAAATTCGGCCATGAAAATCTGCTAAAGAAATGTCAGCAAAATCCTATGATTTCAATTGGAATCCAATTTTGTGTGAATGTGAAAGATTTCCCCACACAGATTTCACATTGGGTTCTGTTAATCATGCGAATTTGCCAGATTGGCTGAAAACGTCTTGGTTTGAAATCTACTTTTGTGTGAGCTGTGCTTCATTTGTTGCTATACTATTGACTAGACAATGGATAATTTTTTGCCCGCAAAGTTTGCTAATGTGACCTCACTTTTAGAATTGTAACTGGCAATATTTCCTGCATCCAAGTATGCCAACTTCCAAACTATATAGTAGGTAAAAACATCCAATATTATGTCCAAATTCACAGTATTCATAAAACAGTAAGCGAAAAGTACCCAGATGACTTACTACTTAATAAGTGCGCATCTGACTTTACTATCCCATGAGGCCACAGGAGATTTGTGAATGGCAGTGAAGAGAAGCAACAGACAATATGCCAACTTCCATACTATATAGTAAGTAAAAACAGTATGCGCATCCAATATTGTCCAAATTCACAGTATTCATAAAACAGTAAGCGAAAAGTACCCAGATGACTTACTACTTACTAAGTGTGCATCCGACTTTACTATCCCATGAGGCCACAGGAGATTTGTGAATGCCGTTGATCGATGCAACTGACAAATATGCCAACTTCCATACTATATATTAAGTAAAAACA
Organism: Anabarilius grahami; assembly: GCA_003731715.1. NCBI lineage: Eukaryota > Metazoa > Chordata > Actinopteri > Cypriniformes > Xenocyprididae > Anabarilius > Anabarilius grahami. The sequence goes on along the minus strand of RJVU01075544.1, from coordinate 4,461,564 downwards.
GAGTGCATCAAATAGTATGTCCAAATTCACAGTATTCACTTAATAAGTGCACATCCGACTTTACTATCCCATGAGGCCAAGGAACATATTTGCAAATGGCAGTGAAGTGACGCAACTGACACCATAGGTTACATAACAATGACAACATGGTGGATGTAGTACAAATTTTATTCATACTATATAGAACATACCTATTCAACAGTTTCAAAACAAATGTCGTACCTACAGAATACAGTAAACAGGTTGCAGATGCAGCGATTGAGTCTAAAATGTAAGTTACTCTTCATTTTAGACCAGAACGCCTACCATATTTAAATAACGAAAAAAAAAAAACGGAACTAGTGTCAAGCTTTTTCCGTACGTTGAATAGGGAAGTTGTAGGACGTAGCATAACGTTTTGAACTGCGAGAGTTTTACACTTTCTTCGTAAGTAGAATACGGAAGGTGGTCTGGTGGAAGCTAGACATTTTACGTCATAACTTGTTAAATATGGATATTTTTTACACAAATGCATCGCTTTGCTTCAGAAGGCCTTTATTAACCCCCTGGAGCCGTGTGGAGTATGTTTATGATGGATGGATGGAGACACTTTCTTCAGCTCATACTCGTTTGCTAACGCTTACTGCCATTATAAAGCTCTGATGCGTCAGGATGTTTATTAATATATCTACGATTGTGTTCATCAGAAAGAAGAAAGTCATATACACCTAGGATGGCTTGAGTAAAGCTTGGGGTAATTTTCGTTTGAAAGTCAACTAATCCAATTTGTTCTGTGGACATGAAAACTTGTTCACATCTGGTTAGTACACAGTGTTAATTTCACTTTACAGCCTCATAAAATTCAGCTATAGTGTCCTAAAATATAACAGTTTACATAACACAACAGAAGCACATCCAGTGACACATTCATCAAGTGTCATGGATTAATGAATAAACTGTACTGTTGTTCCTGTATTAACAACCTGCTCTTCCAGGCCTTTTCCAGAATACAAATCTAAACACCGAACAGATGTCTTTGTTTACACCACAATGCATCAGAAACTCACAAAATCTGCCCGTGTTACACATCTGTGACAGTGTAATGAGAACCTGCGTGGCGACGCTGTTTGCCATAAAATGCAATTTCACCTCAGTAATTTTTTTTTTATCATTTACACCACCTGATCCACCTATTTTTTTCCCACAGAGACACAAATATTCCTGCTTTACCCTGAGCGCTTTTTAACAATTTATGTAATGCCTGGCCCTTATCGCCACTTCAGAGTGACTTAACTGGTAAAGTGGTCAGGGTGGTTTAGTTTGGCACTACAAGCCTCTCTATGGATAAAAGGTGAAGCCTTAACCGTTAAAAGCCCCTTTCGGGTTTATCTCAGGTCAGAGTGCTCGTTATATGCGCTATTACCAGCTGTGCTATGCTAATGTGTGGTGCCATTCAGGCAAGAGGCTTGACAAAATGAGTGGGCCTCTCTTGACAGTTAGAGACAGAGAGAGAAAACTTAAATGATTTCTGAGCAAGAGCGCTACAGGAAGAGGTCAGCAGGAGAGAGAACCACAGGAAAGCTTTTAATCACTCAATCAAAACCTTAACAATCAGTGGCAAACATAGAGAAAGATCATTATGACTCTCTAAACTTTGGTAAATGGCCCGGTGCTTGTAATGATGTTAATGAGGAGGATTTTATAGGGTGAGGTCAGCCCAGTTCATCTCTGACTAATATCATGCTTACACAAAAAGAAATGAGCACAACATTTAAGCTGCAGGATGCGGAAATTATAAGTTTAAGCAATGTCATTTTAGGGAATCATCAATTAGTCAGAAGAGGTTTTAGACAGGATGTGAGAAATCATAATAACAGGACAGATTTCATCCATTTAAATTTGACGTTGTCTTCGCAAAGCCTTGCGTCAAAGTTTAAAATAGCTAAAAAAAAATTCCTGAAATTTGTTGTCGTTATACATTAGTCTTTTTTATTACTTTACAGTAGCCTACCTTATTATGGTGATTCTGTTTTTTGTTAACATTAGTCTATTTAAAACAACATTTAATGGCTGCAAGTTCACAAAGTTCAGTCATTAGAAGCTTTTAGGCGGAAGGAAGCTGAGAAAATTAAAGACAAAACAAGAGGAAGTCATCACACCCTGCAGCAGGTCACACTTTCCAGAACACTGATTCAGCACTGCACGTGGAGCAAAACTGTCTAAACATCATCATCCCCAGAGCAAATAACTTCATTCAGACCCTCAGACAAATAGATGCTTGTCTTAGTTTAACACACTCTTTGTTTCTTCACTTTATTTTCTAGTAAGCCTCGGCATATCTGAATAATTAATGCAACAAATATTTAATGATTCATGCCTTAACACTTAGCTGAGAGAAAGAGAGACATATTTCAAATCCACTGATTGAAGCTAGTCAATGTGGTGCGTCAGTCAGACCCATAATCGTGCAATTCTTGTTCATAAATAATTAACAGCTGCTTAATCCTGGACCATTTTAACTTTTGCCAAAGAATCTCGTACTAGGATTTTCCCCTATTAAATCACAGTTTCTTCCAAATGTTAATGAATATGAAATAATAAACAGTGACTCCCCTTGTTGTGGACTCATGAAAGGTCATTTTCTGTGGTACGACATTTACTGTTGACTAATCACTCACTGCTGAGGACCTACAACTGATCACAAAAAAGAAAAAGGTTATGGAACAACAATCTCAAGACAAAAAAAATAGCACACATACATAAAGGTAATGATAAAGCATTGACAATCAAATAATAATAATAAACTAGGATGGTATTAAATGTAACAATACAAATAATTTACTCATGTTTTTTTTTTTTTTTTAAATAAATTACTAAATAAATTACTAAATAAAAATAAATGAATAAATTACTATTATTCAGCAAGGGTACATTAAATGGACCAAAAATGACAGTAAAGCCATTTATACATGTCTTTTATCAAATAAATGCAGCCTTGGTGAAAAAAAAAAAAAAAAAACACATTCAAAAAATCTTGACAACCCAGCACATGACATGCAAACAAAAATACATATTGTGGCTATGAATTAAGAATATGTTCTCTAGTTTTAGTAAATTGAGGCCACAATTTACTAATTCGTTCACTTGCTTTAGTTAAATTGTGGCCATGAATTAAGAATTTGTTTCCTAGTTTTAGTAAATTACGGCCATGTTGAACTAATTTGTTCCCTCGTTTTGATTTAAAGGGTTAGTTCACCCAAAAATGAAAATTCTGTCATTAATTACTCACTCTCATGTTGTTCCGAACCCGTAAGACCTTCGTTCATCTTCAGAACACAAATTGACCGTTCATGAAGACCCGCCCCCTTTAGTTACTGCTGCTACGTCCGACAAGCCATGCAGCTCTCACGCCACACATCATGTTCCCATGCAGTGAAAAATACACACAGAGCAAAGAGGAAACTGACAACTCGTCGACAGACAAGACAGGGCAGGTTACTTTTGATATGAAACAACGTCTCAAATTTCAAATTTTGTCATTTTTAAAGAAATTTTAATAATAAAAACTGTTTTGTGGCTACCATTGTGTGTTTGCTGTAGCACTTCAGTTCAAGCAGCTGGTGAACCGATCATCTCTTTCTACTAATTAATTTATAGCATCAAATAAACATCATAAGTAATGTTGTTTCAACCATGGAAAGACGTCAGTGCGCACCATAATTCAAATTCAAGTCAACCAACGTTAATCTACTAACTCCCCTGACTGCTTTGTCGGAAAAAACGGCGGATTCAGCGTTATGATTGGATAGATTGCCTGTCAATCAAACCTGAA
>RJVU01075544.1:4443403-4457632 GCA_003731715.1 Anabarilius grahami | reverse complement strand
AATAGTTTTATTACGGTTACTTTTCTTAAATAAGACATCCTTGATGACGTATACAGCCTTCAAATGCGACATCCAGAGGACGCAGCCTATATATATATATCTCAGTTGCGTGCAGTCCATATAAGCTGCAAATGCTCTGCATACCCAAGCCATTTGTGGACTCGCTACTTAATATTAACACTATATTAGAAATACTTTATACTGTGTTACTATATGTGTCAAGAGAGTGAGAAACTGAGTAACGTGTAGAGTGAACGCGACAAGAGCGTTTAGCTTATAATAAAAAAAAAATATATATATATAGCCTATATACTTTTATACATATAAATATGGGGGAATATGAGATGGGAGGAAAAATAATGTCAATGCTTTTGCTTTCTCTCGCAAATGTTTGTGTTCCCCGAGAAACATTGTGTTGCTCACAAACCTTTTGAGTTCTTTGCGAGCGAATGTAAAGTTTCTTGGGGAACGTAAAACTTTTGCGAGAAAATGCAAAAGCATTGACTTCTTATTCTTCCTCCCATCTCATATTTTTTCCACTCCCATAGGGGCTCTGTAAAAAAAAAGTGCAAAAAGTTGCAAAGAATTCTTTTTCAGTGAGCTTTAAATTGCTGTTTATGTGTTTCATTTATGTTTTTTTGTTGGTGTCATCATTCTACACAAGAGTGCTGACCCCGACAGAAAGCCATGATGACTTCATCATATCAAACCCGAACTCAACCAATCACTTTCACCTCTTTGCCCAACACTGCCTGGATATTACCTACAGTCCCCCAGGGTGCAGATCTCTGTAATTGTTTTCACTCACAGTCCATCACTCCTCTGAAGAATCAGAGGTGGTATTTGGCATGGCTCAAGCTGGTTTAACGGTCAGCAGAACGTCTGTTGGGAAGGGGAGGACATGGAGAAGCTCTGCCATCCGCTATAGAGAAGGCAGAATTACAGCTCTCGGTCCCGTGGACTGAGCACCACTACTGTTACAGAAGCAACACCGGCCCCTGCGGTACCTCATTAATCACCATGGCAACCTAATAGAACATGCCAGGACGGAGCACTTGTGAGGTGGAGATAGAGCGCGAGGCATGCGGCAGCTCCAGATGTCACTGTAAAGCAATAACACTGGCGCTCAGCGAAATCAACGGCCCATTGGCCAGTTATGAATGTTCAGAAGAGTGCTTTAGAGTCAGAAGATCCTCTCCTAAAGGTGAGAGATTTCTTTCAAAGACTACATGACTATACTAAAAGCTATATTACATTTACGCATTAGGGAGTAGCTGTTATCGAAAGCGACTTACAGTGTATTCAAGGTAAACTGTACATTTTGCCTTGCAAGCGTGAATCAATGCTCATGACCTTGGCATTGCTAGCGCCGCTAAAATGCTGTTTAAAGGTTTACACGCTGAGCTCTGTGCTTGACGCAGACAATCATTTTGTCCTTCAGTTTGTAAAATACAAAAATCTATAGTTATTTACTCTTTTACTTTACTTCTAGTTCAAGTTAAAATGTTTATTGATAATGATTTAAGAAATGAGGAACCAACTATAAAAGATTAAACACCTGGCATGAATCTGGCCATTAGCATTATGGGGCACCCTATAGACTTCTATCTGTTTAGTGTGTGTATGACTTTAACTGCAAAAACAATCATCTCTAGAGGACTGTTATGTTGGTTACACTTCAGAATATCAATATACATAAGTATATACGAGTATGCACAATGTAATTTCTATGGAGACTCTAGTGTCTGGTCTTCTGTGCTCTATGCCCTATATGACTACAAATAAAGCCCTCTTTAGTTCTTCAGTATCCCAAATGCATTTTCTGTGTGCCCCAAGTGTGTCCTTTCAGGTCTTCCTATATGATGGAGTGATCTCACGTCCTAGTAGCTGAAGGCTATAAGAGAGAAACGGGTGAATGAGTGGAGCCGAGGGTCAGGGTGAGTGTGCGCACGGCCGAGAAATGAGGCTTTAATGCAGCTTTTTATTTGTGTAGAGGACATAGTGTCAGATGCCTCAGTAAATTGTGGCTGGTGGAAGAATCATCACCTACTGGAGCAAGGATTCAATTCCAGTCAAGGACAGGTCAGAGATCATTCAGAGGGGATGGAATGAGTGACATTGAGATAGAGAGAAGAACAAAGGGGAAAAGGTGGGATAGTCCCATTGTAGGAAAAAAAAAAAAAAAAAAAAAGGAGTACATGCAGTGGGGCCTGGATTTATTTTTATTTTTTTTGGAAATTGATTAGGGTAGTTAGTGTTATACTACACTCTAAAAAATGCTGGGTTAAAAATAACCCAAGTTGGGTTGAAAATGGACAAACCACGTGCTGGGCAGTTTTATTTAACTCAACTATTATTTAAAAATTACTATATGGCTGGCTTAAAATGAACCCCAAATAGGTTGGAAATTAAAAATCAGACACATTATTACTAGAGGCAACAATAATAATCAAAAGGTGAACATTTATTAATAAGCAGTTTAATAAATGTTTATCGTTTAATTATTATTAATTAAACTTATTAATAAATAAATGTTCATTTCCAACATACTTTGGGTTCATTTTAAGCAAGCAATACAGTAATGTTTAAACAAAAGTTGAGTAGTTTTTTTAAAGAAAATATTTCTATTCAACAATGTGCATTAAAATTATGTTACAAAATATTTCTATTTCAAATAAATGCTGTTGTCTTCTGTCTATTTTATTCATTTTTTTTTATTCTTTAAGCAGCAACATTTATTTTCATTTAAGCAGCAATATTGATAATAATAAGAAATGTTTCTTGAGCACCAAATCCGCATTTTAGAATGAAAAGAAAAGAGAAAGAAACATAAGATATAGGGAACAAATAAGAAAACACAAGAGACAGAACAGGATATAAAAAATACCTGGCATGACTCCACCCCTCGCCATTCATGATAGTCCGACACTTATGTCCGGCTATCTTTCTCTCTCTTATTTCTCCTCCCTCATCACACTTCCACTCTCCATCCCCTGATCATGCCATTGAGGTCTCGCTCAGCCTAAAGTGGAAGTCCTGAAGAGAGCGGGAGCAATCTAAATCAGTCACTGCCACAGAAAGAACAGCCCAGCAAAAGACCTCAGTCTTCCAGCGAGGCATGAATCAACTCAAATCACCCACTCTCTCTCACTCACTCTCTACCNNCCAAACCATGACTTTCTATTAACATCTTTCTTTCATTCTTCTGAGGGCTTCAAGAGAAAGGAGGGAAGAAAAAAAAAAGAAAAATCAGAAAGTTGATTCAACACTCTCTGCTGTAAACTTGCTGGGGCAGCAGCAGCTGTAGGAAAAGATGAGGTGGATATTGAGGTCTAGGCTGCGTTTAAGCAAGTTTGATTAGAAAAACCAAGGGAGAGAGCGCAAACTCTTTGACCTGGAGAACTTCCTGTGATCACAATTCTTTATGACCCATTAAACACCTGCAAAAGAAAAACACATTAATACAAAGTACACAAAGGTACAAAACATTAATAACATCATTCACTACGTTATAAAATATATACCAAAAGGGAAGTACTTGAGCTATGCTTTGCAACGTTTTCAAGGCTGACTATAAATGGTAAAGGCTGTCTTTGGAAATACTACTTCACACTTTTAGTTCTTCTGGCTAAAAATTTAATCGAATTGTTATCATCAAGGTGAAGATCTCCAGGCAGTGAAATTGCATTGATGACCTCTGCTTTTCTGAGGGTCTCTGCTGCTTACATGTGCTAACTAGCATTAGCAATCTCAGAGTCTGAAAAACTGCAGCGCAAGGTGTGAAATAACAGACTTCTCAGTCTTGCTCAATTGCTTAGTTACTGTAGTCAACTGAATAAAACGGCAGTCAAATGAGGGGTTTTCCTCACAATGTAGAATTTCAACCACTGTGTGGACCTACTGTGATGCTAACAATGGAGCATGTTTTTATACTATTCTGTAGCATTTCACTATTGCCGTGACGTGTATTGCTACACCACCGTTCAAAAGTTTGGGGTCAGTATTTTTATTAAATAAAAAAAAAGTAAATGAATACTTTTATTGAGCAATGATGCATTAAAAAGACATATCTAATGCTACAAAATTATTTAAAATTTTTAATAATTTTTTAAAAGTTCCATTTCAAATAAATGCTGATCTTTTGAACATCGATGATAGTAAGTGTTTTTGAGCAGCAAATTAGCGTATTATAATGATTTCTGAAGGATCATGTGACACTGAAGACTGGAGTAATGATGCTGAAAATTCAGCTTCGCCATCACAGGAATAAAATACACTTTAAAATATACTAAAATAAAAAAACGATAACAAAATTGTAATAAAATTTCATAATTTTATGTCTCAATAGCCTTGAGACATAATTTTACTGTATTGTTGATGCAATAAAAAGGGGACCTATTATGCAAAATTAACTTCTATAAGGTATTTGAACACAGATGTGTCCACAGTGTGTGTAAACAACCAGCCTATAAATGGTAAAAATATATATATATAATCCCCATATATCATAAACAGTCTCTCCAAATGCATGATTCTAGGTTTCTCCCTACTAGCCCCGTCCATGATTGGTGATGATCTGCCCAGTTAGCATAGATACCGCCCTGAGAGAGCCGCAGCAGTCCGCCATTTCTGTTTACTTGCTGGAGATATACAATGTCTGCGGCAAAAAAACAACATACATTACAAATGTTCTGTTATTGGATGTACCAACGAACATAAAAGTCACAATTGACGCTTGGCATCTGAGCTACTGAGGACACCGTGGTTGAATTTCCATTATGAAGGAAATGTGCCGAAGAGAGTCGGTAAAGTGTTATATATTTGCGCAAATCATTTTACGTCGGACTGCTTCAGGAACGAGGGTCATGTCACCGCTGGATTTGCACAAAAGATTAACATGACGGTACATGCTAGTCGATAAGTCCACAACAACTACATTTATTTATCCACTAACCATTCAGAAACGTCCAGTTGCATTCTAAAAGCTGTAACTTCTTCCTGAGTCTCTCCATCAGTGTCCGACTCCGGTTTGAACAATGTAAGACTGATCACCGTTACTGACAATCGTCATTTTGGCTGCGTGAGATTCTCCAGTTTTGTTGTTGTTGAGCAACCGAAGCATGAGCTAAAGGGAATTTAAAGGGACACACACAAAAATGCAGTGTTTTTGCTCACACCCAAATTGGGGCAAATTTGACGAGCTATAATAAATGATCTGTGGGGTATTTTGAGCTGAAACTTCACAGACACATTCTGGGGACACCAGAGACTTATATTACATCTTGTGAAAAGGGGCATAATAGGTCCCCTTTACTGATCCCAAACTTTTGTACAGTAGTGCATGTTTCTGGCATGAGTAATCTTAAAATGTGCAGATTCTATTCATGCAAAAATATGTGCTGAATATACAGTACACAGACAACTCTGTTCTGGAAACAAAAGCAATAAAGTACCATAATCCCTCCCAAGAGACACTTTGAGCAGTCAGTGACCACAAATATTCATGATCATGCATTTTCAGTATTGGGTCTAAACAAATGTTGAAATAACAAATGCAGAGTGCTGCAAATTTATCAAGGCCTGCAGCTATGAGTCCCAAGCTTATGAGGACCGCTGAAAATTATACATTATGATGTATGAGATATGGATAATGTATACGAGCTGAAGTGTTTGCAGGAAATCGAGAACAAATATATACTTTCTTGTTCTCCCATCAAGCACCTCTGGATGTTTACACTGATTTTCTCTTGAATGCTTTGATTGATGAAATCCTCATCTCTTGTCAGTGATATTTAAGAGCTGTAAATAGCTGTCAGATGCAGATGCACTGCACACATGTCAATCTTAATACACATGGCTTTGATGTGACTATGTTTTTTAGATCATAAAATGAACATAAAGGTCTTTGCATGGAAAATAATCAAAGCACTGATATTGCTACAAGGGAGATTGTAGGAAAAGGGAAACATACTTTTCACAAACTTATAGTAATCTGACACTGCCGTTTAGCTCAGAAAAAAGCAAAGAATGCAACCACCAGAAGATCGAAGTCAAAGCTCTCTGCTCACAGACTTCCATCTCCAGACTCCTTTAAGGTGAAGGAAACAGAATCATTCTGTTCTCAACCAGAAGAACCACTGAGAAAAAGAAAGAGGACACTGAACTGTGTAATCCCTCCATTCACACGTGCGTGTGGCTGCCTCATCTTTTACGTCTATCTTTCTTTCTCTTTTGTCCCTTGAGCGCCTCCGCACTTCTATCAGCCTCCTTCGTTCTTCGTTTTGAGCAACCGATCTACCTTAATTGAAAATGGGAATGAACACACCATTGAGAAAAAGAATAATTGACATGGTTACACTGCACTGGTAAGCCTTTAATTCAATAATATGGCAGATTAAGGGGTTGGATTCTACCTTCTCTGGAAGCCCTCCCAATGGGGAATGGTTCCACTTGGCCGGAAAACGATTATAGAGGAATGAACGAACACACACACACACACACACAAAAGCTGAGTCAAATGAAGGAACTCACCAGCACACATGCACACAATGAATTGGGAAGTATCATTACCTCCAAACAAATCTACTTATTCAACCCCAGAAAAGACAACACAGTGATGATATTTGATATGTATTTCCTGCCAAAAGTTAAATGCTTAATTACCAGTAAACAGATGGCCAGCACACATCCAAATCTCTGCAAAATCAGCTGCCACATGGAAAACACACCGATATACGTGTCTGTGTGCCGTACACAAAGAATGTAGCATGTTTGCCAAATGCTCAACCTGCTTTAGAGGCCTACGATGCATTTGTTATGACACTGTGCGTATTTGAGGGCTGTCAGTTGATTCAAATATTTAATCACAATTAGTCTCATAATTATGTTAACACATTCTGAGCCATCTTAAGGGGAAAAAAAAAAAGTATACTTATTAACAGTAATATAATTTATTTTTATGGTCACACTTTAGATTAGGGCCCAATTCTCACTATTAACTAACAATTAACTATGACTTTTGCCTCAATAAACTCCTAATTACTGCTTATTAATAGTTAGTAAGGTAGTTATTAAGTTTAGGTATTGGGTAGGATTAAGGGATGTAGAATATGGTCATGCAGAATAAGACATTAAAGGGTTAGTTCACCCAAAAACTGAAAATTCTGTCATTAATTACTCACCATCATGTCGTTCCTCACCCCTAAAAACTTCAGAACGCAAATTAAGATATTTTTGATGAAATCCGAGAGGCATCAGACAGCAATTTAACCACCTTTAAGGTCAAGAAAGGTACTAAAGACATCGTTAAAATAGTCCACGTGACTGCAGTGGTTCAACCTTCATTTTATGAAGCGACAAAAATACTTTTTGTGCGCAAAAACGGAACAAAAATAATGCTTACAGGTTCTACGTAAGAACGCAGACTTATTATTGGCCAGCTCCTGCGTCAGCATCGCACGCATGCATCACGCAGCACATGTGAACAGCGTCGGCCAATACTGAGCCGGCGTTCTGATGTAGAACCTGAAAGCGCTGAACGTAAACAGCGTAGGAAAAAGACAGAAGAGAAGATATTGTTGAATAAAGTCATTATTTTTATTTTGGTTTTGTGTACAAAATGTATTCTTGCCGTTTCATAAAATTAAGGTTGAACCACTGCAGTCACGTGGACTATTTTAACAATGTCTTTACTACCTTTCTGAACCTTGAAAGTGGTGGTTGCATTGCTGTCTATGGAGGAGTCAGATGCCTCTCAGATTTCATCAAAAATGTCTTCGTGTTCCGAAGATGAGCAGTTCTTACGGGTTTGGAAAGACAGGAGGGAGAGTAATTAATGACAGAATTGTCATTTTTGGGTGAACTAACCCTTTAATATGTTTTATAAGTAATAAAAAACAGCCAATATCCTAGTAATATGCATGCTAATAAGCAACTAGTTAGCAGTGAGAATTGGAACCTAAACTAAAGTCTTATAATGTATAGTAATATATATATTGTCAAGATCTCCAGTAACCATGCCTGTCACCTTCTGCACTACATCTCCCAGAATCCTTCTTGGCCCACCACCTGCACGCATTCCACAATCATCACCAGCTGTTTTCAATCGCCTCATCACCCCAGCACCAGATACAGTATAAGGACTCCCAGTTCCCATGTGGATAACCTGTAAGACAAAGGAAAGTTACCCAGTGTTTGTGTGGATCCTCACCTGCTTGTTGCCCCTCTACATTCATCGTCATCGCTGCCTAGATAAAGAGTTTGATTGTTTATACTCACCGATCTCTCTCTCTCTCTATATATATATATTGTATATATGTGTGTGTAATCATTTCATAATAATAATAATAATTTTATGACCTTAATTATAGAGAAAAAGGTTGCTGTCACCAGAGTGATCTGATGCCTTTCTCAAATATGGTTGTACAAATTACTGCATGTTTTTCTCACAGTTATTCCAGACTTGTTGAACTTTGAAGATAATTAAATGTGCTTTAAAACAATTACTTTTAATATGACAAATAAAGCGACCCTTCTACCTGACAGATATCACTGAAATACATTAGTGCTAAAAAAGCTTGCTTTATAACAACATTTTCTGCTGTCGATCATTTTGCACATTCAGATGTCTTTGGAGAATGGAGTTTTGTAGGTCATGTGGTTGAAGTTGGGAAAATTAAGCAGAATAAGGATTTCAAATTAACTGCAAGCATTAACATGTTCATTTTAACAGCAATTGCAAATTGAGGATGAACATTTTTGTGGGGACTTGAATGCATTTATAATTTTAATAAAACGTAGTGAAGAATTACCTGTTTTCAACGGCAGCAGTAGAAGGTTAACGTGCAGTGTCACGTGCTGTAAATGTGAAGGACAAAGTGCTTTTGAGTGAAGAGCCTTTCACAATGTGATTCGGGCTATTGCGGCAGACACTTACCTCTGTGTTCAGCTCGGCCTCTGCTAATCTTTATCTCTGTGGCCGGGAGGACTCTGCCACTCACTGATGCAGTGGTGGGGTTGGAGGAGGGTGTCCTTCTCCTCATCCCCGCCCACCCCATTAGCTGCTCCTCTGGTCCGTCCAGTTGACATGCGAGGGGGATTAGTATTCCTGAGCCATCTCTGCATTGCACAGCAGTCAGAAAAGACTGCGGCACTGTGTGTGTTGCTCCTGGGTTTGAGAAGCGTGAGGCCATAGGTCTGTACAAACACTGATAAACACACTGACGACATGTAACTCAGAGAAAGAGGGGGGGGGAAAGAGAGCAAGGGAAACACAATGGTTGACAGCTGAAAGCACATAAACTGTGGAGAACAAAGAAAGTAAATGAGAGGCAAGAAAAAAAAACATAAAAATAACATAACCGACAAACCGCTACCCCTCAAAAAGACTACTAAGCATATTTCTTTCTATATCCTTTTTGTCAACAACATAAAACCATTTGACTTCACCAATCAGTGTATAAAACTCCTAACTCAATATCTTCATTGAAGCTAGTTAAATTATGGATAGGTTGCAAGACTCCTCTTCAAAAGCTATGAATAAATCTACACAAGGTTAAAGAAAATTAAACAAGCTCTATTAAAGGGTTAGTTCACCCAAAAATGAAAATAATGTCATTAATTACTCACCCTCATGTCGTTCTACACCCATAAGACCTTCGTTCATCTTCGGAACACAAATTAAGATATTTTTGATGAAATCCGATGGCTCAGTGAGGCCTCCATTGCCAGCAAGATAATTAACACTTTCAGATGTCTAAAAAGGTACTAAAAACATATTTAAAACAGTTCATGTGACTACAGTGGTTCAACCTTAATATTATTATAAAGCAACGAGAATACTTTTTGTGCAACAAAAAAACAAAATAACGACTTTTCAACAATATCTAGTGATGGGCGATTTCAGAACACTGCTTCATGAAGCTTCGAAGCTTTACGAATCTTTTGTTTTGAATCAGTGGTTCGGAGCGCCAAAGGCTTCGTTACGTCATAAGTGTTTCGCGATTTCAATAGTTCACGTGACTTTGGCAGTTTGATACGTGCTCCGAATCACTGATTCAAAACAAAAGATTCAGAAAGCTTTGAAACTTCATGAAGCAGTGTTTTGAAATCGCCCATCACTAGATATTGTTGAAAAGTCGTTATTTTGGTGCACAAAAAGTATTCTCGTCACTTTATAATATTAAGGTTGAACCATATGAACCTAAATATGTTTTTAGTACCTTCTTGTACATCTGTAATTATCTTGCTGGCAATGCAGGCCTCACTGAGCCATTGGATTTCATCAAAAATATCTTAATTTGTGTTCCGAAGATGAACAAAGGTCAATTACTCACATGAGGGTGAGTAATTAATGACATAATTTTCATTTTTGGGTGAACTAACCCTTTAAATACAATTTCACTTGCAAAGAGGATAAACTTGGGTTGTGATGACCACAATGTGATATATGTGGCTGCAGAGAGCATAAAACCAATAAAAAAAATAAATTAAAATTAAAAACCAGGTCAGAACTGTTAAACAGTAAGCAGATAGTAGGTGTGTCATCTGAATCTAGAGCTAATCAAGATCCAACCTCTTCTTGCGGTGCAGATCTGAGGTCTACTCAAATTCAGCTACTGTTGACCTGCTGTGTATGTCCATACAAACTTACGCATCTGTGCTATCTGTACGTCTGCTATCTGCTCTTTCCTCTGCTTCTCTGGGCTGCGAGATAGAGACACAAATGCATACACATTGTACCCTAGAGCCGTCCACTCCACCATCAAAACAACCTCAGCAAGAGGATGGATCCTGGCTACAGCATTGATTTCAGTTAAGATAGAGCAAGTATGGGCGTACGTACGCACACACATATATGGCAGGCTACAAATTTCGGATACTTTTTCTGTTATTGCACCTTACGTTATCTGGTAGTGTCGGTTCAGGGGGGTTACAGTTCTCCAACAGGATCTGATTCTCTCCACTCTCTCCTATCTGTAGGTTTAGTGATTTGTCTGAGATAGAAGCCCTCCAACTGCAAGCAAAAATAAAATACAAAACACACTTTATTCCCCCAAGACCCGAACATACCCAGTACCACTCCATTCGAGAGAGAGTGTCTGCTTTTGGACAAGTAACAGACAGAAAGTAATACCAAGTTCTGAGAGAAGTTGGGACAAGTTCAACTGATTCCTAAGGGTGTTTGGAGAAACTTCTCTGGAACAACAGATACTCGCAGCCGCTCACGTTTGTCCTCTGAAGAGAACATCTGTTTAATCTAAATTTTTCCACACATATTTAAAAGTCAACCCTGATGCTTTTTTAAAAGATACTTTTAAATTATTTCTAATAAACATCTCAAAAACACTTAATACATTTTTTTTTAAAGCCAAATAAGTTTCTTTTACAAGACAGACAGGCTATATATATACTGTATGTGTGCGGTGGTGTTTTAAAATGAGGAGGCAAAGTCCTCATTTATGTCCCTGTTACACAATTTTCTTGATTAAGTTAACATTACATAAAAAAGAGAGACCAAATACAATTCTATTTTGTATTTTACTATGTAATGTTCTAATTATTAAAACCAAGTATAAATTTCATCAAGTAAGTGTTTTTACGCATTTTTACATTCCAAAATAATAAGGCAGTAACAATTTAAACAATATACATATTATTTGTGAACTAACATTCAGCTTTTCTTTTTAATATTAGTCAACTTATTTTCAGCAGGCATCAAGCTTGTACACACTGGTCAGTGGTCACAGACACAAAGCTGTACCTTTAATACCACGATGATTGCTCACTAAAGTCATCATGTGTTCAGGCCATTTCAAGTTTGATTTTGACATAACATAGCAGTGATATCTAAGTGACAGTTGTTTACTTTTTAATTAGTCTTCATTCAGGCCGATTCGACGAGAATGCACATGAAAACAAGAGGCGGGATTTATCGCACGAACCAGTCATGTCCAACCATAACAGATCATATCTAATCACAGCTCAATGGAATCACGAGAGACGCGGACTCCGCTGTAACTTCACCGGGTGTTTTCTTTAGAAAAACGAGTGACTTTTACACTTCTTAATGTCAAATTCTGTAATATTTGCGTTGTTTTATTTTTGTAATATTGATTATTTTCTCATCCAGCTTTTTTTGAGTAGGCACTGTGTGTATGTGTGATTATTATATATATGTATATACAGTCAAACCAAAAATTACAAATTATTCAGACATTTTTGATATATTTTTACTAGTGAGTGCAGGACATTATAGTTAATTTATGTAAGTGAGGATAGCAAAATAAAGTAAACATATTATACCCAAAAATTCTTCATACAGTGGACAACCAGTAAACTTTATAAAATTTGGAACCAAAAATTATTCACACTTTGAGAATTAATGTAAGATAAATTTTTTCTGACACAGTTTAACTCTGAGATCTTGTCATATTTTATTAAAAAAATTTTAAATTATAGTGAATAAACTGTAATAATGAATGAAATGTTCAAGGTGTCTGAATAAATTTTGGTTTGACTGTATATATATATGTATACACACACACATGATCCTTCAGAAATCATTCTAATATGCCGATTTGCTTCTCAACAAACATTTCTTATTATTATCAATGTTGAAAATAGTTGTGTTTAATATTTTTGTGGAAACAATTTTTTCAGGATACGAACATAAGAATTTTATATAATCATGTATGTAATACAGGCACTGATAATAGTGTAAATAAACATCTTTAAACATTTTTATGTCAGTGTTATAGAAGACATGCTAAATAAAAAAGAAAGAAAAAAATGGATGGAAAATATCATTTTCGGCCAAGCACCTTGCCTTTATCCTCCAGTGCTTCATCTTTCTATACTTCAAATGCTACTAATGAAACAATGTAAAAATTAAATAAAATAAATGCACTTTAAAACTATATTTTCTGAGTGCTCAGTGCAAAGTATACAGTGATATCAGACTGCAGTTAAAGTGACAAAAGGAATAGAAAAGACCTTAAGAGTGAATATTAGCAGTTCAATCATAATTTCACTGGATGATACCACATATGGATTTAATGTAGCCATTTAAAACAGACATGAATAATGTAGATCTGCCATATTATAATATATTATTTTACATAAAGATTTACCCAAGCAAAAGCATATTAAATAAAAAAAAATCTATAAGATTCATAAATAATGTCCTGGACATTAAGCTTACATGCATACCATATAAATATTAATGGCACCTTATAATGGTGATATGATAAATTCATAGTGAGATGCTCTTATAGTCCCTGCAGTTCATTGCTGTAATCTAACATTTACCAAATGACCCAGTTGCTCAAATCTCTGTTGTACATATGTTTGCCCGTCTCTCATTTCAGAGAATTAAGCCATAGTAAACAACCTCAACTTCCCTTTCAGACTTCAATCTGAATAGTAAGTATGTGTTTACACTCATCTGCCCGCTGAAGCTGAGGACGCCAGCGTTTGGTGTTCCTACAGCCTTTTGTGAGACGGAGAAGCGTGCAGACTGTTTGGCATTTCTGCACCTTTACTCAGGACAAATTTCAAGGCAAGCTGGGATGCATCTGTTCCTGTCAGTGGAAATCATCTTATATGAGCTTTGTGTGTGTGTGAGTGTGTGTATGTGAATGGATATTTGAGCGTGTGTGAGTCTCCATCTTGACTTCCACAGTAAGATGACAGCTCTAGATATGCTTGTCTGCCTCCACACACGCATAAACCATGCCTAGCCTCAGGACAGGCTGACCATATGTACAGTAATGTCGCTCGACAAGATCTGTTAGTGGGCAGATAAGGGGCGGTCAACCCTCGCTCATTTAGGTTGAGAGAGTCGTAAACAACTTCTCTTCTTTTCCTGTGAGAGCACACAAACATGCATGGGATCCCATAAAGACTCATGCAGTGAGGTCGAATAACATTAGAAGTAGAAAAACAAGAATATCATTAAGATGGACATCCGAATAACTACTATAAGGAAGACAGAAAGAGGCTACAGTTTGGGCAGCACACCACTATTTTCTGCATGTACAGTATACTGTAAGCAGTATGCCCATTTTCTGTATGCATGGAATATCTAGATGACCTACTATTCACATGCCAAAATGTGCAGTATGCAATGGCTCACTGCACAGGACAAAGGATAATCTCACAATACAATGTGCTTATATTTCCATGTGAAAAAATTGAATTTTTTCGCCAAATGCAATTTTTACTTGCATT
>RJVU01075544.1:4429304-4443325 GCA_003731715.1 Anabarilius grahami | reverse complement strand
ACAGTCATAAAGACAGTGTTTGCCGCCATCTAATGCCGTAATAATGTAACTTCTGTTGCTGTTCATGGTCAAGAACAATTTTTTTCTGGCGGAAGGAAGGCTTTTAGTGATTTTACATCATGAAAGTTGCTTATATGTAAGTAATAAGCAATAAAGTTAGGCACGACGCAAAGCGGTACAATGCCCTTCAGCCATGACTTATTCATGATACAGCACTAGGCTCGCTTTTATAAAACGGTTACCACAATACAAATACTAAACCCAAAGAATATCAATGCAACTTTCATGAAGTAAAATCACTAAAAGCCTTCCTTCCGCCAGAAAAAACAGTCCTTGACCATGAACAGCAACCGAAGTATCAATATAAATTGAGAGCAAACAGTTTAAGTTGCTAAGAGTGGTTGCTAAGGGTGTTGTGTAGAGATACACAGAACCGTTGGGTGAAGC
Source organism: Anabarilius grahami (assembly GCA_003731715.1). NCBI lineage: Eukaryota > Metazoa > Chordata > Actinopteri > Cypriniformes > Xenocyprididae > Anabarilius > Anabarilius grahami. The sequence continues at coordinate 4,442,878 of RJVU01075544.1, read as the reverse complement.
GGTCACAGCTGTGTCAAATATTTAGTTTGATTAAATAATATTGATTAAATGATTATTCTAGAACTTCTCAACATAGATAGACTTTGATTAGATTTTTTTTTTTTTTTGGTCACATGCCAAATCTCAACAAGGACACCAAGTAATTCAGGACCGCCACTGATGCTCCCTCTAAAAATACAGGTGCGTGATGCTCTGTTAAAACAGGGAGTCTATAGAAAATCAATTTTGCTCTATATGTGGTCACACGCTCACGCTCACGCTCATTACACTTTGTGGTGTTGTAAAAGGATCATAAAACCATTTTTATGGGGACAAAAAGAAACTTGGTGAGTGACAGAATGACAATTAGTCACAATTGCCGCACTGCTCAAAATAAAAGAACACTTGTAATACAAAACGACATAAAATTGTCAACGGCTCATGGAAGACACTTCCTCCCAAACTGGAGCAGCTTTGTTCTTTTTCCTAGCGCTGTTGAAATGAATCGTTCATTAGTCTGTGCTGAATTTCACCCCCCATTAGCGCCTACTATATTAAGTTTGTTTTGACTTCCTTTTCTATTCTCACCAATCACTTGTTCCACATTTCCTGACAGCATTCATCCTCTCCGTGTCACCATCATCATCGTCGCAGAAAATTAGTGGCTTTTTATTAAGCTCTCTGAGACAAAAGATTCTCTCAAAATGGGAATCTCATGGAAATGAAAGTAACCAGCCCTTATCATTTCTTTTATTTCAAATGACGGGCTCTTTAGTGGTCTTAACAAAGGCAATGTGATTTTTCTTCTTTCTCGGGTGACTGATCTTCAGAGTTGTTCGTGTTTAAAAAACACCATGAAGAATCTTCTTGCAACACAAGCTGACCAACATCATATTATGATCAGGACAATCACATTGATTAAATCCACAATCATTTGAATCCAAATTCAAACCTAAAAAATCTTTAGCTAAGAAACTTCTGGTTGAAATGTTAAAGATGATCCTTAAGCATTAAGTGGTCTTGAATGAGATTCTGTATGAGTCTGGATCTTAAATCTGCCTGTCAAGTGGATTCATACAGAGTCTTTTATCATTATTAATGTAGATGGAGAAGCATTTAGGGAACGCTGGGTTTCCCAACTGTTTTTGTCAGCTGAACCCCTATGAGCTCAATAATTTACTTCAAGTATACAACATCTTGCGTGTGACAACATTATTATTTGTGAAATATTTATGCTGTTGTTTTCTTGTCACATTTTAACAAAAAAATAAAAAATATGAAAAACGATTTATTAAATTTAGAATTGAGGAAGATTGTGGAAATCTGATTTAATGCATTCCAAATGCACGAAAAAGGCAAAGAACACCTATTTAGTCCTGAACGGTGAGTGTTTTATCTACAAACATACAAATATGGAAATACATCTACAATTAACAAGATACAAAACTAACCTTTCAAGATTTCAAACACCTGTATTCTCTGTAATCTGCCTATGGGTGACAGTACACTGTTAGCAAAAACAATTATAGTACAGTACAGCAGTACCCAGTGAAGGCAACATATTAGCACCTAAACTGTACATACAGTATTAGAAAGGACTGCTTCAGTGACAAGCTGTTACACTCCTAGATGTACAATTTTCTGAGCACGTATCAAACTTTAACATCCATTAAAACTGAATTTAATGTGACTAAAAAAATAATTGAAAAACCATTATTTAACCATATTAACATTTTGCTACAAAAAGAACAAGAAAAAAATATTCTACTGACTGGTGACTTAATCTGCAAATCTGGTTTTTGAGCCAGTTCATTGAAATTACTTGCTACAATACACCATCTAAACTAACCAATTTGCTGAAATGAATCAGACTTACGATACAGTAGCTGAGAGAAAGAGGGAGGGAGAGAGAGAGAGGAACATTGGACAAATACAGCCAATTCCATACAGTACAATACAGTTGTTTCGATAAACAGTTAAATTATACAAAAATATAGCCGATGATCCAGAAATTAAGGATTTGCAGCAAATTTACAGAATTTAAGTAAACCTGAAAACAGGTCTTGAGCTGTAAAAAAAACAGCATGTGGGGGTGGGGCATTTTCAACGCAAGTCCTCATTTTCCTACAGAAAGCGATTAAAGAGCAGTGAGTGATTTTCTCTTTTGTTGTTTGATTAGTATTAAGGGCACAGACGGCAACAGGTTTATTAGGCTGCTGTCACTTTAAGACCAAATGCTGGGATCCGACATTCTCCGAACTGTTTATGTTTTCTTAAGACATAATGACTCTGTTTACGTGAATAATTTCCAAAACAGACATTTTGACAATGTTGTGTGTATTTGTCCGTTCAGGTGAGAAAAGACATGAAAGAGTGCTTAATTCAGTACTCACACGCTGACGTCTGAGAGGTGGCTTTCTCTGTGCATGACTGTGCCCTGCCTTCAGTGATTCAGTTCTGACTCTTCCCAAATTGTCCCTCCCTAATATTTTTGTCTGGTTTTTATTCATTGAAGAAAATGTCAACAGATTTCCATCATAGTTTTTGTCATTCAAAACTTTTTTATTTAGTTATCTCGTTTTTGTCTGTGAAAAAATGTTGACAAAAATAATTACGAAAATTATTCATCAACGAAATTAACACTGCGTTCAACGATATTTCTTCAAAAAGTCTGCTTGTACTTTGAATGCTAAAGGATGAAACTGCTCAAGGTAAATGCATTTCTTTGTTGTTATTTTATTACGCTGCACCTAACTTGTAAAGTTACCTTTTTTTGTGAGACATTGCCTCGAATAGTGGTGCAGGTATGACATCAGAACCTAGAAGATAATTCGCCGCTGGTTCCTTCAAGATTTTCCTATTCGGTGTTATAATGGGGATTTTTGATTTATGTGCAAAATAAAGCCTGTGGTAAACATAACTTGACCATACTTTGACATTTTGTTCTACAACGTAAATTACACACACCCATAGCGGAAAAAAAATGCAGTTATGTTTATTTTTTTTAAAACACGTGTTTTTTTAAGTAACTAGATAAGACAGCTTGAGGTGTGAGTGTGTGCAGTGTACATTGTAGAAGGCTTTATTTTAGTCATAAATTGAAAAACTCAATCTCAAAGGAACCATCGGCGAAGACTTCCGGGTTCTGATGTCATCCGTGCACCACTTTATTGCGTGTTGCAGATAGACAGTGTCAACTGTGTATTTTTCTAATAATTCAACGTTCCAATGTCAATCATACCTTACTTATACTATGGTTACCACACCTCAAGACATTGCTCAGATGTTTTTGTCCTTTAAACAAACACTCTTGTGTGTAGAACTAATTTCTTAAGCATCTCATTCAAAGCCTCCGTTGCTAATTAGCAACTCGCTAAGCTAAGTTTAACTGCTTCAAGAACAGCAATGTTACTACATCGCTACTGAGAAATGGCATGTTGCTTTGTGTGTGTGTGTGTGTGTGTATATACACACACACACATATACACACATACATACATAGTTAATTACTTTCAGTTTATTCACAATGTTTTTAACTTCATAATGATCGAGTCATTAGCATGAAGCTATGTTAAACTGTAGGAGTAACAGGAAGTAACACAGGACACAGGTAGCACATCTAAGCTGTGCCCTTGTGCTTGCACAGAGACTGAATTACAGGCTAATTGCACGTGAATAGTCTATGACTAACGAGAGAGGAGCAATTAGCCACCCATTAAAGCCTGAGCAAAAAAAACTATCTTTGATTCACTGTCAATGCAACCCCTTTGCATTACTTGAAATATAATTAGCATACAAGTTTCTTTCTCTTGTTTTTCTACCTCACCTTAGCATTATGATCCAGGGGTAATTAGAAGATCATTGTACCATTAATTTCTCACCAGCTATCCTCTACTGGAGCGTGAACGTGCATGTGTGCGTATCAGACGTATACAACCTGTTAAAACATAAACCCAAAATGAGAATTCCAGGCTGTAATATATCTATTTAAAATGAGAAAATGTGAATATTATAAGCCTCAAAGAGAGATTATGTGCTGTAGTAAATGCAAGATGTTTTGCATGTTATAATGCTGATCGAAATCCTCGTAATAATCTTGTTGCAGCAAGTAATATTTCAAAAGCATCAAATATGCTGTACTGCTGATAGTGCATTTAACAGCGATAGCTGAATATATTCTCCTGTTACAAAGCATTGTTGACATCCCGGTACTGCCGTAGACATGTATGGTTATACATATTAACGAGGCAGATTTGTTTATTCATCTCTTGTTTTACATAGCAGCTGAGAGAGAGAGAGAGAGAGAGAGAGAGAGAGAGAGGATTTGGAAATGACACTTGGGGTTTATAAATTAGATCAGACATCTCTTCGACTTGTTTTTCTAAAACTAGCCCGTGGCCTGCTCCTTCCTCTCCATCTTAATTCCCCCTCATTAAGCTTTTTCCATAGCAACTGTTTCTCTGTGTGCATGTTTAAAAAAAAAAAAAACACTCATCGACACGTCTGCAATGTGGGTTTTGATTTTATGCCGCTACTCCTTTTGAGTTGCGAGACACTCCACTCTGTGCGTTTTTCACTAATCCAGAGAGCTCTTGGCAAATTATGTCTGTTAAATAATAAAAGAGTATCTATCAACTTTAGGGGCAAGCGGAGTAGGTGGTGCGGTGATTTGATTTGCAGTTTGTCAAAGTGACTGTTATTCAGATGTTGGGGTTGCCACACCGGTGAATAACAGCAACTTTTTTTTCCCATTCTCTGATCTGTTGCTCCATTTCTTCATGCCTGCTTGCAGCAAAGAAAACAGTGTGGCTTTCTTCTCCACGCTCAGCTAATGAGAAGTTCCTCCTCACTGTTTTTTATATGTCAGTTTGCTGAGTTTTCATTCGTTTAATAAAAATAATAGTGCGGATACACAAGCACCAAGATATTTCAAAACTCTTCAGATTTGTGGGACGCTAACAGCAGTGACATGTTTTTTTCGCAGGGTGTAAACAAAAACACCTCAATACCCTGTGATAGAATGTCGCTTGGAAATGAATCGTAGAGACTAAACCACTGCTGAATAAAGACATATGCACAATCTAAGTTTAGACAAAAACAAATTCTGACAAATTCAACCATGGTGTAGTTCTGTAAAACACAAAATGATGATTATTTTAAAGAATCTGCAGCACTTTTCTATACAATGACAATTCATAGTGACCATGAAAGAACAAACAAAATAAAGGTTTTCCAATGGTGCGCCAAGCCCCTCCTACTTGGAGTAAACTATTTAGAAATTAAAGGTAAAAAAGAAATTTAAGAAAGACAAATAAATGTGATGTAACAGTAACAAAGAGGTAAACTGTTATAATATTACAAAAATACATAAACGTTTGGAACAAAAACTCACTTAATTAATAATGTTTAACAATGCTCAACCAAGGATTAAACAGATCACCAATCTCCCCCTCACACATGAGAACAATGAACTGTGCCTTCTATTGGCGGGAATGAGATCTTCAAAATGGTGGCATTTACTGTGACCAGGTTTTGTCTGTTCGGGATGGGAAAATTTTCCAGTACGTAAGTATGACTATTTATAATATGTAGGTGGTTATATGAACACAATAAACATTTAACAAAATTACCGGTCTTGTTTTAAACCATTAAACGTTAAACTGATGACGAAATGGCATGATGAGGACAGGAACAACACAACACAACACATGATCAGTGATACAAACATATCTGTGTTAACTGGTGATCAATTTGCGCAAAGCAGATACTGTGTATATGGTGTTACAAAGGGAAGTGTATCCATGCATGCATGTTCACAGTCCCGTGTAAGTCCTTTTCATAATACGAGTCTCTTAGTCACAGAGCCTCACTGTGACAAAAATATTATACAAATATTATAAATGTGTGTGAAAAATTATCTGGAAAATATTTAGTGTCTAAGTTGACAGTAGTAAATAGAATAAAATAATAGTGATTATTTCCATGATTTCCAGTCTTTAGAAAGCAGAACGAAACTGTAACCAATGTCAGATTTTGTCAAATGAATGATTTATATATATATATATATATATAAAGGTTTATTTTGGTGTCTTTTGGTCAATATGAGCTGGGAAAAAGCTGTATAAAGATTCTTCAAAATGTCTCCTTTTTCAAAAATAGTATACAAGTTTGGAGTAAATAATGACCGAATTGTAATTTGTTTATATGTAATGATTTCTTTAAAACAAGAAGCAATACGTTGTTCATTATAAAATGACAAAACAGAATACGGATGAGGATGAGCAAACCTCAGGAGGTGAGTGAGGAGTAACTTTGAGGCATCAGTCAGGACTCAGGTGTTCTAGGAAGGCCAGGTTTAATATGATGAGTAGATTTACACCGCACCCCTTCTCAACCCCTCCTACAAAGTGCTGAAAGAGACAGAGTGAGGTAATACAAAAATGTTTATAACCCCTCTTATTCTCCGTCTCAGGATTTAGAGCAAGGTCAAAGAGTCAACACCATTTCTACTTCACATTACATCACACCACTGTCTCAGAGGACATGAAGGGAGAGAGAACTGAAATGAGGGAGGGGAGAGTGAGACAGTGTGACTGAGAATGAGACACATACCTATATTTGACATCATGTTCTGAGACATGTTCAGGCTTGCTTAAATCATCAGAAGGAATATCCTGATCGGCTGAAGCCAGATGCAGATGGTGTGATTTACATTTACCTTTACATTTGTTGCTTGTCAGATTGTGTGATATGACTCCTGTGAGATCATGGGGAAAAGCCAAAACTTTGCAACATCAATGCTCTTATGTCAACCTGTATCCTGGTTGCGATCGACAGCACATTTTACATAATAAAATGCGTCATTCTTGCTAAAATGATGAAATATTTTGCATGTGACCATGCAAATGGGGTGTTAAATTATCGAATTGAATTATTTTATATTTTAATAAATATTTTAGGTCAGAAGGGTTTGGGAATCCCTGTACTAAGTGATCAAAGACTGCAGGTTTTGTCCTATGATGAAAGACATCTTATTCCTGAAATTTGTCTCAACTGGCCAAAATAATAATAATAATAATTAAAAAAAATGCCCCTGGCTTAAGAGAGATAATTATATTTCCCTATTGTGTAGCATTTAAAAGAACAAGCTCCAGTATTAAACAAGGCATTTGCCAACATTGATTGATTAATCACTTTACAACTGATTTAAAGTATTTATCATTGCAGATGATCTGCCACTTTCATTCTTTGGCCTGGAATGGGATCTCTGGACAGTTTAATTAAAATACAATATAATAATGTGGAACTGTCTCCTTACAGCACTAACCGAAAAATAAAATGACAGTACGCTTAAGCTGAACAGTCAATTGTTGTTGTCTCTGGAGTTTATCAAGCATTTTTTTGTTGTTGCTTCACGAGTGATTGTTTGCATATTACCTTCATAGTCAAACGTAATTGCCATGAAAAGTCTAAATGAAAGAATGAAATGAAACAGTTTTAATGGATCTCAAACCATAATTAGAGAATGCTCACAGCTTGTCTGTTCAGATGTGTGCATAAACGGCTCTCTGTTGTGACTCTTCGTGAGGGCAGGGACCTCCCCCATCATTAAAAAGCTCACAAACAGGATAATGAATCCCGGAAGACCCTCCGCGTGGTTCCGCCCGCCCAGTCGCTGTCACTGCTGCCATGGAGATCAAAGACTGCCACTTTGTACTTGCACTCTGCTCCAAACATAATCTTTGAGTCATTCTCTCTCAGTCTGAGCTTTTTGAACCAACAACATAAAGAGTTTTTGTTGAGGTATATAATGTAATATTTATATAAAATATACAGCATCTGAAAACTAATGTACTAAATAATAACTTTCTAAAAATTTGTTTGAGAAGAATATATATTTGACCCATGCTGGCAAAATGAGTCACAATGAGCACATTTTCAAACATGTTTTCACATTCTCTATTAAAAAACTGTAAGGCTTGATTTTCCTGGTAAATCAAGCATCCTGCAATAAAGCAATAAAATTTGCATAGAGAAGAAAATCTCAAAGAAGTGGAAATTGACAACACCTTGCCCCAACCCAAAAAGGACNAAAACCTTCAAAATGATGTATGATTTGCTGGAATCAGACAAAAAAATGAATGAGCTACACGTGTTTGACAGCAAAGTCAATTCTGAGAAAAATCAAGTTAAAGTATTCTGAAGGTTCCAACACAAAATCCAACACAACCATACCTTAAAATGCCTGATATTAACACCAAATTTGGCACACACCAAGTCAAAACCAAATATCTTTAGGAATATATATATATATATTCAACTTTTTTTCCATGATATCACAATTGTTTGATTAACATTAAAGGGTTAGTTCACCCAAAAATAAAAAATTCTGTATAAATAACGACTTTATTCAACAATATCTAGTGATGGGCGATTTCAAAACACTGCTTCATGAAGCTTCGAAGCTTTACAAATCTTTTGTTTCGAATCAGTGGTTCGGAGCGTGTATCAAACGATCTCAAACTGCCAAAGTCACATGATTTCAGTAAACGAGGCTTCGTTACGTCATAAGTGTTTCGAAATTTCAATGGTTCACGTGACTTTGGCAGTTTGATACGCGCTTTTTGTTTGAAACAAAAGATTAATAAAGCTTTGAAGCTTCATGAAGCAGTGTTTTGAAATCACCCATCATTAGATATTGCTGAATAAAGTCAATATTTCGTTTTTTTGGCGCACAAAATGTTCTCTCGTCGCTTCATAACATTAAGGTTGAACTACTGTAGTCACATGAACTGTTTTAAATATGTCTTTAGTACCTTTCTGGCTGTTTGAATGTCAAAATAACTTGCTGTCAATGCAGGCCTCACGAGCCATCGGATTTTATCAAAAATATCTTAATTTGTGTTCCGAAGATGAACGAAGGTCTTACGGGTGTGGAACGACATGAGGGTGAGTTATTAATGACAGAATTTAAATTTTTGGGTGAACTAACACTTTAATGAAACAGACATCCTGAATTTTAAGACCTACTGTACCGCACAGATCTAATATACTGTCAGTTTTTTTTCCCCAACAGTTAACCATTCATTTAAGACAAAACAGGTAATACGTGAATACTCACCAAGACAGATATTTTGAAATACTGTAATTCTGTGTATATGTGCATTTTTCGTCGACAAATGAAAGGTACTTCTCTCAGAAAATGTACAAATAAAGATAGTTTTAATTGCTATTTGGAGCATTGGGATTGCTAGATGAGGGCTAAATGAACTCATTTTTGTGAAAACCTCAAATTCGACCAAAATTGACATTTTTCACTTGTTTTGCCTTAGCCCGTATTAGCCCGTGCGCATTCCGTCTCATTTTGCCAGCATGGGTCACATATTTTATATACAAATATGATACAGAATTTAAAATGATAATTACATTACGGAATGTCAGCAATATGGTGCAATGGGTATCGCATGCACTCATGCAAATAAGAGCAATTATCAAGCCGATCTAGGTTTGAGTCCGGCCTGGATCATCTTGTATCTTTCTTTCAGCATTCCTGCTTCTCTGCATCCTATAAATAAAGGCAAAAAAGCACATAAATTATGCAAAAAGACCAAGAGCATTAGCATGTAATGCTGTTAACTGTCAGTTTGTTTCAGGACTTCGTTGGTTGGTGGTGTTGTGCCCTGTCTGTCATGCTGGCAGCACGTGGTGGCACTCTGGCCTGGTTCCATCACATGCGCTCCGGGCATTGTCCTCCATGCACATCATCACAGACTCACTCATGGTGAGGTGACCTTGCAGAGTCAGGGCTTTCGGGCCAAAAACACCCTGAATTCCCTGCCAGCACCCCCAACTGGACAGAATCCCCTTCTCGCAGTTCTTATCCTGGGGGGAAAATGATTATCTTTCTGTCTGGAAAAGCACAGAAAAGGACAACCACCCTCCTCCCCCAACATCCACCCTCGAACTTAAGCTTTGCTGACAGCCACTGACTCACACAGCGGCCACAGTCAAGTCTATTTATATGCTGCGGTCTGTGAGGAGGTTTTAACAGTTCATAGATGATGGTGCAACACTTTCTAGAATTCACTCTATTTGCACTCATTCTCACCTCCAAGGTTATTTTAACGAAATTCGAAGAAGCCTATCCTTTGAGGACACTTTGTAAGGTCTAATTTGCCCTTGTTTTCAGGCAAAGCAACAATTGGAGAGATTTTGCCAGCATCAAGGCTGGGGATTTTCACTCTGCATTTGCATGAACCAGTAATGGGCATTCAGGTTAAAAGGGAGCTTAGAGTTTGCTTGCTTGCCTGAGACTTCCCTAAACTTCGTTCATTGCTTGAAACCCAAAAAAAGCTTTTTCTTAAAGAACACCATGGCCTCTATCAGTGATTGAGGCCATCTTCTCTCAAAGGGCCTGTCCTTGAGATAGAAATAGACCAGGAACAGTTGAGAGTAGTGAAGGTGCTGGATTATCCTGAATCCAACACAATCACGTTTGAGCAGGTGACTCAGCTGCTCCGCTTGGCTAAAGCCTCCGATGGATTCGGCTGCCCCTAACAGTAAGGCCGAATGGACAGAGGTGCCATTTCAAGGTGAAAAACCTTTTTGGAGTCAAGCAAGGAGATTGTGGAAAAAAGAAAAAGAGTGAGATGGAACAAGAGAAGGTGCAAGCTCTTTCCATTTTTGGTGAAAAGGATCCGCAAGGCTTGATGTGAAAGAGACAAGTGAGACAAAAACCCCGGGAAGAGAGAAGGTCAAAGTGCTGATCAATTCTAGAGTGGAAAATGATTTGTGAGAAAGGATTTGGGACAACAGACGCAAATAGAGAAAAAGGAGACTCGCTGTGAGAGGAAGAAGATCAGTGTAGCACACTTTAGCTCAGGATGTCTGGCAGAGCGTGGAGATAGAGATATGGCAAAAAGTGCCAAGCCTTCTGTCTGCTTTTGGCTCCCACAAGAGCAAAACTCCCTGCAGACTTGTTACCATACCCGACAAAAGACCTCCTCCAAACCAAACCAAGAAGGACTCTGAGTATTATTAGTAACTGAGTTTTGTTTCCAGGGACATGTACTCGATGGGAGCTTCACGATTAGGATGAGAAGTGTGTGTGTGTGTGAGAGAGAGAGATAGATAGAAAGAGGAGGGAGTCTCCACTAGGAGGGCAGTCTCTCTTAATCTGGTGAATCGAGAGAGGTGAGCTACTTAGTTTTGTCAGGAGTAATTTCCACAGTTTTCCTGGACTGTTAGAGTACTGGATGAAGAGACAACCACACTAAACCCTGCTGTAATTAAAACACACAAACACACACACACACACGGTCACCTGGTACGGAAAGAAAGAACAGAGAATATGAAACCTGTTGGCAATAAAAAATAGCATAACCTCTCATTTCAATTATGCATATATGAACTGAAACAAATTGAATATATTTAAAAGATTTGATGTCACTAACCTTGGAAACTTGGCTAAATTCAGGGGTTATTTTACCTTCAGAAGTGCTTGCTGTTTCAAAACAGCATATTTTGAACAGAACTTTGTTTCCAGATGGACTGATAAAAACATTTGTATGACAACACTCACGGAAGTTGTGTGAAACCAGTCAATTTAAATCTCACTAGATCATGGGAATGGAAAGACCTGTTATGATTGATATATAACTCAAGTGTAGTTTGAGTCTAGGTTGTACCTTTTCCTGATTTCTTCCTCTTCCTAACTGCAATTCAAATTTGAATGTAAGGTGTATATATAATCATTTTTGAATGGCAAAGCCTTGATTGACAGTTTTGAAAAAAAGTTTAAAATCCTTGAGGTTCTTAGGCCTTATTAGACAGAAATAACGATAGACAGACAGATGGATGATGGATAAGCAGACAGAAGGATCAATAGAATAGTAATAGATAGATAGTCAACTTATCCAGAGTAAGCAAAAATCTGCATATATATATATATATACTACATTCAAACCTCTGCTACCATTTTTGATTTGGTTTTGATCAATATTTTCGACCAGCCTCTGTATGCTAGAAGAGAGTGTGGGGTGAAGATACATCCTAGTAATCAGAGTTTAACAGTCTTAACTCACATCTGCCTCACTCTCCCCATCTCCAATTAAGCCAGAGCAGACTGCAATCTGCTACACAATATGCTTTGTTTCCCTTTAAATTATACACACAACCGCACAACTGTTCAATAAAGAAAATGCATATTTCCCCCCCCTCCCTTGATCTCGTTTTTGTTGTTGCCTGGAGGAAAGGCTTTGCAATGGCAGCTTGAGATGCATCAATGCATGTTCAAAAACCAACAGATGTCTGTTTCTCTTTCTCTAGTTGGACAGTCTGTGTTCGTCTTGGTTGCAACAGCCAGACCTTCACATTGTTATTGAGGACCGTCTGTCAAGTAGATTCATATCCAACAGCCGAGACAGTGGAGAGAATAAAAAACAGAAACAGTCATTGTAAAAAGCACACATACATTTTGGGAAAAAAGGACAAAATAAATACATAATGTAGTAACAACAATAAAAAAGCTATTTTAAGTCATTTGAAGCATAAATAACTTAAAAAGTAGGAAACACCACATACACTTATTTATACAAACAAGCATGTCCGCTTGCAGGCAACTTTAACCTCTTCCACTTGACCTTTGTTCTCAGTTGACCTGACACCGGGACACAGCATGTCTTCAGGAGGTCCACAGAAATAGAAGCAATGTCTCAGCCATGACCCTTTAACCCCTTCCGCTCTCCCTGTCGTCCTGACGAAGGCCGGCTGACAGCAGGAATTAAATAGAAAGGGTGAGATCTTGGTTGCCTCACGGATGACATAGTCTCTGCCGCTACTCGGCAGAATTTCATATCCTCTGCCTTTCCAGTTTGTCCTATTAGGATGAGAAAAAGGCAACGGGAATGGGTGATTTCTTGTGTTCCTGTCTTTTTGGAGCAGGGCGAGAACAGACGAGCAAGAGAGAAAGAGGCAGTTCATAAAAAAATAAGGAGGCAGAGAGCAAAGAACATGGGACACAGAAGCACAGAACATCCTCTCTTGGGGTTACGCTCGCGGCGGCAGTGGATCATTTAGAGGAGATGGTGAGAGTGAGCGCCTGTCTGATGCTACTACAGAGGAGAACAAGGAAGGCCGTGCTTCATTAGCATTGCTTTTGCTGGAGCTGTCCGTAGTGCTGAACGGAGCTGTGATCCCACTAAGGGCAGCTCTACACACACCACCCGCAGAGAGGCTGACGTTTCAGAAGACTAAACGCAAATAAAAAGCATGGAGGAGAGGAATCGCTGGTGCCTTGGAAAGCGGACGCGTGACAGGTGCTGCTTTGGACATGGATGCAAACGGATATGATTTCATTTCTGTTTAAAGGGCTATTCGACTGCACTGTCATGGCCTGTTGTTGTGATGGGCTTTTATCCTCTGGTAACAGTGGGGTCCATTTAGGCCACAGGAAGTGCGCTGCATGCACACAGGGTATGTAAATGGTGATATATTTGAGGGGATTATTGTCAATTATGTTGTTTTCTGCGTTATTGGTTTCAAAGAATACCTATATGGTCTCATTCAATTCGACCGCTGGGCAATGTTTTTTTTTT
>RJVU01075544.1:4374459-4425320 GCA_003731715.1 Anabarilius grahami | reverse complement strand
AACCGTCCAGTAATTAGCTGCTTAATAAAAAACAGCGACGAGTTTTCATCCTGGACACAACCAGCACAATAACTCGCACTTCTGTGGACAAGAAGTCTGTTGTTGGAGGTAAAAGGGCAGAGGAGACGGATGGGAAAGGTTAATTGTTAAGACTTTTCCTATGCGCGTATGCGCGCAACCCGCCCGGCATTTATTAGCAAAAGGTGACTGCGAGCTTTGTGTTTCTTTTTTGTGTCTGTGTCACTGTAGTGACTACAGAGGTCAAACCCGAGAGGTCCGGGGGAGGCGGTGATGTCATCATAGGGCACGCAGTCGGGCGAGCAAGGCTTCCACGTCCGTGTCACCATTGGATGAGCAAAGCGTCGGAGTTTGCTCTTTTTCCTTCTCTCGCTCTCTCGCTTTTTCTTTCTCCCTCTCGGGCCGGTGGGTCGGCCTGTGGGCTGCAGACGGATGGGGTTCGCTCTCGTAATGAGGCTCCTTGGCAGTGGGTGCTCGTGTCGAGTTGGAATTGATATTCTGCCGCGACCGTGACCTTTGCAGAGGTGCCTTCATGTTTTCTGCAGGAGGGATGGGAGAGAGATAGGGAGAAAAAAAAAAAAAAACAGTTTCTCATGAAAACATTTATAGAAGTTAGCAGCTTTTTGAGAACGGGTTGTGAAGACATTGAAGTCATCAAAGAAATGAGAGAGGAAGACGGAGAGCGATGCAGCCGACAGCATGACAACACAATAAAAATTAAAGAGGCGCAGACGCTCACTCACCTCAGTACCGTCACCTCTCGCACTTTTTATTGCCGCTGCTGTTCTTCTAGCCTTTCCAGCATTAAATCTCTGATCTGTGATGTGGCGCAGGGGCTGGTGGGAAGCCGTCTCACTGACTTAATGCTCTGCACTGCTTCACTAACCCAGCACATCTACCTGAACAACTTAAAGCCATCAGTCTGACGCAACCTCTGACCGTCCTTCTCTCACTCACTCTTACCACCATCCAGACAGAGAGAGATACGTGCAGAGGAGTTCAAAAGTCTGAGATCCCCAGTGAAAAATGCTTTGATTTTTAATTATAAATTATATGACCAGCATAACAATTTGAAAACAAGTAAAAACAAAAAAGGCTACTAGCAGCAGCATTATATTAGATACCTAGAAATAATGCAATCGTAATTTCACATCATTTTTCCTTTGTTTTAACTTCTAAAAATCTTAAAATTTGGATTTAAAATTCCAAAATTGATTAAACGTGGTCTCACTTGAAGCCTGTTTTCTGAGTAACAAAAATAAAGCAAGTAATTGTGAGATATAAAGTCAGATATTATTCTTTTCATTTGTGGTTTTATCAATGTTTTTACTTTATTTCTCATTATCAGGACTTCACATCTTGTGTGTGATTTAAGTCTCAATTATGTGAAATAATATAATGATATAGAGTTGCAACTCTGAGATGAAGTCACATTGTAAAATATAGTCATAAATACAAGCAATAAAGTTGACTGCAAAATATGAAGAGGAAAATGTGAGATATAAAGTCACAATTATGAGAAATAAATATCGTATTGTTTTTAAATGATGTGAAAATAGGCTTCCATTGGTCTTGAGAGTTTTGAACTCACTGCAAATTTACATTATAAACCCAGGAAAAGAGGGCGATTACTGTGCCGGGCTCAGGTCTCTGATGACAGTATATATTACAGCCATGGCGAGCAANGAGCAAAAAAAAAAAAAAAAACACGCTCCAGCATTACAAACAGAGCCTCACCAAGGTGCAAAGCACACTTCAGTGCAGGAGCGAGGGGCAGAGTGATGTATGAGTGCTTTAAACAAGGACAATCTCTACAAACAAGAAAAGATGGAGAATGAGAGAGGGAGAAGAAAAGAGCCAGCGATAAACTTCCACAGCAAAACAAAAACACTGCAATGAAGGAACATACAGACATGATGTTTTCTTCATCCTCCAACATATTTCACATTGACTGCAGCTGATTTGGTTTCTCCACATAACAGTTTATAAAGGTCTAAGCAGCAGATTTAGTCACAGATGCAGACCTCCAACACAAAAAAACATCTTCATCAAGCTATAAGACCATGATAGCAAAAGAAACTACATTGTCTCAAGGGAAGTGCCTGCTTGTCTATGATGCTAGGGTGTTGTGAGTGGTTTCCAGAATGTTTCTTTAAGGTTGCAAAGGGTTATTTGGCCGAAGTCAAAAAAGTCTCTAGATATAGTGCGCTCTTCAGTGCAAGTCTAAGGGATACTTTGATAGAAACCATGATGTGTTTTTCAGCATTCTTTAATGAAAAGAAAGTTTATAACTTTATAAATAGTACTTTTTAAATGGTAAACTGTCGTAAATGTAATTTTAATGTCATTTAAAAAAAACAAAACAAAACAAAAAAAACTATTCTTTAAACTAGTCTATGCACAATAACAATAGTATTATTAGCCTTAACAAGCACCATTCATTTATCTTATATTTAGACCTTATAGGTTATGCATGATTATGTATATGTCAAGAACTATAAGGATAAATAATGTGTGAATGCTATCATGTGTTGACCTTTTTAAAATGTAGCATATAGTAAACAATCTCATGGCTTATCCAAGCAATGTCCTTAGAATTAAAACAAATGATGTGTCTATAATTTTGTGCATGCTCTCAGTGGTGAAACATACAGTAAATAGGACAGAATGCAGTCCATTGTGTCATACAGAGTAAATGAGAGGTTTGAGATGAATGGTGGCTGTAATGTACAGTATGGTAGTGTGTGTGTGGTAGTGAGTTCTCTGCGCTCTCATTACTGGTGTGTGAGAATGTGCACTCGTTTGTCTCTGTGTGCCGCTCTCTGCCCTGTGCTTCAGGCCACTTTCATTAGTCTCTTTGGCTCTTCCTCTTTCGCCTTCATTTCCTGCACATCCCATTTGCTGTTTCCCGTTCTTAAAATAATCTTTCTTTTTCTCCACATGACTTTGTTTGGCTTCATACTGCTTAATTTCTTTATCCTCTACTACTTTTTCGCTTTCTCGAGTGCCACAAACTGACCCTGTTGATATGGAGAGGCTGCGTGTCTCTCATTAGCGTGAGGTTGAGGTCTGTGTGTCTTAATGAGTTGTAAAACACAAGCTACGATGGAGACACTGCACGACTACATGACTTCTGATTTGTGCTTTTCAGCATCCACCAAGAAGTAGCAGATGCCATGTTTTTTTCTAAACTTTTTACAAGCAGTGAGAGATTGTATGCTGTATCCAAAATATTTTAAAACCATTCAATAGCTTGGTATGCACAACAGACTGAAATTAGTTATAAAGAGACAATCTTGCTTGACAGTTTTGGGCAGTATTCACTTTCATTCTAAGGAAAAAAGCAGCTTGGACATACTGATATAAAAAAGTGCCATTTTGTGTTTCATTGAAGAAGAATATGAGGGTGAGTAAATGATGACATTTTTGGGTGAACTATTCCTTTAATATGGTAGAACTTGTACTCTATTGTAGGCCAGGCTTAAATTGCAACAGTCAATTAAATAAAAATCTTAAATTTTATTTACCTCCACTTTAATTACCTCCAATCTAATGTTTTATCTCTCTGGAAAATAACTTTAAATTAATATTCTAAAACATTCAAATCTGTCCATCTTTTGAGATTCCCTCAAGCGTCTATGAAGCAAAAACACACTGCGGTAGAAATCTGAATGCCACGTTCCTTTCATCAGTACGTACCTCCTCAGTTAGGCTCATAAAAACTTGTTCAAGTCCAGACTGAGCCATCTGAGAAAGACACTCTCGTTCCTCTCTTCAAATAGAACAGGGCTGAAATACCAGTTTCTGACTTTAGAGATCATTTGCTCAATTTGCATTTGCACTGGGGGCCGCTGAGAAGCTCACTTTCTTTTCATCTCTGTGCTCTCCTCCTTTCTTTCCCCACTCCCCGGCAGAAGTTTTGGCAGGAGACTCGACGGAACGTGACAGCAGATGAGGGCACTTGATCAAGCTAACGAGCTCGCACGCAGACAGGCGTCCGATTAGTTGCAATGGAGCCTGTCTCACACCATTCGGGACTTTAGGAGCTCCGCACAATGCAATCGGTGACACATAATTTCCCCCTCTGCACGTCGTATGGCTCGCCATATAATCTATAGAAGTATTAGGAATGATTATACCATCCGTCTGACTGCAATCTAGCATTCTAAGCCTGGAAATGGCACCTGGCGATGGCTGAAGTCACATTTGCATGGAAATTAACATGACTGTGCTCAGTGGGAGGAACAGGTTAGCAGCAGTTCATGCTACTGATACCCTTTGCCTGGACTTTGCGTTGCCAGGACGCTTCAGGGTCATACATATAAAACTTAGTTACACATGTCCAAAATGCATTTATGATATGTGAAACAATAAGGGTGCACAATACATCAATATAAAATTGCCTGACATTAAAGACATTTTAATTATTTATCAGCATCACTCTATATTGTATATGCTGTATTTATATACAGTTTTGAAATAAGTCTATTATGCTCACCAAGGCTGCATTTATTAGATTAAAAAAAAAAAAATAGTGAAAAAAGTAATATTGCAAAATATTTTTACAATTTAAAATAACTCTTCTAATTTAATATATTTTAAAATGTAATTTATTCCTGTGATGCCAATGCTGAATTTTCCAGTGGCCCCTCACTGAAGAACACACGAGATCCAGGGGGTGGAGACAGGTAGGTTTAGGGCAGGGGTGCCCAACCCAGTTCCTGGAGATCTACCTACCTGCAAAGTTTAGCTCCAACCCTGATAAAACGCACCTGAATCAGCTGATTAAGATCTTCAGGAGCAATTGATAATTACAGACAGGTGTGTTGAGCAGGGCTAGAGCTGAACTCTGCAGGAAGGTAGACCCCTGGTTTAGGGCTATGTAAAGTGGGAGGAGTTGGATCTAGAACCCCCTGGATCTCGTGTTCTGCAGTGAGGACCATCTCAAATTTTCAGTGTCGTTACTCCAGTCTTCAGTGTCACCTTCAGAAATAATTCTAATATGATTATTGCCTAATAATTCTAATACTAATTATCGATATTGATGCATGCATTAAAAAAAAAATACTGGTTCTATGTTGGGCTGCCACTTACAGTACAAGCCAAAGCAAAGTTTGAGTCCACTCAAAAAAAAACTGATTTTTTTCAGGACAATGCATGGGAAATTAAGTTCACCTGCTGTGAGTTATAGCAGCAACATAAGCCAAAGTGAGCTGATGTAACACTACGGTTTGATGACTAAATTTAGCTTAATGATCAGGCTGTCCTACTGGCCCTCTCTCGTTTGGACTCTGTGCGCACTCGTTTATCTACATTTAGGCGGAAAAGGGGAGATGGCACATGCGGACAAGGTCAAGGGAAATCAGAGCTAATTCTGAGCGGGTGAATTAGACCAGAACTACTGGTAATAAATAATGCCTTAATTGATGCCTTACGGTGCACAGAGACGTGATTATGGGCTGCCACATGAATAACAGGGAACCCTGGGCGACAGAATATGGGTTTGGTTCTGCACAAATGGCAAACAATGTCAGACTGCGAGAGACTGTGCGCGTATTTGATGTGGCGACTCTCAAATGAGGAGACCAGTGCGAGAGGGGAGCCCTGACTGATATAGAGGGTTGTAATTCAGAGCCTATGATGCTCTAATGTCCCTCTTTGTCTGACTGAAGGACTCGGAGAGCGATGACCTGCACATTATCCCCTATGCCTACATGAGTTAAGCAGTAATTAAGCATATCAGTAGAGACATGCCTCATCCACCGGGCACCAAAGAGCCGCCCACTGGTGCCACAGGTAAAGCATGTTTTTATGGGTTTCTATGCTCTTCAACTGACATTTATGACAGAGGGAAGGCAATTAATATTAAAAAGATAAAAAGGAAGAGGAGAGGAGGTTCCAGAGAGGCTGTAACTCTCTAATTACCAAGCTGAAGAAGTAGCGTAACCCCAGAACCCAAGCAAGAGTCATGCATATCAAAGCTGGCCCATGTGTTGTTCTGGGATCAGCAAGTGTGAACACTGAAACACAGAAAGAGAATAAGTAATGATTCACGTTTAAACGGCATAATTCAGAGGTTTCCTTTTCTTCTCCAAAGACACTGTCTTATGTTGCATGTGCATCTCTTTGTGGTTTATGTGCCTCTGTGTGTGTGTGTGCATTTGCATGTATTTGTGTATCAGAGATCTTGTGGTATTGAGATCACACAAATGTGACTTAGGTCTGGGTTTGGGTTACAGTCTCAGACAAGACCATCTTTTATTTCCAGCATGCCAAAGAAGCAATCACCTCAACCACTTTTGGAAAAATAATTTACTCAAAAATTACAAATGTGTTATTTATTCAAACTCATATTATGCCAAACTTGTATGACTTTCAAAGAAGATATTTTGAAGTATGTTTCAGCAGTTTTTGTCCATAAAATGAAAGGCAATGGGTGACACAAACCTCAAACATCATCTAACTTCAGTATCAAATAAAACCTCAATGGACACCAAATGTCATGATTTTTGAGGATGGGTTAGTGTTGCAATATTTTATGTATTCTGTGTGTGAATACAATGAGCAATGTTTTGATTTGAGAGTCAACATGTTTAAATTTAATTTGCAAATCATACAAATGGATTGCGTTGCTACAGGACGACAGAATTTTAATTTTTGGGTGAACTATCCCTTTAAGACAGAGTAATATCTTCAGTCTCCAGCAATCTGTCTGATGAATCGGTCTGAATATGCCTGATATGGTTTCCCTGGATGGCAAAATATAGAAAAACTGCAGTTTAATCAAAGTCTTTGATTGCATTGCTCATTAATTCTGAATTTTACCAGCCTGATTCCTGGACCAACACATCTGAGTCTTGAAGGGGTCTAGTCTTGGTCTTGGTCCAATCTGTACTCCAGCTCTGGTGTGTGTACCTGTATAAACTCTCTTCCTCTCTGTGTGGCAGTTGTATTGAATAATCAGAGTCTTTAACAAAGAGCAGCAGTGGGGAGTTGTAATCCCACAGCATTCAGCGCCTCACAAAAATTAATTACAAATGAAAACGGCTTAATGCTTACTTGATCCCGGGGAGAGAAGAGAATGTCACCAAATTATATTTGTTTAGGGGATAAGGGGGGAGAGAGAAAGAGTGAGAGTGAGAGAGGGAGATGCATGTTGTGCTGTTTCATGATTTTGAGATGAAACATCTGTATCTCATCATCAGAGAGACTCTAGAGAGATCTTTGATGTTGACAAAATAATCAGTATGCCATTTTGAACAACATTAGCGGTTAAAAGAGGTAAATACTTCACATGCATACAGTATGTATGCACATGAGGGAGTGATACAACTATTTCAGGTTACATGAAGGGCACAATGTGTGACTGACATACTTAAGTGTTCACACATATGCTCTTTATGTAATTTAATTTAAGATGCATGCTCTAACTAGCAGTCCACACAAACCAGGACAAGACCAATAGTACACAGACAAACTCAGCCTTGAAGATGAAGAACAAATGAACAAGTAATTAAATCTGAGAACATACCGTTCTGCAAAAAGAGAGGGGGATGTATTTGGAAAACTGAGTCTGACCCAGTCATATGACTAGTTGAATGTTACTGTGTGTCTTACCGATACAAAACGTTCTCAAGATAACAGAAATAGGTTGGACAGCACATAGCTTGATGTATACTGTAGATCCTCCATGACACGGACAACAAACACAAGCGTTGGGGGGTAATTGAAGGATCAGATCCAAGAGAAGTGTTGACCAATCAAGTGGTATGTAATGACCGCTACATGCTAGCTAATGACCTGAGGTTACCACCACCATTTTATTGCTAAATATGGCTACAACATTCCTCTTGTCACCTATGATTTAGCTGGACTTTCATGCAG
The DNA here is from genome assembly GCA_003731715.1 of Anabarilius grahami. NCBI lineage: Eukaryota > Metazoa > Chordata > Actinopteri > Cypriniformes > Xenocyprididae > Anabarilius > Anabarilius grahami. Next base: position 4,417,418 of record RJVU01075544.1, on the reverse strand, counting down.
TAATTTGATTTGATGTTGATTCATCAACTGCCTTAAAGGAATAGTTCCCCCCAAATTGCAAATGATGTAATAATTTACTCACTCATGTCGTTCCAAACCTGTATTACCTTCTTGACATAAAAAAATATATTTAGAAAATGTCTGTGGGTTTTTTCTCCCCTATATAACAGAAGTCAAAAGTAACCAAAGCTGTTTGGTTACTAACTTTCTTCAAAATATCTTTGTGTCATGCAGAAGAAAGAAAGAAAGAAAGCAATTCTGGTTTGGAATGATATAAATGATGACAAAATGTTTAAATTTGAAAAAAAAAAAAAAAGTTCCTGGACGAGTCCACCAACATAGGGTTGTTGCATAGTGATTAAAGATCTGGGCTGGTAACTAAAAGGTTCAAACCCAACAAAGAGCAATCCATTAGCTATCCAAAATAACAATCCCATGTTGCTCCAGAGCTATTGTCCCAGTTCCCAGTAATAAGTGTACAGTGAATCATTTTAGGATAAAAGTGCCTGCTAAAAGAGTGTTTACTACTAAAGTTTCCTGTCTGCTTATATGTTGATGGAATTCATCTTCAGAAACAAAAGCTCAAAAGGAAGACCCAGCATTTTCTGGTCAACCCTGTCAAATGTTCTGTTGGCATCACAGATGCAAACTATCAGACCATAAGCTTTGGGACAGAGCTAGAAAGACAGTGTGAAACAGATTTTGTGACAGATGAGACACAGCAGAGTGTCACCTGACAGTTGCTAAGTGAGAGACAGTTTGCTGAGATCAGGCCGTCTGTGCCCTCTTCACGAGCTGCTCTACTGCAATGCAAAGTTCATGAACATTTTTGTGCAGATACAGGCATGTGGGTGAAAACATGCCTCTAATTGGGAATAACGTATATCTGTCATTGTGAATCTGCTCGCTGCAACTAGGGCGAACGGCTGGAGAGCTGCACAATTAGCCAAGATTCAAGCGAAATCAGTCGTCACACTGGCAGTCTCTGTGAAGCTCCTCAGAACAGAAGTTGGGCTGGGGTTTAAAGTAATTAGAGAGAAGGAATCTTCATCTGAATGCCAAACCTGATGAGTTTCCTGAATATTTTCTGCTACGGGACATCTGTCTGTTCGGTGTTGCAGGGATGGGTAATTATTCAATCCAGCCCACTCTCATTTATATCGCTGTCTGCGGCTGTCTCACTCCATCTTTCTTACAATTCCCAAAGTCCCTTTCAGTGATTCCTACAGTTTTTTGGGGTTTATTTTAGTAAATTTAGTGAATATTTTGTTAAGCCATATTCATTTTACTGTATTTTACTCTCAATGAAAAGGCATATAATTTCAGTTAACCAGACCAAAGTGTACCAGATGAAATTAAAAACATTTTGTAAAATTTAAACATGTATAACTATTAATTATAAATGAAATATACAGCTGATAATTGCCTGTTGTATTTACTACTAGTATTTTGGAGTCTCAATAAATTACACATATGCACTACTGTTCAAAACAGTACTGTTTGTCATCAGTAAACTTTTTTGTAAACCATATTAAATCTTTTCATTAGCATGGACGCATTAAATTGATCAAAAGTGAGTAAAGACACTTGTTACAAAACTTTCTATTTCAAATAAATGCTGTTCTTTTGAACTTTCTATTCATCATAGAATCCTAAAAAAGATGTATAACAGCTTCTACAAAATATTATGCTGCACAAATGTTTTCAACATTGATATTGATAAGAAATAAAAAGTTTCTTGAGCACCAAATCAGGACATTAGAATGATTTCAGAAGGATTATTTGACCGTGAAGACTGGAGTAATGACTGCTGAAATTACATTATATGACACTAAAATAGAAAAGAGTTATTTTTTAAATTGAAATATTTCACAATATTACTGTTTTTACTGTATTTTTGATCAAATAAATGCAACCTTGGTGAGCAGGAGACTTATTTTTAAAACATTTTAAAAGTCTTACCGACCCCAAACATTTGAACTGTTGTAACTATCACTAAATTTATATGTATACAACAAAAATAAACCTGCCATTTTTAGAAGAAAGAATTAATCAAAATATTCAAATTACATTTAAAATAATGTAAATACAGGACATTAATCAGCTGTATCTACAACAAAATGTAATATTGTTAAATTAGTATAAAATAATCTTTTATTTTCATTCAAAAAATTCCTCCGTCCCATTTTCTCTTCCTCTGTCATTTCCTCACTGGCTTTCTCTTTTTCCTGTCCGTCGTCATGAAGTGCTATTGATTTCAGGACTAGTCCAGTCTGTGTGCTCTCTCTCCCTAGACGCTTCCTCTCTCCATCATTTTCTCTATCTCTCCCTTTTTCTCCCATCAAAGTCCTTTAGGTTAATGAGTAGACTGACTGATGAGCTGCAGATGGAGCGAGGAAGGAGGAAGAGGGGGATCGAGTGGAGGGGTGCAGACAGTAAACTGTCAGTTACACAAGATGGGACTTATGGGAGAGGTGGCCGTAATTGATCGGATTCTGCAGTAATGTATTACCACCTTCGCACGCGGATAATGGCTAACACCGTCTAATGACTGCTGGCAATGACCAACACTTCATTGATAGCTGATGTTTGCTATTAACTTCCCTTCTCATTACAGACTATAGACAAGTTTTCCATAAGTCTCAGCTGGTTGCTAATTAACTTCGCAAAGATATTTCTGTTGAGGTTCATTCGCATCTTAATTGTGTTTTAGAAATCAATAATCAGATTCATTGCGGCAAAACCACAGATTCTGATCAGGTGTGATGTTATCTCATCAGATCAAGAACTATTGTTTTTTAAAGTTATTTTTTATTTTTTGAAGTACACTCCGCTCCACCATGGACTTTGAGTCGGGCTGTGTGCTTCTCCTCAAGTTCTCACTCGGCTGCCTTCGACAGCTCTCAATATGCACATGCCTTGTGAAACGTACTTATGAATTCAAAACAGCCTCAAGTCATGCTCCATATTTCATTGAAGTTGAATATTTAAAAAGATCAACCCACTCAAAACCCCATAAACCTTTCTTACGGAGGCTTCTCTGTCCTAAAAATAAAATCTCATATGCCATATCATATTACAGGCGGCTCCATCAGGCTCTCGAGCTTCCTTTAACAAACAGACAGGGCCATTCTGGTAAACAGGCTGTCCACATCTACAAAACGTATGTTCCTCTCCCGGTCTCCTCCTTACCCGAACACACTTTCTCTGTCTTTGCCTGTTCTCAAAACAGATCAGGCCAATCCGAGCACCTCCAATAGATTAAAATCAAGGCACTTTTTAATCAGTTCATGCACTGTGTGAGAATCAAACCAATGATCTAACATCACTCTCTACTATTTGAGAAGTTATTTAGCTACACAAACACTATTTTGTGGTGTTTTGTTAACAGTAAACTTTTAGCAAATGCACTGCAGTTCCTCCTTTTTTTCCTATGATTTTGCTGTTTATAACTGACACTGCAGTCATACTAAGTGATTTTAAGTAATTATAAAAAATAGCTGTGAGCTGCAATTATCGGGGTTCAAGCGCTTTAAGGCCTTTAAAGGTATTGTTTAATTAGCAAGCCTGTAACCATCTCGATCAAAGATGGAAAAGACCATTTTCAGCCAATGCACCATAGGAAATATATGATTTTTAAAGCTTTTTAACATTTATCGAGGTTGAGTCAAAAACCTACGACTAGTTTGCAAAAGTTTTTTTCCCCAAAAATCCAAAATACCCGAAAATTGTAATTTTGTCCGTCTTGAGCCAAGGATTCCAATGATATAAGACACTTGAGACTACACTGGTTTAGGAGTTATTACTTACTTTTTACCGCTGTAGCGCCCCCCTCAGGCCGATCCTTGGTGACGTTGTATACGGTGTGAGTACTACCTGTCCACAAAATTTCAAGTCTCTGCGACTTATGGTTTATCACTTTTAGGGGAGAATGCTGATCCTTGGAAATTTGAACAATTTACCAATTACAAATAATTGTATTTCAAATTTGTATAATTTCCAACTAACTGACACCTTTTCTGAGAGAATTAATATGATGACTAACCTCAGTCCCTTACCTCACCGAGTCTAAAGCAGCAATTGTCCATTCAGTAATTATGAAGTTCTACAGTGAATGGTCATTAAAATACATCTGCCAATCACACAAGGTAAGACAAGGAACACTTTTGCTGTCTGCTTCTGGCTTTATTTTCTTTATGAGATTGACATTTACACAATGCAAAGACTCATTTTTCTCCTTTCTGACCGGTGTGTCAACCCTTGGGCGCTAAATGTTCAGCTATGAATTCAGGTCGACTGCGGCGCCGCCTTTTGTATCTCTAATACAACAATAATAACGGGACTAATGTCAACAGCTGTGGTACATTTAATCAAATCAGCCTGCCTAATCCTGCTCCGGTCAACAGAACCCAAGTAGAAACAAATGAAGCTCGATTCAGACAGTATAAAAGCAGGTTGAAGGTCACATGTTTTTAATTAAACTTAAACAAATGGCTACGGAGGCAAAAGAAGGCAAATTGTTTCAGCTCATAATCTCTAATGAGACTTTTGGCATAGGCGATAAGAGCAGATGCCTCGTGCATTCGTGAAAGGTCAACTCTCATTGCCATTCTGACATAGCCTCTCTCGCCTCTTCCCTCGCCCGGCACACGCCCGGTTCCCTCTCAAACGGGGAAAAAAATCAGCAAGAGGTTCTGCCCATGCGTGAAGCTGTACACAGCACACAGAAAACATTCATTCTTAATTAGATCGCAATGATGCTTTTGATAAAAAAAAAAGAAAAAAGAAAAAGATTTTTAAGATGTTACGTTTGGTGAATTCTGAAGTGGACTGCCTGTAAAAAAGACTTTAATAAAATATGCAAAAGCATTATTCGCACATTCTTCATAAACAAACAAAAAACTACCTACTGCTGCGTTTCTGTCTGCCTCATGCTGAGATTAATAATGAAGCAGCCTGACATTTGAAACAAAGGCACCGATTTATAGCAGTTTGAATCACATTTTCACTGCAAAATACACACAAACAAAAAGAAAAAACCCTTTAATGCATTTGCCAACACTTACATAGCTCGTATCAAGGGAGGGTAATGAGTGAGCGGTAAAGTTTCATGTGTTGCAGTGGTATAGTGGTAAGCAACACATCATTATACTAGACAACAGTTCAGCGGTGGGAGTCTTCTGGGCAATACTAATGGTTAATTTAGCTCCTGGACCACTGTGGCAGGCATCTCATCACAATTAGACTTAATGCAAGACCTTGCTGAAGGTCATAGATGATCCGTTACGAGAAAAAAAAAAAGACAATGCAAATTAACTGAAGCATGACTGTCCGGTGAGATGTGCATGTTTTTTTTTGTGTGTACACGTGCATTGAGTGGGTGTGAGAATATGTGTGCGTATTTTTACACTCCCCCCTGGCCAAAGACAGAGCAATTAAAATGACATGCACCAATAAGCCCCTCCTGTGTGCTTCTGTAGAACGTCACGACAACCTCCGTGAAGACAGAGAGAGTGGAGTATATTCCTATATCAGATCTGAGGAGAGATCATAAACAGCACATTTAAGGGGAGAGTTCACCAAAAAGATGTTTTGAAGAAACTGCTCCTTTCTATACAAAAATAAAAGTCCCCCAAAAAGGAAAAAAAAGCACAATGGCATGAAACGGCAAGGCTTGTGGGTTGCTCCCAGTCAGCAGTGGTGAGAATTTACCCGTGGTCCAAGAAGGGACAAACCACAAACCGGGGTGCAAACAGGGTGTTGGGCACCAAAGGCTCATTTATGCACAAGGGCAACAGAGGCTACCTCTTCTGGTCCAAACCAACAGAAGGTCTACAAGTCCCACAAAATTTTAATGATGGTTATGGAGGGAATGTGTCAACACACAGTGACTCACACTCTGCTGTGTATGGGGCTGCGTAGCCGCAAACCAATCAGAGTGCCTATGATGACCCCTGTCCACCATCGAAAATGCCTACAATGGGTGCACAACATCAGAACTGGACCTTGGAGCAATGGAAGGACAATGCCTGTACGTATGTGGATGGACCTGTACGTGTGCGCTGTTTATCTGGACCTTACAGTCTACTAACACTATAATGAGGGTTAGTAGAATGTCTGAAGTGGATTATCGAAATAAAATGTAAACTTTTGATATATTGCTGGGCGATAATTTAGTTCACATTCATTGACGATATAACAATTAAGTAGTTGAGATTTGCTATATAGCGTGATACCTTGTAATACATCTTTAAGAGGAATATTTAAATACAAGCAAGTCAAACACGAGAGCTGTGACAATGGAAAAGATTTTCCCACATATCTAAATGAGAACCAGAACAAATGTCGCGCTCTCTTCTAACGGATAAAGCATCATCAGAGTACAGTGGCCGAGAGAGCTCAACGCGCTGCAACTAAAGAAAACAGATGCAAATAGAAAAAACACCAGCAAATAAAGAAAACATCATCAGTTTGACAACAAAAGTTCACAACACATGTAAATACAGAAACGCGCTGCAAAAGTTCACAACACAAGCAAATACAGAAACGCACTGCAAAAGTTCACAACACATGCAAATACAGAAACGCACTGCAAATAGCACATACCAGGTCCGGCGATCTCAAGCCCCCCTCTACGATGATCTGAATGATGATGATGATAATGATTATGATGAGGCTACTTTTAGAATTAAATTAATATTTTAATTTGTCCCGCAATAATTTATAGCGCATCACGCATAACCGACATGCTGTAATAAGTTAGTTTAGCTAACTCCTCATTTAAATTTTTTTTTTTATAAATAACTTGTTTAACACCTACATCTATTTTTTTTTCACTACGTATGGGCCACAAGAGAAATATTAATAAATAAATTAAGGTTAAATGGTGTTATCAGAACATGTTGAAGTAAAGCTGATCGCTGAGTTTTTAGTTTCACTTTCTGCAATGAATAATTGACTGGGATTTGAGACATAAAATCAAGTAAATTATTAAAAAAATATATTATTTATTATTAATAATTTATTAATACATTTTTTTTATGCAAAATAGACCCCACGTTTTTGTATTTGCTTGTGTTGTGAACTTTTGCAGCGCATGTGTTGTCAAACTTATGAAGATGTTTTCTTCATTTGCTGGCGTTTTTTCTATTTGTATATGTTTTCTTCATTTGCAGCACGTTGAGCTCTCTCGGCCACAGTATCAGAGAGATGCATGAACACAAATCAGTGACCTTAGACTAATGCGGTCGACCTCTGACTAGCTTTTCATCATTGAAACAAAGCCTGATCAAAACAGGTCGAAGAACAACAAGCACCAAAGATCAAAGAGATCTTTGTTCCCACAGCTCTCTAAAACCCCACCTGAACGCACAATAGAAATATTCAAAAGTCCTCTGGAGGCTAATGATGTACGGGACACACGGCGAAGCTTGTATCTGACGAACTAATAATCCATAAAGACATAGTACAGTAGCATGTGGTGGCAAGGACAGGCTGCAGATTAGATTGAAATTATTGATTTGAATCAATTGAGAGAGTGAACATTTCCCTTGACCTTATAGAACAGGGAAACAGGAGTAATTGAATTGCATCAGTGTATATTGGGTGTGTTCAGGTACAGTCATTTGGAGACTCGCCTGGCGGCCCTGAAGGACTATTGACTTAACAGAGAGCAGATCCAATGATCAGGGCTAAAAAGACAAAAGCTCTCAGTGTGAGCGTGTGTGTGTGCGTGTGCATGTCTATGGGGATACATCTACAGGATTTTAAAGTACCATAATCTATTTCCAAAGGAAGGTTAAAACTGGCCAGAGAGAGAAGGAAAATGGTAGGAAGGTAGGTTGATAAACATAAAAGTGTAGATTCACACATCCAGAGATCACTTTGTACACAATTTGCTGTAGAGCAACAGGGTTTTGGTGCTTCACAGCATCACCGCAAGCTGCACGGCCCCCTACAGTGCTCTACCTGCAATTACCAGTCCACTAACACATTCTGAAAGACTTGCACAAACAAAAGATGATGATAGCAAGTAAACATATTTGCCCTTTCCCTGTGAAAATATGTAGCTGCATTTAAAGTTTTAGGATTGCACCAGAATATTTGGGGGTCCATAGCATCTAAACGATTGAAAACCCCTGAGTTAGAGTACAATTATGTGATACACAGTGCTGGTGTTTCTATAAATGTGTGACTGCGTAAGTGTTTTAGTATGTTTTCTTTTTAAGCATGAAAGATTTGCTCAGCACTTCTGAAGTGTTGAAGTGAGAACTGGGTTTAAAATTCACATAACACTGAGGTGTCAGGCTTATATTCCAAACTCTGTACCCATGTTGTTTACTATATCCCTATACCCCCCCTCCCCCATATCCAACCCAAACACACCCCGAACAACCTCTCTCGTTCATTAAAATCTCAGTGACAGAATCTGAACAAGAGCAGAAAGTACAACACACACATACACATTCACAAACACAAACTCCTGTGAGTCCACTGCTATAGAAAGGTTTCTTTCTCCAAATATCTAAAATGGCTGAAAGGGCAAGAAGATGAGGAGAGTGAAGTGAGAAAGAGAGAGGCAATTAATCTGAATGTTCACAGAGGTCAATTGGCCTCAGTGCCTTCATCAGGAGATGAGGAGATGCAGCCTGGAGCAGACCACCACAACTCATGGGGGGATAGAGGTCTTGGTGGGCCTCATGATTATTAGCGTAATTAAGTTTGTATGGTCATTACAGAGGGTTTCGATGAATGCCAGCCATGTCAAATTAACATCCTATGTGTGGTGGAAAACTGATTGAACCCACAGCCACATTTAAATATCCTCTTTAACAAGAGAGAGAGGGAGTGATAGATCAGAAAAAGACAGATGTGTTTCAAGCCGTTGAGTTGAAATAAGATCCACAACAGCACAGTGCTGTTGTTTGTGTGGACTAAACAGGCTTTGATGGAGGCTTTCAAACATTCCAATGCAATAAAGACACAGATGAGTTCTAGAGCAACATGTATGAAGGAGGTACAAAAAGAGTTGAGCATTCAGAATGGAAGACTTAGCCAAAGTTCCTTTCAAGGAAAGTCTGTTCACTCGGTGGCCATATTTGCAATGCCTCTGGGTAGCTATTTCGGGCATCCAAGACTAAGAACTATCTATTTGAATGGGGGAAACCTGAAATCTTAAAAACTCCAGATCAGTATGTTACTCCTGTCTGAGTCTGTTGGAGCTTGTTTTCGCCGACTGAGCATGCTGCAATCTGACTGTCGGCGTTGGTCTGAGTCTGTCAGTGCAGTGTGAATTGGCTTTAAAGTGCGTGCCTCAGAACACTGACTGTTTCTATAGCAACCAGAGCTTCTAATGGCAGCTGCAGACACACAATAGCTGTGTCCGAAACCACTCACTCGTTCACTATTCCCTATATAGTGTATGACATTTCAGTGCACTATATCTGCATGGAGTGAACGAAATGAAGTGAGTGAATTCGGACACTGATATACACTGTGCGTCGGAGAGCTGGAGCTGTCGCAGAAACGGCTTGACGTGATAAAACTATTTTATCCTACATGTTACTTACATTATAAAATAATGTTAATAACAATAACAATCATAATGACTTTATTTTGTAATCATACATGCCTCCGTGCCAGCTTAGTTGTTTAATTGATTGTTGGTTTGTCATGCTTTATGTGTTCATAATCATTAAATACTATAAAATACTGCAAAATAAAAAAAAATAAAAAAATAAACACATTAACAAGTACATTATTTCATGTATTTATTCTTTTTAATAAAGTTTTTTTTAGTTTGTTATGAGCTCACAGACGTGGTCTTTGAGCGCCCTCAGGCGACCGTTATGATTTAAATACGTTACAGATGATTAACGATTTTTTTTAAATCATCCACTAAATTATCTCTTAAAGTTTAATGAGTTTAACAACAGTGCCACAAATTATTAAAACACATTGCTGTTATAAAAACACATTCAATTGATTTAATACCTACATAATATTTTAATAATAAAAAATAATAGCCTATATTTTTACCTTATTCATTAAATTTTTTTAAATTCATCTATATAATAATGTCTCCCTATATTTGAGCAGGTTTATTCAAGTAATGATTAATTTAAAAAAGATAAAAATAGAAATGAAATTAATGTTAAAGCAGAAATAAGAAAGCTGTAAAGTAATCTCTGGATTACACTCGCTCGCATTTCCGCTCTTTCACAGGAGCTCTCGGCCCTCTCCGCATTGGATTTTGGGAAATAGTGCTTCAGCAAGTGTACATCGAATGTCCACTCGAAATCAGAGAGAATTGTGGGTATAAAGTAGTGAACGAATGTAGGGAATGAAGTCGTTTACTCAGAATTCGGACACCACAACAAAATGGCCGACACCCGATATAGTGGATAGGGAGCGGTTTCGGACACAGCTAATAACATTTTTAATCAGCGATTGGCTGACTCTGACTCGGCGCATTTAGGCATGATCAGTCGTAAGTATCAAATTACATTCATAATCGGCCTTGCAATCATTAAGTGTGTCCCCTGCTTTAGAAGACAGGACTTAATCCACTATTGCACGTTACACTTTCTCCCATTAATAAGTAATATGGAGTCTTTCTACATATAAAGTCTTTGACTTTGCTCCCTTTCAGTTCATGAGTTAGAACTTGAATTTGGCCACAGCCAAATCTATCTCAATCTCAATCAATCAATCAATCAATCAATCAATCAATCAATCAATCAATCAATCAATCAATCAATCAATCAATCAATCAATCAATCAATCTATCTATCTATCTATCTATCTATCTATCTATCTATCTATCTATCTATCTATCTATCTATCTAACTATCTATCTATCAACCTACAATTTTAAAAATTACAATCATATGAATTTCTTTAATTTAAAATAAATTTAATTCTACTTTATTACATTCAAATTCAAATTGCAATTCTATATCCTGTTTCTAACCTCAAATCAAATTCAAACTCAGGAATCAAGCTGGAAAATCTTTCATTCGGGGGAAAAGTGCATCAGCATCGGCATCCTGTCAGTGGTCAAGTTGCATTAGAGATAGCAAACAAGGATATAAAGGAAAATGGTTGAGAAGGGAGATGGAAAAGAGCTGAGAAGGAAAAGGAGTCATAGATGAAGAGGTCCTGGTGGTGGGCTGACATCGATAACTTGAGTGTCTAAATGGTGAAAGATTTGACAAAGGGGTATTCCTAAGACTACCCAGGTATGGACAGCACAGCGATTTCGGTTTTGGAGAGCCTGTGCACAGATTAAGGAAAGATTAAGGTAAAACTGTAGTTTTTTTTAATTTTTAGCTTTACAAAATCTGTTTATCAGGAAATTATTGCAACAATATCAGTCATTTTTTTTATATTTTTGTGTTTCTGAAATGCTAGCATACAGCAACAGGTTTCACAGAGTTAAAACACATAATGGAAAAAGAATTGGGGTTAAGAATTTCTACAAGCTTTCTTCTTCTTTCCATCTCCCCTGACTGTGGTGCACTCGTAAACACCACGCGGCTTCAGTTTGGAGCATGAGCGCAATAACGAGCCGTGACAACCCTCCCCATGAGGTTTAGCCTGAGATTTGGGTTTCTGTCTGTCACCACTGTGTGTGAACCCTCTGCTGTTAGGACTGCCTCTGTCTTCCACAGCACAGAGAGATGGAGGGAGTCAGAGAGAGAGAGAGAGAGAGAGAGAGACTGACAGACAAAGACAGAAAGAGTGAGGACTTACAGTAATGTGATAGAATACGCTTATTCTTTGCTCTCTAATAGCTGTCGCTGGTCTGTCGGTGGGAGCCTGTGGAGAAGTCACAGTGGAGAACAAGCTGCCTGATGTATATTGCACAGAAAAATGGCAAGCGAGTATTGAAATCACCAGTTCCAAAGGATTCTGTGCAATTTCAGAAAGTTGAAATGCACATTTATATCAGTCTGACAGGAAACAATCTTGTATGACCAAAAGAACTAGGCTTTTACAAAATATAAAAAAAAAATGAAATAAAATATTTAAGGTAGTAAGTAGGAATTAAATGAGATATACTTGAGAATAATTCCATGTACCTTTTGTTTCAACTCACATTTAGCCACCTCTAAATGTCACATCAAATAACTGGTTTACAATTATACATTTTAGACAAACTTTTTGTTTTTAGAGATATGTTAACCCAAAGATGGTCATTAAATATGGAACAATAGTTACTTTAAATATGATATTACATGAGTTCAATTACTTCTACAGATAAAGATAATCATTTAATAATTTCCATTAGTACAATGACCGTATAAAATCATATTGTTTAATTCAGGAAATATAGATGTATTGTATTATATTTCAGAACGTCAATTCTTAATTTGCGCCACTCAAACCAGGCTAACTGAGACTACAAGCATCTGTAGATTCAGTGAGAAGGTGAACAACGCTTAAACATCCTTCGGAGAGTCCAGAGGCTACAATGAGATGCCCAACAGTCTGACAGTGACACCTCCCTCTCTCCCCTTCCTCCCTCATTTTCCTTCTCCTCTAAGAAGGGTATTTAGAACGAAGCCCCAGAGGTCTTTTGTCTGTCTGTAAAACGGTGCATTCAAGGAGGGAGAGAGACTGTTGAGGCCACGATATACTTCAAGCGAAAATGAAGAACGATCTGGTGTGGTGTCATTTTGAACAAAATCTGGCCAAAATGAAGTTTGTTTTGTGTTTGTTCTCGGGAGTTTGAAACAGCTTGCCAAAGAGAACTTTCCGGAAAAGTTTGCTCTGGCTGACATCCGCTAATAAATAAACCTGACTTTACCGGAGTGCCAAATTGCAGAGCTCGTGCAAACATCCGCATTGCTATGATCAGATGCTTTCTTAATCGCTGTCATTTTTGTTGTGAGTTTATTTTGTTATTGAAAGAAAAGCTTGCAGCACATATTAACATACATTCAAGCGCCACTCTCAGCAGCGCGGGCGACGTCAGGATGTTTGCTAACAGTATATCACTGCTCACTTATTTCAAACTTCTTTTTACCCCAAAGTGAAAAACGAAAAAGAATTTCGCCATGAGTATATCAGGGCCTTTAGCTGTCAGGACTGACAAGGAAAAGGACACACACACACATCACCAGTAACCAGAAAAGGGAACACACAGCATACCCATGCAAACGCTTAAAAGAGACAGAGAGAGCAAGGGAGAGATGAAGAGAGTTTGTGCACTGTCAAAGTTGAAAAGCCGATTTAGATCCGTCGTCTTGCTAATTTTCTTCAGTGAGTCAGCACATCTCTGACTTCCCATGAGTACTGAATACTTGGCCTCTGATTAAAATTGACTGGATGAAGGAAAAAAAACAGTGTGCACTAAAAGCAGCTCATTTCTTAAGGCTTTGGCAACTTTTGATCGATATAACAGCACAGATTGGACAGAAAATATACTGGGCCATAACGGATCAATCAAAACTGCGTCTCCTGCTCGAACCACTAGATCACGGCATCTAAAGACACTGTGACTCGCGTCAAGGCATCAAAGTTTTGCCTTTTTCAGTTAGTTTTTATCATTTTCAAATTTGCTATAAATTTCAGTTTCGTTTTTATTAGTTTCATTAATAATTGTGTCAGTTTTAGTTTAATTTTTATTTTGTGAACATTTCTATTTAGATTCATATATTTTAGTTTCAGTTTTAGTAATTAAAGTGCCTAATTAACAGAACACTTACAGAGCGCAGACCAAAGCAAGACATTTTAATTTAGGCTTAGTGATGCAAACATAGTGACACAAACTTAAATCATGTTGAGATTGATTATATATGTAATAGTAAAATAATAGGCCAAAAAATACACGCCAAAATGTAGCAGTCAAGCATTTTTACTCCACAAATCTACACAAGCTGTGCAATGATTGAGGGTCCTTATGCAGTGTTCACTTCTCCCTGAGCATGGGATATCTGTTGAAGTTCACTTCACTGGACAAAATTATTTTATTTGGAACACCCTTCAACGTCAAACACAGACGGCACACGAATTACATAAATATACCTGTCATACACATGTATATTTATATAATATACATTTATTATTAATTTAATATAAACAAAAAAGACTGAATGATAAATGTGCTAGACTGAATGATAAATACATGTTGTGATATTTAATATAAAAATAAATGCAGTTTGGTTATATTAGATGTTATTAGGTGTCTTATCTTATTAAACCATAATCATATTATTTTAACTGTCGTGTCTTGCTCACTTAAATCCCATGAACAACAACACATGAATCATAACTAGGACTAATGAAACTCAGTAACGGTGGAGCCTCAACATCTTTTCACTGTGTTTATTTTAGTCAAACTTCTTACAGTACTGGTGGTGCTCATGACAGGTGGGTAAATTTACCTTAACTTTCAGTGAAGTGATGTATCGATCATACCTTATTCCTGATTATGCCGTCCGTAGTGCACTTAACTGCTTTACGCCTCTCCCTCAGCTAACTTCACATGTAGGATGTGCCATTTAAAGGTATTTCCCTAAACCGCCAAACAGCTTTTAGACCATCAGAATGAGGACAAAGAGAATAAAGTGAGGACATTTTGGCAGGTCACTTTCTGAGACTCCTTTAAAGGCTTGTTTGAGGGTTTTAGTGATAAGGTTATAATCAGGTTAAGGGTAGGTTTAGGGTGTGATGGGTGAAGTGTGTAGGGTAGTGATGGGTAAAGTTAGGGTAAGGAGCTAGAGATTGCATTATGTTAATGCATGTCCTCACAGATAGATGTACAAGAACGTGTGTGTACAATATGTGTGTATTTTTTGAAGTCTTCATTAACTGTTCATTGATTTGTTCAAACAATAGTTTGTTCAATTATTTTGTATTTTTCAAAACAAATAGAGTTTCTCTTCACCACAGTTATCCTTTATCTTGTTTACTGGGGGTTTTGTCAGGAAATATTTTCTGTAAAGCTGCTTTGGAACAATTTCTTTGTTGTGAAAAGTGCTATACAAATACATCAAATTATTATTATTAAAAATGTTTTGCTTATACATTGTCTACTTAACAGAAAATAAACATCTCCGAGATAATATTTCAATTTCTTTTGATTATAATTCTTTTTTATTCATTTGGCTTTGGTATAATGGAAATATTGCAGTCTTTATTTCTACAGAATTTCAATTATTATTATTAAAAATGTTTTGCTTGTACGCTGTCTATTTAACATAAAATAAACATCTTTGAGTTAATATTTCAATTTCTTTTGATTAAAATTCTTTTTGATTCATTTGGCTTCATTATTTCTACCGAATTTTTGCATGTTTGTCTGAAGTGATGGTGTAGAAGCCCAGTAAAGAAGAGACGGGTGTGGAGGACAGGAGGAGGGACGTCTCACAATGACTATTTGGAACAGAAGCTGAAAATTAAACCCCTGCAGCCAATAGAAGTTTTTATTACTTTTGGCTAGTGTGCTAAAATTAGAATCACAGTCGAGTGAAACAGAATGCGTGATATCTTGCTGGTCACTCTGAGATAAAAGTCCACATGCAAGAGTTATTAACCCCCTTCCCAAAGCTTAAGCATCTCATTGCCAATAAACAGATCATGATGGCCTGTTTGGTAAAAAAAAAAAAAAAAAGAAGAAGAAGAAGAAAAAAAGATGAAAAACAGAGGAGTGTTTATAAAGAAAAGATGTGAGAAGACATATTTCAGACCTCCTGGAGAGATCGAAGCATTTCGCTAGAGCAAATCACTTGCAAAAAAGCAACACTCTCGTCAATAAGAATGTCTTTTCCATGTTAAAATGAGACATGAGGCATTTTGAAATCAGACATCAAAGAGCTCATCTCTGGAAGGAACAATCTCTCTCTTTTCAGCAAATGAGCAATCAGTCCAATAAAGACATGTAGAGCCTTTCAAACCATTACTGAAACTTACACAGTGGGTTCTGAACACTCTCTTCATTAGAGGGAAGGAAAGCTAGCACACAAGCTTAACCAGAGAAACTTTAGCTGGAAGAGAGCAAGATGTACTGCAGAATAACAGAACTGCTGGTATGACCACAACTGCTCTCGTGTTCATCTGACTCTTCTCTTTTTAACTCCTACTCTTATACACATAGAAACACAGAGGCTCATCAAAAAGTACTTGCATGAGCTGGGAAACCACTGCTCTGGTAAAAGTTTCAAACTCCAGAGGCTCAAACACATGATACTGGAAAGGAAAGAACCAGTAAAGCTGACACACAAAGTGCACTTCTTTCCAAAAATTTCCACAATTTCCTCTAGTTCTGCTAACTTGAAGTCACTGAAAGATTGACTGGCATTTCTGAACTGACTTGACTTCTGCACCCACAATATTTACTTATTTATTTATTTCAGGACANTATATATATATATATATATATAAAACAAGTCTCTCTTTTTTTGTGTGTGTGTGTGATCTCAAGTGTTTAACACCTTCAAAATATAATATTTTGTGTTCCGTAGAACACAGTAACTGGTTTGGAACGACATGAGGGCGAGCAAATGAAAGAATTTTAATGTTTGGGTGAGCTAAACAAAATAAACGAGTGTTTATGAAAAAAAAAAAAAAAAAAANTAAAAAAAAAAAAAAAAAAAAAAACGAACTTCACTTTTCATGCAGTGGGTTCAGATGTATAACCATTTACAGTAACTGTTGAGTGTATCCTCTTAATAATAATTAAATCAAGTATCTGAGACTGATGACTGTCTGATGAGGGGTCAAGTCTGAGGAGAAGCATCTGTTTCAGAACTTTTGACCTTGTATTCAGTCACTCCAGAGTAGATGAACTCACAGCGCTCCCTTTAAACCCAATCAAATAAAACACATGCACACAACGGCACCAGGCCAAACTGCCTTCAGTGCCAGACTGATAATATTTAGTCTAAGACAATGTGGAAAGAGGAGTAAAAGAGCAAGAGGCAGGAAAAGAAATGAAGACAGAGAGCTAAGGAGTGCCACATTGCAGTTCAAAAGCTTGGGGTCAGTAAGATGATGTTTTTCTTTTATCTTTTTTTTTTTAAAGAAGTCTTTTATGCTCACCAAGGCTGCATTTATTTGATAATAAAAACAATAAAAACAGTAATAATGTAAAATATTTTAGCCAATTTACCTACAATTTACATATTTTAAATGTAATTTATTTCTGTAGTTCCAAAGCTGAATTTTCTGCAGCCATTATGATTTCAACAGAAATGATTGATTTTAATTTAACATAATGATTTGGTGCTTAATAAACATTTGTAATTATCATCAATATTGTAAATGGTTTAGAACAGTACATTACTGTAAATAGAACAGCATTTATCTGAAATAGAAATATTTTGTAACAATATAAATGTGACATTCATTGCATACTTAAAAGTATTAATTTCTTTCATAAAAAAAAAGAAAGACCTATCATAAATTCGTAAAGTCATAGAGCAAGTACAATGGGGTCCAAAAGTCTAAACCACTAGTGAAAATGCTTTGTTTTAATTGAATATACTTTTTTCATTAGAAATTATATTTATAGTAGGGCTGCCCACGACTAAAGATTTTTCTGGTTGACTAGTAGTCATTCATTTTAAGTCGACTAATCACATTTATTAATAAACCATAATAATGAGCCTTTAATGCCTACATAGCCTAATCAGCGCACCGGCAGAAGTAATGATTATGAATTCTTTGGGGGAAAAACAGCAAGATGACTAATTTAACATTTTAATAATTAATTGATAAACTATCGTTTTCTGTATTTTCGGCTGCAGTGAAGTTGATGACGCTGACTCGCCATCTCCGCAGTAGTGGACGCACCTATATGTTTCATACGGATTACATAACCTGAGAATATTTTGTTTTCTATTTGAATTAGTTCATTTAAATGTAGACATTTCACTTTCTATGGATTTTTTCATGTCTGTGAGGCAAGTTTACATGGAGTTTTCTTTTTTTTTTTTGGCACTCAAGTTCACAGAGAGAGACGGTTGAAAGCACACCCCGTTTGCTTTAACTATTTTACAAAAGCACGTTTTGTTGTTATTGTGAGTGCACACAAATAAAAGTAGACTTCACAGATTCAAAAGATGTATTACTATTATCTGTATGACCAAAAATTGAGTATTTTAAGTGCAAGTGATTGCTCCGTAGCCTCCATGTTAGCCGTCATGCAGTAATTGTGCTACTATTCAGTTTTTACACTCCGCACAAACACTTGAATAGCCCACATTTTTCTAGGTTAACATTACAGCGAGCGGCCATGTAAAGTTGCTGCTACTAACGTTTCAGATGATAAGAAACCTCAAATAGGTTTTATTTATTATAAAGTACACTGTAACTTTCTAAAAAAAAAAATACATATTTTATTATCCTATTTTCAATGTGGTCTCAGACTTTTGGACTCTACTGAACAGTATATGGGCTAGTACAGATAACCGTAACTGAGGATGTTTTAAAACCTACAGTAGGAGCTGCCTCCTCGAGAGAGGCTGTGAGTGAAAAGAGAAAGCGCAACATTTCTGCTGTTTGTTTCCTGTGCTTTCTTACACTGTCATAACGCTATTTGTGGCTGTTTAGTGGAGAAATGGGCTGGGCAGTGCTGATGAATGCTGTTTCCCAGTCCTGATTTAAAATCCCATTAGGCCGTAATTACACTGGGTGAAAGTCCAGATCATTTTGGAGAGTTTAGGAGTTGCTTTCAAATGGAGATTCATCTTTTATTCTGCTGAATGAGCCTCTTAACAAAGTTTAGATGTAAGCTGTAGATGTATTATGCTAATTTTAACGCTGACTTAATCAGTCAAATATAAACACGAACCTGCGAACGTTTCACTAAATTATCCACATTTCAGCTCTTCGCATAAGTCATTACAAGATACAGACTCCACCCTGGACTACACGGAGGGCAAATGAACGCAGGGGGTGCGATGTGACTGACAGGTGTAACATGAGAGGTGATGCTTTACCTGGCAGGGCGAGCAATGGGAATGTCTTCCCCGTCACTGCGAGAACACCAGCAAAAGACATGGCACAACACGAATGTCACTGGGAGAGAAGACACCTTGTCAGAACGACAGCGCAAACCCATTAAAAAACCCTGGAATATTATGACACCGAATATTCTGCCACATTCCTTCTTTTCGGATGCAGCAAGGACACTTCGATCTGTCCATCATCACCAGCGTGAAGGTTTGTATCATACAGGTTTTTCCTATTATTTATCTACACTACAGCAATGGAATCTTTCTAAAAGTCCTATAGCAATAAAATTTGTTGTAAAGCATTTAAATTGTCCTTAATTTTTATACAAAAGCTCAATGTACTATAAAAAGGTACAGGGAAAATAATTATTTAGCTAAGCTGCAAAAAAAGCTTGTAAGTAAAAGTGTTATTTATTTTACATTCAAAAAGGGTGCTTATGCAGAAATCTTAATGACACAATGGCAAAAACCGACCATTTTATTCTAAAAGTGAAACACATAAAAACATTAAAATAAAAGTGGTAAACATAAAAAAATAATTAAAAAACATAATAAACTAATAACAAAATAGAATTAATATTTAATAAAATTTAAATTAAAAAGTTGAAAACAATAAAAAATTTTATAGAATTAAAATAAAACGAAATACATCTAATAAAACTAAACTAAAGCTAATAACAACAATAAAATATAATTCATATTTAATAAATTAAATAAAAGTTGAAAAAAAATTGAATAAAATAAAAGCTTTTTTATAAAATTAAACCTAAATTAAATTAAATAAATCTCAAACAAGATGACGATGAATCAGGGCAATGAAATAAAATAATATAAAACTAAACAACACGAAGTAAAATAAAATTCACATCAGTAAACAAAGAATTGGGGCAAGCGTGTCATTGCAACAGTAAAAATGGAAAATTACAGAACACTTTCATTTCCACTCTAAGGACTAAACTCAGCAAAACCAGGTCAGAATCTCTGGGTTTTTCTGCACAAAACACACTGAAGCTCTTATGGATACGATACACTGGGGGAGACAGAGAAACAGAGAAAAGAAAAAGAAAGAAAGAAACGAGGACGAGACCTCCCTCTCATCACAGTGTAGTAAAAAGAATAGCAGGTGGTCTCCTCTGAGGTATAGACCGAGGGCTATACAACAAATGCATGTGGGTGTAGATTCCCCAGGGTGGCTTGGCCGTGTTTTTCCCTGAACCGTGAGAGAGACAGACCTGTGCAGTTGCCATGAGCGATCTTGTCAGGGCAACCATTCAGCAGTGCAGGCATGCAAAGAACAGACAATGTGGTCACCATTACATTACAGTACCATAATGAAAGCAGCCAGCCATATTTCTACTCAGCCACAGTTCACCCAAAAATGAAAATTCTGTCATAATTTAGTTGTTCTAAACCTGTATGAGCTTCTTTGTTCTGTTGAACACTAAAGAAGATATTTTGAAGAATGTGTGTAACCAGACAGTTGCTGGACCCCATTGACTTCTACAGTATGGAGGGAGGGAGAGGGAGAGAGGGATAGTGTTTCTATTTACACTAAGTGTGAATAGCATCCCTTGTTGGCAAACACTATTTACACTAGCTCCATCCACCAATGTCTGGTTGAGCCACTCAAATTTTAAAAAAGACGCATGGAAGTCAACGTCTTCGACTCGGGTTCGAATCCGCCTTTTGCCAAGCTCGCATTTATTTTCAATAAAAATGAAAATTATGTTCTAAAAGTTGAAATAAACTGCAAACGAGTGTTTAATAATATTAAAAGTGTTTCTTGGGTTGGATTAGGGGAAGGTGTTTTCACAGTCTGTTAGTTTCTGTTTGTAAGGACTCTTAGTTTTCATGGACTTTCAGTTTGTCATTTGTCACATGTTCCTTTGTTCAGTTTCCCGCCTCTCATCTGTCTTCATAGTAACCATCATTATTAGTTCATATATGTCAGCTGTGTTCTATTAATTATCCTCAGTTGTGTTTGCTATTTAAGTTCCTCCTGTTCACTCTGTCTCTGTCCGATCACCGTTATGTTTATGTGTGTTGCATCTTATCGCCTGCCTGTTGGAATTATCATTAAAACCTGCCTTTTGGATTTATTATCTTTTTCTGTGTCTGCCTTCCTGCAACCACCCGTGACAGGTGTAGGGATGGTTTTTATTCTCCCAATAAGGCAGCATCCATTTAATAATTTTAATAAATATAATAATTTACACAAAATGATATTAATGCATCCTGTTAATGTACAAAAATACTGAGGTGCAAATATTATCTGCAAATATAAAGTATAGATAGCATCTAAGTACTTACTCTTGCAAAGAACTGCTTTTACATGGTGTAAATAGAATCTATCGTTATTTTATTTACCTAGTGTAAATAGCATATCACAAAGAAAATGCTGCTATTGTCACTTAGTGTAAATAGAATATATTGCTATTTTCACTTAGTGTAAATAGCATCTAAGTGGGTGAACACTCCCTTTAACAACTTCAGTTAACGAACTAAGAATGAGCAAAACTTCTACAGCATTCATTAATCTTAGTTATTTAATTTACTCATACATAACAATAGTTAATGCACTGTGAACGTCTCGGTTACAAAGGTAACCCTTGTTCCCTGAAAGAGGGAATAGAGACGTACGTCAGACAGACCAACGAACGTTGAACGTGACCGACTGAATGGGAACTAACATGAACAAACAATGAACAACTTTTTATTAACTAACATTAATAAAGATCAATAAATACTGTAACAAGTGTATTGTTTATTGTTAATTCGTGTTAGTTAATACATTAATGTTATCAAATTAAATAAATATTGTAAAGTGTTACCAATAAATTTACAAAATTCTTGTTCATTTATTAACAATTTTGGCTAACTGGCTACCAAAATTGCCACAAAATACTACGTTTGTGAATGCAAACACTTCTAGCTATGCAAACTTTTTAAACAAATTAATAATGCAGAGTAAGTATGTGCTGTATTTTCAGTATGTCTCACAGGGAGCTAAAGCCTGAACTATCTTCTAGAGATCAAATAACATTTAGAAGAGAATCTTGAAACTGTTGAAATGATTATGGTACAAGCATTTAATGAAGGTAACTCTATTGCCCCCTTGAGAACTAACAGCACATAACAATAATGCATATTAAGTTCTGTTCAAAAGTTTAAAAAAAAATTATTTATAAGTTTTACATTTACTTTTATTCAAATAAGGTGCAATAAATCGATTCAAATTATTATTTCTATTTTAAAGAAATTCTGTATTATTCAAAATGTCCATCAAAGAAAAATGTGTATGTTTGGCTGTTTTTAAACTGTATTTATTTCAAAATATCTAAAAATAGCAAATAGCTATATGTTACTTTTTGGTTGCATTTTGATTAATTAAAGGTGCAATATGTAATATTTTTGCAGTAAAATATCCAAAAACCACTAGGCCAGTGTTATATAGTTTGTTCACTTGAGTACTTACAATATCCCAAATGTTTCCAACTATTTGTAAATCGTGAGAAAAAAATCTAATTTTAACCAAGGCTCTGGGACGTGTGAGGAGTCGCCTGTCAATTGCGTCATACCCGCGTTATCCTCGGTTTCCGGTTTTATTTTGTAGAATCCATGGAAACACCAAAGACGCTTTAATATATTACACATTTTAATAGACAAGGGAACAACTGTTTAGATATATTTATAGACAGAAAACGAATTGTTGTTATATAGCTCAACACGTTTAGTCTTATTGTTTAAATCTAATTCTTGATTTTTTGCGAGTACCATGCTTTACCATGCCTCAGAGAAAAAACTATTTTGTCAAATAGCTAACATAGCATAATCAGATGCAGTTTTAACAGTAATACATAATTTTCTCCATCATACAATACGTTTTAAAATTAATTGCATGCCATTTATCAACACAAGCCATCCAGCATTTAATATGATATTCTAAAATCGATCTATCTTACTGCAATGTGCAACAAGTGTCTCACAGCAGCCGCCGAGCGAACGCACAGAGTAACGTTATAACATTTTCAACACACTCAAATGTACCTAATAATAAATAGAGCTGCATTACCTCATACTCATGACCGGAAAAGCGGAAGCGGCGCTGGCGACTGTCTCATAATAAAAGTTCCGCTGCTCGTTAGGCATGTGTTGCGCCATCGCTTCAGCGGCCTCGCTCAGCTCCCACAACACTCGGACCTGCTCTGCTTCATACTACAATAACGTTAATAATCACATCCATGAACATGGTTTCTTCCCGACTCCAATCCCTATTCTTTTGCACCGTCCGTTGAGATGGAGACCACATATCCCAAAATTCCGCTCTAAAGCTAGGCGGTCATCAAGCTACACCTTTGTTTTGAATAAGCTTCTAGCGACCTCTAGTGGACAAAATGATTACATATTGTACCTTTAATTAAATACTGTATTGGCAATAGAATAATGACTTCTGAAAAATGTATTGCTTCTGATTCTTGTGATCACAAAAGTATAATGAAGAGCAGTTGATAAAGTACAAAATACTAGACAAATGTGTTAGTAGTTAGGCTTGCCTGTTATTTAACGGACAGTTTTAACCCTAAAGCAACTGACATTAATTATATCACACTGAACTGTCTCCCTGTAGCAGTCTGAGGTTAACTTCCTTACTCAAGGCCTGCATCCTCCCCCCTAGCTATTACAAATTGCCCCCTTAAATACATATCTTAAGCTCAGGTTCCACTGGGTGTCTGTGACTGCTGAAAATCTTCAACCTATAACACAGCCAAATTTGTACAAAGGGAATATTTCTTGACAAAGTAGTAAGTGATTGCACTGATCAAAAGCTCTTTGATATTCAAATCATCTGGGTCAAGCAAGCGTACAGTTTCTCATTGCGAGTCCGCGGAGCGTTTGGTGAGACAAAGCACGGTGCTTTAAAAGACTGAGGAACACGATGTACGCGCAGAATTAATTTGAATGCATTTACATGAGGCTAGAGTTGAACCCTGGCTGAGTTAATGACTTAAGATCACAGATGTGCACATAGGAGTCACGTGATAGAAAGCGGCCATGTGAAATGAACAAGCTGACGACCTAGCCTACAGAGCGTCATGTTCTAGACCTCTTTGAAACGTGTAAATCTGCACACTATCAACATTTTTTAAGTGTTTAACATCTTTGGGCCATATCATGACCCTCTTTTTTCCTCTCTGCCCTCTCTCTCGCTCTCTGTGTGAGGGAGCAGTGTGTTTCTAATGAACATAGCTGTCGCTCGGCAGGTTTCTGATTACTGCATAACCGCTTTCAATTAGTGCCGAGCACATTAGCATTGCCAGCGTGAGTCACACTGCTTCCAATCCTCCTTCCATTGCGCTCTCTCTCCTCTTCCCCTTACAGTTTTAAACATTTTAATGGAAGGCCTTAATACCTTTGATAAAGGTACATTATGCTTATCCAAGCCAAGTCTAATCTTCAAAATATCTGTGAAAGGTGAAGTGAACTTGAGTCAAGGTACTTTGGATTTAAACTTGGATGCTTAGTGATTACATTTACATTTATTCATTTAGCACATGCTTCTATCCAAATGAGGACAAAGTGATTCATCATAAGGACGTGGTAACATGAGATGTACTGCAATACAAAGTTACAAGATTGTTCAGTATACAAATAATTATGTAAGATCATGTTTGAATTTTACCGAAAGAAATTAACACTTTTATTCAGCAAGGATGCATTAAATTGATCAAAAGTTGTAGTAAAGACATTCATAATGTTATAAAAGACTATTATTTCAAATAAATGTGGCTCTTTTGAATGTTTTTTGAGCACCAATTCAGCATAATAGAATAATTTCTGAAGGATCATGTAACACTGAAGACTGGAGTAATGATGCTGAAAATTTCACAAGAATAACTTAGATTTTAAAATATATTAAAATAGAAAACAGTTCATTTAAATTGTAATATTTCACAATATTACGGTTTTAACAATTTTATTTATCAAACAAATGCAGCCTTGATGAGCAAAAACATTTTAAAAAATTCTTATCAACCCCAAACTTTTAAAAGGTAGATTATATTCTGTGTATTCATATAATGAACTTGCATTTACTGTACACGATCATGTGCCCTTTCAACAAGGATCTGTATTATGCTGTGCTGAGAGAGAGAGAGGGAAATAAAGAAGGGATGAGCTAATTCAGGCTAGCTTGATGACATCGAGCAGAAGTATACTGACTCTGGGCTTTATAATCACTCCCCAGGAGACTGTACAACACTTACTATTGTGACAAAGAGAGAGAAAGTTATAAACCACAACCATCCCAGACACATACACAACCAGCACATAGAGAGTGTAAGGCTTGCACAAAATAGAACCATGTACAGCAGTGGAATGCAAACATGCAAGTGTGTGTGCATGCACACAAACACATGCACACACACAGCACTGTCATGTTGATGCACTTACAAGTAACACCAACATAGGAGAGAGGGAAAACATACTGCAAATGCAATCAAGTCTGCAGTAGTCAGTAGAGCAGGGCATGTACACCACACACGCATACACAGCAAGGAGGATCTTGTCTCACATATCTGACTTCATGCAGTTCATTGTAACCAGATGCGGCATACACAAAGACTCAAACATGACACATGAATAATAAATAAAAATAAAATCAGATAAACCCAATTTGAGCTCATTAAAATGAGAAGTCTCAAAATGTGGTCCATAGAGGTTTACTGTCAGTACACAACATGGAAAAAGTTCGATTCATTTTGAGCCAGGCACAAAATCAAAGAGATGATGATCTGCGATTCATTAAAAAGACAATTCTGTCATAATTTACCCTCATGTTGGTCCAAACCCAACATATATTAATCTATTTTTAATGAACCCTGAGAGGTTTCTGCACCTCCTCTGAAAGTCCAGGTAACCAAAAAGGTCATAAAGGTGTTGTAAAATGAATCCATATGAACAGAGCGGTTCCATCCAAGTCTTGTGAAGAGATGTGATGTGATTACATGATCACATAAAGGCGATCATATCTCTTCCCAGGACTTGTCATATAGTGTTGTATATTAATTGACAAATCCATAGAATTACTGAGAGTCTGTGAATCTATTTGACAGATTCAAATGAACTGGTTCATAAGAGTCATTTTTCTATGAATTACACTGAAGTGTTCACACTGTACCGAATGTTCTTGCATGCAGCCAAAGACAATGCAATTGTTTAATCTTGTCTTTGCTGACCCATTTAACTGAAATGATATAGTAAAATACGAAATATAGAAGTAGATTCAGCAGCTGTAAAGCCAGAAAACTTCATTTCTCCTGTGGTTAATTGGGAGCGAGGGACCGTTGGGGAGGGGTTACAGGTCTCACGCTGAAGTCTAACACAAGCAAAGAGAGGACAGGACCGTTTATTATTATTATTAATATTATATTTTGTCTTAGAGGAGAAAGTGAGATTGTGGGTGTGGATATTTGCTTTTTCATGAAGGCAAACCTCAGACTGAAAGGAGCATTTAGGACTTTACATTACTCTCTATCCCAATGCGATTATATGAAAAATGGAGGAATGGAAAAAGAGATGGAAGGATAAAAGGTAGGAAGGTTTTAGATCATGACAAATGGATTTTTACAGGTGGATGGATGAATGTCTGAGTAGATGGGCATATGAATAGATGGATCAATAGAAGAAAGGGAAAGTACATTGCGCTGGACAATAATGATCTACACAATATGGTTTTGCTCTTTGCACAAAAAAAAAAAAAAAAAACCTGACTGGTTTCCATTAATACAATTTTGTATAATAATTTGGTTTCATGCAAGTATTTGTGTGTGTTGAGAGTACGGTTCCTGTGGGAGGTTTTCGGTAGAACTAAATTAGCCCCTACAATTAAGAAATGTGTGCTGAGAGTCAAGGGAGTGATTTCAGCTCCCTCGTTGCACACAGAGTCTTAAGCATGAGGGCCTGACCCCACTACATGCTCCATTCACTAAACACGGTAAGCCTCTCATTAAACTAACCACAGTGGGGCCTCTGTCACACAAACACACCGCAGAATATCAAACTGAAAACTATTAAGAAACACAATGCAGGGCAGATCAAATGTGGTTTAAAATTGAATGGAAAAATGAAGGAGCAGGTGTGGTAGTCGTGGTCTGAAGTAATTGTTTAGACTATGTTACAGGATGCAGTTCATTCTTCACTTTTACTGAGGGAAACACAACAAGGGCAGCCAATTAATCTGCCTTTGATTACATTATAATGAGAGTTCACTGCCATCTCCAGTCTGGGTCACTTGTTTTGTTTGGTGGCCTGTTTGCAAATTAGCAACTATGGAACCTTCTTTCAGGCCTTTGGAAAATACAAACTTCACAATTAGGAGATGTAAATGTTCACTTACAATATCACTCAACAGTAACTGCAATAACAAATACATATGAAGACGCCACTGCCAGACTGGACATCTAATCTGTTGTGTAAGATGACGTATGTTGTGAATAGAGAACATGACACAGATTCTTAACTCTGTGAGAACCTTGAGAACTGAGAATGTACACTTAAAGGGTTAATTAACCTAAAAATGAAAATTCTGTCATTAATTACTCACCCTCATGTCGTTCCACACCCGTAAGACCTTCGTTCATCTTCGGAACACAAATTAAGGTATTTTTGATAGAATCTGATGGCTCAGTAAGGCCTGCATCGCCAGCAATAACTTTTCATTAATTTAATGCATCCTTGATAAATTGCCATTAATTTTCTTTTACAGACCTCAAACGGTAGTGTAAATACAGTGTGGTCGGAAAACAATGGATTCACTGGTCTTAAAATTGACACATTTTGAAATTTGCTAAAGATTACATTTAATTTATTAAATTAAGTGTTTTTAATTTCTGACTTTAAGTTAAGAATCTAACTGTAAAAAATAGGGGACATGAGCATGCACAATTAAATATCCTATACTGATACAAATAAAGTCAAAATAATGAAATAAAAAAAATTAAATAATAATAATATCCAATATTTTAGATATGTTGAGCACCCTTACTTAAAAAGTGAACATAGTCCTCACATTCTTTAACACCATAAGAACTGACAAGAGAGAAAATCTGAACACCACATGATCAAAGGGATAGTTCATGCAAAAACAAAAATTCTGACATCATGTATTCACCCTCATTGTTGTTGCCCATACAGTGAAAGTAAATGCTGTTTCACAATAACACCCTCTCTCACATGATCAGAACAATGCTATCATCATATTGATTAAATGACAAGACATAACTGTGGGTAAAAGATTCTTCTGCACAATTTGTATTAATGGAAAGAGACTGGCAGAGTAACTTGTTCATGCATCTGCATCCTGATAAATCCTGCTTCCCACTGTAAAAACACTGGCAGTGACAGCTGACCTTTGACACGGTTAGGACAGTGATTTTCCCTTTGCCATGGCAACGAGGGACAGACATTCAACCTGTGGCTCCTCTGATCATGTCAGTGTCAATGAGGTCAATGTGGACACTGAACCCTCACCCTCAACCAGAGAACAGGTGTTTGCAAAGCTTCAGAAGGAATGTAAAACACGCCGACAGTATAATAATATCTGAGCAGAGCAGGAATGACAGTGTAACCTGTGAGACGGTGTAACTGACAGGGCTGTTGATGTAGCTGGCAGGAACAAACCGGGTTTTTCCCCGAGGAGCTGTCACTGCGTTTAGCCAAATATATCAGAATGACATTACTGATCCACAAAACACCTGCTTGGCCGAGTCCCTACAGAGGGACGAAACACTTTCACTGTCTCTCTCGCACTCTGTTTCTAATGTACATACAAATACTCACCTTGTGCCGCACACTTATCAAACAAAAAACAATTCCACCTAATTCCCAGATGATCCGCCCACTCCCTCCCATTCTCTTAGCTACTGTCAACAGCCCATTGCCTCTGAGAATCTGTGTCACTTCCTGTTTGTCTCAGCGTCTCCGTACCGACCACTGGGGCTCCTGGCGGGGAAGTGGGCAGGAGCCATCAGAGGCATATCATATCTCCACGGAAACGCGAGGTGATTGATGGCTGAACCTGCTTACCTTTGGTAGCTGACTGACAGCGACAGAGCAGGAGAGGCTTTTACTGACATTTGTCATAAATCAACTACAATTTCATCAGAGAGAGAGAGAAAACGAGAGATAGAGGGGCCTGTCATCCGAGCCATCTGTTATCACTCTACACTTTCCATCCTCCTCCTCTTCATCTACTCAAAAACACGCATATGATGCAAATGCACTGATGTGTTCATTGGCAGATGTTGCGTGATGTTGGTGTGGGTCATGATGCTATGGTTTCCCCCTCTTTTAAAATCAACAACAAGTCAAAATTGATCCTATTCATTCTCTAAATACACATTCAAGGTCTTTTCGTGCACAATTTATCAGTTTTTGCAATCTTCATTGAAACTTAATAATTTGCTCAGCCACTTTCATTTTAGCTGATGCGAATAAATACTAATATAGTTATATATATCATATATATATATTATACACACTAATACAAACCAAATCGGTTTAGTTACCAACATTCTTCAATATATCTGCATAATACATTATTCGTGTCGTTCCAAACCATTCATACAGGTAGTATGAGTAAATGATGACAGCTTTTTTTCTCTAATTGAATATCCTGTTTACCTTACAAAAGTAAGTTTCACTATGACTCTAAAACAAACTCAGACAACACAACAGAGCTCAAACTTGTGTCTTGTTCTCATCGTCCCGCTAATACAGAAATCTCACAGGCTGCTACGGCCTAACCATCTCTGACAGCCTGACAAATTACATTACGCTTTTTCAGGAGACCTGCAACTCATCTGGTAAGCTATTTTCTAAGGCACTTAGGTTAAGATCCCGGTCCTGTGTGTGACCTTTTAGGCACCCTGACTCTGCTGTCACAGTCTGAGTGGCTATGAAGAGAGCAGCCTGTAGTGTAAAGGCCAGATCTCTCTCTACAGATATGCAGAACTAATCAGCTGCTTCATGAAAGAGTGTCAAACAGCAGCAGGCACAAAATGCAATGGAGTGGAAAGTGAGAGAGAGAGAGATGTAAGGGTCAAAAAAATGATCTAAACACATACCGGCTCACTCACAGTGTGTAGCCGGTGAAAGCACCAGGCCGAAAACCAAGCTGCATCCATCACTCCTGTCTGTCTGTCTGTTCCCCTCAGCCACACACACACCTGGCTGAGCAACATCTGCATAAACACATCTGCTGCTCCACAGAATGCTTTCTTAAAGCACAAACACAATTTCCTGAGCCTGTATCAGAGCTTGCCTTGCACAGATGCTGGGTTAGTTATAGTGTTAATTTTGTCAGCTATTTTTTTTTTTATTTAGTTTTAGTCTTAGTCTTAAATGTAACTTTTAGTTATCATATTTAGTCAACCTTGTTTTTGTTTAGTCAAGTTTTAGTTAACTAAATGTATGAGCATTTCAGTCTAGATTTAGTCAATGGAAACGTACACATTTTCATCATACTGTATAATGATTAAAATGATAAATATTATTATTTTGCTCAAATTTAATTGCCATGATTGTTGTCATTTGGGAAATGTATTTTTACATTTCATCAAAAGTTGCTCTTTCACCAATAAGCACAAATCAACAGAATATTGATTCATATGCATGGTTTATTTTACCTCATCTAGTGTACAGATTTATTAGAGGCTATCAATTATAAGCTAAATAAACACCAAAGACTTTAGATATACACTCGCCCTGTCTACATTATGAAAACTGGTCAAACAAAAACCTACCCTCAAATATTATAACAGAGAATTTCCTAATAGCATTAATGTTTCTCTATTAAAAAGGCAAAAAAAAAAAAAAAAGACTTTGTAATTATTGCCACAGAGGTTGCGTTGCACAAGTACAATCAGCAACCACAATCACAAACAATACAGTCGAGGTCCATTACAGATTGACAATGACACTTTCATTTAAGCAGAATACCTCAAATGGAGATCGCTGAACTCCAGCTTACTTGTACAGTACTGTATGGCAGTGTTTACAGATCATGGCTCCTTCACAGAGAGCGTGTGCGAATGGTTGCCATATTGTATAAATCATACAGATGGGCAATTATCTGTTTAACAGAAAAGCTCTGATTGGGGGGTTTTAGCTCTTGATATCTGGCAACCGCAAATATGAACGCTCGCCTAATAGAGTCTTGTACAGCAGTCTGAAATGTTTTGCCTCCTCTTTCTTCAACAAAAATAAAAAAGTTTTTGGTCAAGTTTTTGTTCTTTTAACTACATTTTAGTCTCGTCTTTTTTCGTCAACAATATTGCATGTTGATATAGTCACAGTTATAGTTTAAAGGCCTTATTATCATCTTGTCTTAGGAGAAAAAACTTCATTGACAAACATTTTTCGTCATAGATTTCGTTACTATTTTTAACATTGTGTATTTTAGCATGGCTTGAACACTGTAGCGACCAATCAGCAGCCAGCGATGGAACTATCTGTTTTATAAAGCATGTTGGGGTTCAGATGAGATCTTATATAAACAGACAGGCTGTAGACAAAAACAACAGGAAGTGTGTTTGCGATTTGATATGTTGAAATTCACTTACTGAGATAAAAGACTACAGATCCACATGACCTAAAATAAGTATCTATAAACACAAGTATGTCACCAAAAGAAACAGCGCTGTAATTGCGTTGCTTGTCTTGACATCTTTAAATCAGTTTGGCGTTGAACGCCCCACAGCTTGAGCTCCTTTCTGTTCAAAGCCAGTTTATAACAGCTGTTTTGTTGTTGTTGTTTACTAATCTCTCTTTGCATCTTTAAAAGAACTATTACACCCACAAAAACAGATGTCAATTGTTTTTCCTCCAGTGCGGTTTCCTTCACAGGAATTAAGAGGATTAGAGGTACTACATTTGCCGCTAATAAAAGTAAAGGAGAAAGGCGGCAGGAAATAGAGAGAGAAAGACAAGAGGGGTGAAACTCATCCAAACTGTCAACATGTAAAGTGGAATTTGCACTTGAAAACGGTGGTGTTGAATATGTGCGTTTGATAATTTTGACGTGCAGGTCTGCGAAAGGAGTGATCAGAGATGCCGCCGTCTTCCTGATCTATTTTTTACGCTCCTCATCTTTCCTCCGACTGCTCGAAGATGGGTAATTACCTTTTAAAGATGAGACTCTGGGTTGGGATGCTTTTGTCCCGGTTTGCATCACTGTGTGTGTGAAAGATTTCAGTGTGAAGGCGCACATCAGGAATAAAAGTGCTTCTGAAACAAGTCCAGCTCTTATGAGGAACAAAATCTCCACTATAACAGCGAAGAACATGCGAAAAAAAATAAAAAAATCTATGAAACTATCAGACTGTGAACAGACGATCAATCAATTCGATTTACTGAAAATGTAACTACCTAAGCAAAATCTTGCCAAATGTCAGCAAGATTTCAATACATATTCATCACAAAACAATGGCTCTCAATCACTATAAACGTTAGTACAAACAAGCCTGAATGCATGCAAATGCTGGCACACTGTAGGAAGAGTCCAAATTGCACGCTGCCCTGATAAATCATGTTTTCATCTCCTGTCTGGACAATCTAGCACTCCTTTGATGGATAGGTTACACGTGTCCCTCTCTTCCTCTAATGCTATTCCTCCATCTCTCTCCCTCCTCTACTATTGTTCCTCCTTGTTACGGCGCCAGTGGCTGCGGGATTCAGAGGATTAGAGGCGAGAACGCCTGTTCTACTCTTCTCCCCCCCTGGCTCGTTCTCTATCCTCTCATCTTCCCTGAACAAAAGCGGATTTAAGCCATTAAAGGTGTGATAATCCTGAGAAGATGGGATGAGGTAGAAATGGATGATAGAAGCACAGAGTGAGTGATTCCAGCTGTGTGGAGGTACTGAAATCACACGTGAGGAGGCCGATTACCTCTTTAGAATTCAAATCACAGGGAAGGTCAACCAGGCCCACAAAGAAACTTGCCTCTAAATAATCTAAATATTTAAATGCAAATTATATTTCATCAGGGCATCTCATTTTTTGGACGCTTTGTTATTGTTATGCACGCACCAAAGAGAGTATGGGTCTTAAGTGTACGAAGGGTAATGATCTTTTATCTTGTAGTATGCACTTGCTTTAATGTGACCATTCATTGAGAGAGAGTGGGGAAAACGGTGATTTAAACATTAAACAAGAACAGCAACATAATCCTGAGGGTTTAAACCAGTAATTACCTAATAAATAAAAAAGGAAGGTATGGTAATCCAACAGCTTTACACATGCTGCGGGTTACAGTCGGACAGACATGCATCTGTGTGTATAGAATAAATGAATACTATGGAAAATGTGCACTCATGGGTGCATACTTCACAGAGAAGCGGTGTGGGGAAACTGTCATTGGCAACAGTGCATTCATGAGTGTTTTTCTAAAAGAGCAGTGATACAGCTGGCATATAAGAAATACAACTCTAATTTCATTGTTTAAGCAGAACGTGTGTGATTTCCTCAGGGCATCTCATGGCTGGGGGAGATTTTACACAGCTTTCTCTGTCTCACTTCTGCAATTTCTCATTCATTAGCCCGGCCAAACAAACACTAAAATGCAAAAATGCAAATGACAAAGACACATGCACTAGCACACACAAACAAACCCCATTACCTCACAAAAGGCTAATTTAATTCGAAAATAGGAGTTAATGAACACCAACCTAATTGCCTTTTATCTTCATTAGATGAATGGAAAACGAACTGCGTGTTAAGGGTAAAAACTGCTGTTTTTCTGTATCTAGCACATGATTGCGTTTAGAGCTGGGATTTCAAAGCAAAGGAAAAAACAGAAAATAGCTTTGTTCCAAAACTCAGTGAGCTGCTACCTAGACAGCATTTAAGGTAAAATTAGGTGTACTTCTGAGGCAAAGGATGCAAGCTGGCCACTGCCTAAGGAAAAATTAAGTATACCTTGTATAGAAAGTCAGAATGCATTGTGAATGGTGGACAAGTGGACAGAAATGTTGATTATGATACAGTATTATGTATATTATATTGAATGTTGAACAAAAATATCTATGAAATTGTTTAGTCTAATACTGTGAGTACTGTGTTGTTAGTTAGCATCATGCTAATGTCTCCAGGACTCAATTGTGAGTTTTCCTGTATGCTTCACTTGGAGTTGCTGCCTGAGTGAAATAGACAGAGAATAAGAGAGAGAGAGGCCATACAAATGCAATAAATCAAATGGATTTGTTAATATCAAGACCAACACTGTGGAATGTCAAGCTCTGTAATTATAACCTGATGTTTCCTGTGAAGGGCTGTGACGCTTGTCACTTTGTGAATGTGTGCGAGTGAATATGCAGCTCTTAATGTTACTGTCTTAACCAGGAAATTAAACAGAAATTGTTCTGGACTAAATATAGAACGTTTCTCAACTTTCAAAATCAAACACTCAAACAATTGTTAATGCCGTTCTAATTTTATGTATAAATATAATAAATTATTCTGTGTGAATAATTTATTTTTAGTTAATTGTTGACTTCCTAACTGATTTATCAATTGCTCATATGATTATTAAGTGTCACACTTAGAACGAGATTTTGGTATGAGAAGGAAACCTGGCACAAAATTAGAAACTAATGTGGAGTACACACTGCACGATTTTAGCCCTGATTTTTACTCACCAACGTTTTTGTGGAAAACGCTGACAAATGCCTGAAATCAGAGGCAAATCGGTGCTCAAGTGACACACAAGCACCTTCCTGGGCCTTGAAAGGTGCAATGACTTTGCTGCCAATGACTGGTTCAGATACCTCTTGGATTTCATCAAAAATACCTTAATTTCTGTTCCGAAGATGAATGAAGGTGTGGGACGACATGAGGGTGAGTAATTAATGACAGAAATGTCTTTTTTGGGTGAACTAACCCTTTAACATGCTAAATATCAGGGCCTGTCTGGACAACCTACAGTCAATGAGAGAGCAAGATACAGGGCAAGGGAAAGTTCAGGGGGAGAAGACATAGACATGCAACAAAACATCAGCAAGCAACCATCCTTTTCTTCATATTCTTTTTTTCTCGCTGCAAATCAGTGCACAGACAACTCAGATTGCAAGCTTCTTGTGGGCATTTTTTACAGGAAGAAATCTAGTCTTGCAAGAAAACTCCCCCCCACCGATTCGTTGTGCAATGTGCACACAGCAGCAACTAAATAGAAACATTGAGAATGGTCTGTGAAAACCACTTGTGACTCTACCGGTTGAGCACTACGGACACGCTACGGAGTTGCCTTAAAGGTTCCATACATGATGCGGGATGAAAAGATGTTAATAAAGTCTAGCAGATGAGAGGTCCCGGCGGGGATCATTCTCCAGCCGATCAGAGAGGCAGTGCTGTTTAATTTATACCTTAGAGGAAGGTGATCACAGAACAAGTTGCCCTAATAATCCCAAACCCGCCTGGGGAGAGCACGAATATAACTATGCCCTGGGGCCAAGACAAGGGGTTGGCGATGGGATTAGGGGTCCATTGAAGGGGAGGGTATCTGCCCCACGGCCAAGCGCCGAGGGGTAAACCACCCACTAGACACCCTGAGAATTATTTAATTGAAGTGGAACATCGGTAGACTCCACCCGACTGCCGGATCAATAAGGAGGAAGAAGAATTCCACGTGCGAGCCACCAAGACACGGATCCTCTGAAAGCCTCCGATTCAGAATGTCATGGTCTGGATTTGGAGAAGAGCTTGAGGATGATATGCCAGTCAGGCTGAAGGAAGCTTTCATTATGTCATAAAAATGTCTTGAGGATTTTTACTACGCTTACCACCTAACAGCTTTATCGGAGCTTAAACTCAACAGCCGTACTCCAACGTTGGTCATACCGCAACAATCATCCACAAAGATCCACACCCTCTTTTCTCCCTCTCTCTGGCACAAACAGCCTCGTTCAGCATTCAACATGTGTCTCCTCGCGCAACCAATCCACTCAGTCAGCCACTCTGTTGCCATGGCAACCTCTGTGGCATTACGGCAGGACGTGCGCCAGACAGAGTGCCCGCTCTGCATAGCCTACCTCAGATCAATCTCTTCTGTTACTGAGGAAGAACGAGAAAAAGAGTGAGAGAGAGAGAGTGGATAATTAAACAAGGGCCATGATTAGTACCTTCACAACCGCTTCAGCAAATCAAATCAGGGTTTGATTTTCCTAAACAAATCTAAATGCTTTTCTCTCCACTCTGAGCTTCAAAACCATTTTTACTTCTTTTAGAATCTGCTATCCATAATTTTACACATAATTTCTAATTGTTTAAAAATCATCTTTCCTTTGGATGATCTATGTGTGCAATGCCAGGGATTTGGAGAATGCGGGCATGAGGAGGTCTGTTTAATACGTATGCACATGTGCCAGTCGTCCCTCCCTCACGCAATTGCAGGAAGAGAGATATCTTGTGTTGAGCGGTTATGGGAGGGGTTGGTCTGCATGCTGCTCTAAGATAAGGGGAGTGTAAAATTCAATTAACTGAAAAAAACCCCCAGTCCTTTATTTCTTCTCTCCCTTTTTGTCTATGTGTTTTGATTGCATACCAAACTCAGCCTTCTTGACCAATCCATTCAAAGTAAATGGGTAAAAGAGAGAGAGAGAGAGATAGAGAGAGAGCTCTGAAAAGGTTGTTGCACCCAACATGTACTGTCCAATGGATTTCTCACATCTACATCCTCTGGTACACACCACAACGCACCTCTCCAACCCTGTCTTTGCTCTCTCCATTCCAGTGTTATTTCAGTATTACTTATCGACTATTACAGTATTTATTAAAGGCACAATATGTAAAGTTTCGCTGCTAGAGGTCGCCTATTCAAAACAAAGGCGTAGCTTGATGACGCCAAGATCGCTTGGAAGTTGTTGTCTTCACGTCTACAGCTAGTGGAAAAGAATCAAGATGGGACTCGGGCAGAAATCATGTTCATGGATGAGATTATTAACATTACTGTAGTATGAAGCAGAGCAGGGCCGAGTGATGCTGGAGCTGAACGAGGCCGCTAGAGCGATTGCTAATGAGAAATGAGCGCGACACATGCCTCGAGAGCAGTGGAACTTTAATTTTGCCACAGTCGCTGCTTCCACTTCTTCCGGTCAAGCGTATGTGGGGTAAAGCAGTACTGTTTTATCATATTAGATACATTTGAGTGTTGAAAATTATGTTATAACGTTACTCTGTGCATTCGCTCGGTGGCTGCTATGAGACACTTGTTGCGCACTGCATTAAGCTAGATCGATATTAGAATATCATATTAATAAATGCTGGATGGCTAGTGTTGCTAAATGGCATGCAATTAATTTTAAAACATATTGTATGACGGAGAAAATGCTGTATTACTGTTAATAAAAATAAAGCTGCATCTGATTATGCAATGTTAGCCACTTGACAAAATAGTGTTTTTCAAAATAGAGGCATGGTGAAAACATGCAGTCACGGGAAATCAAGAAAACAAGATTCAAACAATAGGACTAACCGTGTTGAGCTATATAACAATAATTAGTTTTCTGTCTATAAATGTATCCAAACAGTTGTCCCCTTGTATAATAAAACATATTAATATATTAAAACATCTTTGGTGTTTCCATGGTTTCTACAAAATAAAACTGGAAATTGAGGCCAACACAGGTATGAAGTCACTGATAAGCGACGCATAGACACAGTCTGTTTCCTGGTTAAAAAAGCTTTTATTTTTATAATTTCAGTTTTCATTTAGGTTTTAGTCATTTTTTTAAATTTTTTTATATATAAATATTTATATGTTGCTTTATTTCATTATTTCAGTTTTAGTACTTCAAATTAACTGTAGGCAAGGCAACATTTCTAATTTTCATTTTTCATCCAATATCTGTATTTTTTACATTATTTTAGCTTTATTCAAATAATTTGTAAGTTTTTCATAGATTTAATGTCAGTTAACAATAACACTACTCCATCCTCATTTTTCTACTAGATCATACTACATGCATCATTCCTGAGTCTTTAATGTCTTTACTCCCATTCCCAATCTGAGTTATTTTCCTCCACTGACCAATCTGAGCATCATCACCCACTAATCCAGTCACTGCCCCTTCCTCAAGAGGTATTCATCGTGTCCATCTCTCTTTCTTATCTGCGTCTGTACTCTCCTCTCTATCTCTCGCTCTCTCCTGGTTGGAGCATGAGGCTCCGGCAGAGGGTCTATCAGTGCATCCTGCATTACAGCGTAACACGCTGAGTCATTGTGAGGTTTGTATGGAGGAACGGAGAGTAATCAGAGATTAGCCAGCCACCCACAGCTCAGTCTGCCCTCTGTCAGTGGGCTGATTAGGGCTCTTTTCCTCCCTGTGTGTCTCTCTCTCTCTGCGCTCCAGCACCACCTGCTTCTATTACTTTCTACTGTTTGCTGTGAGAGTGAGGAAAGATGTCATAATGGTCAAATATGGCTTAAAATAATAGTTCGCCTAAAAATAATTATCATTTACTCACGCTCATGTCATTCCAAACCCATAGAAACACAAAAGGAGAGAGTTTGCAGAATGTCCAAGCTGCACTTTTCCACACAATTAAAACAGGACTGAGCAGATACAATCTCATTATATATATAGCATTTACTTTCAAATAAATGCTATTCTTAGAACGTTATATTCATAAAAAAATTCTGAGAGAGAGAGAGAAAAGCATCACGGTTTGCACAAAAATATTAAGTCGCACAAATGCTTTCAATATTGGTAATAATATGAAATTTTATAGGATACAATCAGCATATTAGAATGATTTCTGAAGGATAATGTGACACTAAAGGTTGTTGAGTAATGATGCTGACAATCCAGCTTTGCCATCACAGGAACAGATGACATTTTAAAATATATTAAAATTTCAACAATATTTCACAATATTACCGTTTTTACTGTACTTTTACTGTATAAATGTAGCCTTGGTGAGCATTAGAGACTTATTTCAAAAACGTACCATAACCAAAATGTATTTATGTTCTAGATTTATTGGTGTATTCATTTTTTTTTCAACAGTTAAAAAATGAAAAAGTAGATCATCTTAACAATCTCAAACTCAGAGACGTTTCTATGAGGCACAAGAAAAAAGCACCATGATAGAAAAAAAATCAAATGCATATTACTTCATAAAATATCTCTACGTTAGGAGCAGAACATAATCTTACTCATCATTCACTGACAATCTTTGTATATACTTCAGAATATATCACACAAGTAGTATAGACTACTTTGATGGTGCTTTTAGAAGTGCTTCTGATCCTGATGCTTCTGAAAAAAGCATGACTTGTGCCCTAGCAGAAAACCAAGTTACATGGGTTTGGATTGAAATCATGGAGAGTAAATGATCATAACCAGCTATAATGGGACAAGCTAACATGTCTGTCTACAAAGAGCAAAATCTACTGATTGACATCTAGACACTCCCCACAGAAATGATAACTGCAATCCTGTGATATTTCAATAAGAACATGTAAAAACATGATTAGATATGGCACGTGCTCTAATAGAGTAGGGTTTCCCTTTACATCTATCTACAGTCAGCTTTCTACAAAGACTTGCTGCATGCTTGCAGCTTAATTGCTTTAATTTAACAAGCAGCACACATTTAACCGTTTTCTTCTAGTAATAATTTTTGCATTTTTTTAAATTTATTTTTACTACTGATAAAGCATCAAACTATGTGCATCTCAGGCAATGAGATGAGTATGAAAACACACTTGACTTGTTTTAAAAATAGACTTACTAATCTCACTTATGCAAAGATGCAATCGAGCTGTTTTACACATGCTTAAAAACACGCATTATCTGACAAACGTGAATTAGTCATAAATACTGATAATAGCATAGCTATTTGTGCGGCAAGTCAATATCATATGAACACAGCGACATTATAAGTGCAATTACTGTGCTATTTGTGTTTTTGATGAATTATCTGAAATCCTAGTGGAACTGAGAATAAATATTCAAACAAATGCACAGCATTGTAACTATATTAGTCGTAATTTCATTTAAACATCATTCTTCAATCCACTCCTCCACAATGCTAGTTTTCATAGCCTCCTCTTTTGTTTGAGAAACTTCATCTTTGGTCGCAAACTCTCCCTCACAAACACACACAAATCTTCAGCAGGCAAGGTGCGTACAAACTCACTTTACAGAGACGCGCTGTACGAGTCTGGTGAGGAGAGAAAGGCTTTGATTTACAGGAAGTGCTGAGAGATGCAGCTAGT
This sequence comes from Anabarilius grahami, assembly GCA_003731715.1. Taxonomy (NCBI): domain Eukaryota; kingdom Metazoa; phylum Chordata; class Actinopteri; order Cypriniformes; family Xenocyprididae; genus Anabarilius; species Anabarilius grahami. Next base: position 4,377,184 of record RJVU01075544.1, on the reverse strand, counting down.
GTTCAGAAAGCAGCACAACAGCCCTGGAGAGATGGATGAGGGTTGAGAAAGAGAGAGAGAGAGAGAGAGAGAGAGAGAGAGCTGACAGAGGACACGCTGTGTTTGTCCGGCCCTGAGGAGTTTAATGGGATGAGATTTGATCTCGCTCCGTATGACATTTTTGCTATTTGCGAGATGCCAAAACACTGTATATTTTACCATGCGAAAAGTAGCAGAAGATGAGCGGGTGTGTGTGTTCAGTCAATGTTCCTGAACGGGCTCTTCTTAAATTAATCTTTCACTCTAATGAAACGCAGAGGCCCCGTATGTGAGGTGTAGATGATGTATGGCTCTAAAACAAGGATAAATCAAGAGTTCTGACAGTCCAACTTTAAGAACAATGACACAAGGCATCAATTAGAGAGAAGAAAGAGAAGAACGTGACATGCTCTTAGACGTGCTGATTAAATATTGCTTTTCCCTCTCCTTTCTTTGGTTCTGTCACATCAGGAGGAGAGAGAAGGAAAAATGAGTGTGCTATGGTGCACTTCATTGCTTTGATGGGAGTTTTAAATAAAATCCTGCATTTGTACGCCCTGCGTGGACCTGATTCATCTTGATAAATCCATTTAAGAAACCAGGAGGTGTGAAAAAAGACCTTCGTATTTATGTACTTTTGCAAGAATACTTGTGTTCGATAGCAAAGTAATGGAACTTTCTGAGATGCTAGATATTAAATGGCTGCAGTATGAGTCCTGGTAGCAAGCAGATGATTAAAAGAGCTCATAGGGCATAAATTCCTTAATGTATGTTCTGTTTACAAACTGCCTTGAGTATATATATCGCATAATCTATTTTAGAAGTGCTGCAACAGCTTGCAGGCTCTCTGAACAAGTAAGAGCGTATTGTATTGGGGGGTGATGAATGCCTCAAATCCAGAACAGACTGGGATAAGTTTGTATATTATCTCCATTTTCATCCGTACACTTTATTTCTCTCCTCCCCTGTAGGCTTTCAGGCCTGAGAGATGAGATGAGGCAGAAATGAGAGTGAGAGAGAGAGAGAATATATCACTAAACCTCTAGCCTGAAGCAAATTTTCTCCACATCAGCAGTGTGGCTCTCCAGTACAGCCTGACTGAGAGCATAAGCCATTTGATGCTATAAAAAGGATTTCATAATAGACATATTACCTAAAATAAAATCATTCCAGACATTTATTTTGTGTGCGCATAAGGAAAGGTTCATAAGGGAGATGTAATTGGATTATAAGGGGTGTACTGTAATTTACAATCTTTTTACTGAAGCCTTTTATAAGTGTTTGATTGTCCAAATCATTAGACTACATTTTATTTAAACCATGGCACTAGCAAATTCTTAATTCAGATTAACATACTGTAAAATTATCCACAGTTCCAAATCATTACACCATGTTATTTCTACAATTTTTATAAAGTTGCAATTTACAAAAATTCAAAGAACCTTAAAGGGATAGTTCACCCAAATTTGAAAATTCAATCATCATTTACTCACCCTCAAGTTGTTCCAAACCTGTATGAATTTCTTTGTTCTGCTTAACACAAAAGAAGAAATGTTGAAGAATATGGTTAACCAAACAGTTGATGGACCCCATTAACTTCCATCAACTGTTTGGTTTCCGACATTCTTCAAAATAACTTCTTTTATGTTCAGCAGATCAAAGAAATTCATACAGGTTTGGAACAACTTTAGGGTGAGTAGATGTAGATGTCTACCACGAAAGAAAAAAAAACTAAAAAAGAAACAATGCACAAAAAAAAATCTGATAAATGAATGACAGTTGATAGGGACTCTTTCTGTAGGTTACATCATTCCAACAATAGATGGAAACAAGTGACTGATGTCATTCAAAAATGCTGAACCGGTTTGTTCAAAGACATGAATTAATTCATGAACAAAACAGGTGAAAGTCCTTATAAACGAGTCACTCAAATGATTCCTTCCAAAACAAAACAAAAGGGAACAAAATATCTGTGTGTTGCTCATAGACAAAGTTGTTATACACAATTGTTCTCTTTCTTTCTCTCTCTCTCACATAGAGAGAGAGAAGCTTTAAACATCATATAGAAGAAATCGTCACTTTCAAAGTAGTAATTGGTGGAGTATGATAGTGTTTCAGTTGCAAAAACCTGAAGAATGCAAAAACACATAACCTATACCTGTGATATACTGAATGTGTTGTGTGTTATATCTACATTGCCACCACGGATGTGCATTATTTTTCAATAATTCAACAATTTGCTGTCAATGTTTCCTAATTAACAGATTGGGTCCAGGATTATGCATAAAATCAATCTTGTCTATCAAACATGCTCATAAAACCTTTAGCAGTGGTTCATACCCCACTGACTGCAAACCTTCCATTGGTTTCATTTACCAAGTGCGGAGTGACCTTTCCCAGCCAGCTATAAAATCAATTTCAGGCTCTAATTCAGAAATATGTTACATGATCATTGTTGGGTGGAATATTAATCAGTAGGTAGAGCTCAGACCTAATGGCTTACTGAAAAGCAGAGTTTTCTATCTGCATCTAAGGCAGAAGGGTGACAATTATACTAGTGACTTATCTGACATAAGAGATTGGGGTAAGATGTGCCACCCCCTTCATCTAGTAATTTTGTCATGACCATATATTTACAAAGGGTCCATCATAAACAGCTTCCTGCAATTGAGAGATCAGAAAAATGACCTTCGCAATGATAACAGTT
>RJVU01075544.1:4332351-4353946 GCA_003731715.1 Anabarilius grahami | reverse complement strand
TTGAGTAATGAACCAGGCTGGGAGTTTTTAAAAGCCTCAGGAATCTTTTGCAGGTGTTTAGAGTTAATTAGTTGATTCAGATGATTAGGTTAATAGCTCGTTTAGAGAACCTTTTCATGATATGCTAATTTTTTGAGATAGGAATTTTGGGTTTTCATGAGCTGTATGCCAAAATCATCAGTATTAAAACAATAAAAGACCTGAAATATTTCAGTTGGTGTGCAATGAATCTTTGCTTCCTTCTTCTCTGAGAAAATTAATAATATCAGAAAGGCGATCAGCACATCCTTGAGCTGCACTGGGGTAAAACAGAACAGATCACTACCTGAGAAAGCAGCTATTATGTCTGTTTTCGAAGAAATTGATGGTAAAATTTTGGAAGAAACAGTACAGCACCTTAAAACATCAACCTGCGCCCTTGACACACTTCCCACATCTTTTTTCAAAAGCGTGTTTAACTGTTTAGAAGCAGATGTCCTAGAAGTGGTAAACGCCTCACTTCTCTCCGGGACTTTTCCAAAATCCCTGAAAACTGCAGTTGTTAAGCCCCTCCTGAAAAAGAGCAATCTGGATAACACCATATTGAGCAACTACAGACTTTTATAATTCAAAAATGCAGTGAATACAAAAATACAGCGTGTTTTTCCTCGATGAGACCTTATATGCGGTGCTCTAAGCAGTGGAACCTGCAGCTGTGAGCCGGCGTTCTTAAACATAAACTTAAACATATGTTCTTAAATGTATCAGTTCTCGAAAACCATTGCCCTCAACAATACTTAAGGGCAGAATATCCATCTCAATGAACTTGCAGATCCCTTGGGTAATTTTCTCTGCTCGTTGTGCATCACAGCTCCGAGTCCGTGCTAACGCCGACTTGATGCTAGGTTGAGACTGAGAGCAGGATGCACCGCCACCGACATTAACCAGGGACGGATGCACTTTGTTTAAGTGGTACATCATTTGAGTCGTGGCCGTGTTGTACTTATACACGGCATCGCAATGTTTGCAGTGAACTATTTCGCTTTTTAAATCAAAATGGTCCCACACCACACTTTGCCATGACCTCTTCATGATTATTCTTTTGAAATCAAAACGGAAGATCACAGATAACCGAGTATGGTGTCAAATATTGCACCCTGGTGGTAAAATGTTTAATTGCTGCCACACAGTGAAATTCATTTTATAATTGCTTCAAGACTCGAACTACGCAACGCAACCTGCATTAGATAAAAAAAAAAAATGCATTAGATTAATCGATAAATTAACGTGATCGATGAAATTCTTAACGATCAATTATCGATCGTCGATTAATCATGCCCATCCCTTATATATTTCTATATATATATATATTCAATAGATTACTTTTTTTGAAAATCGCGATTAATCGCACATTTATCGTGAAATTAAGCATACACCATTTATTCTTGCTAAACACGTCCATTTTGCCATCATTGCCTGTGATTTTCAGAAAACTGTATTTTTCAGCTTTTTTTCAAGGTAAATTTAGATGTCTTTCCAAAAAAGGACACCAAATAACCAAATGATATGACTTCATATAATTCATACATTTATGTAGGCTACACCAAAGCACCCATAAAAAAATAATAATAATAAAAAAAAAAAAAATCACAGCAAAAAAAAAAAAAAAAGTTTCAGAATTCACAGTGTATAGTATGTGCAACAGCAAAGAGCTTTTTTACATTTTAGACAAGTCAAGTTGCGAAACTGAACAGGACCACATGGAGATGCCAAAAAACCTAAGGCAACTGCCTTGACCTGCATATACTAAATATATAACAAGAAGCTAGTTTGCTTTATCGAGCCGAGAAACATAGTTTTCATATCATCTGGCCATACAGCGGTGGGATGTTTCGACGTTCCGTTCAGACAGGAACAGCGTGATGCGGGAGGGCTCGCGCTCTTCAGATACAATGACAGAATATGACAGAGTTCGTGTTTTAAAGCGAAACAGACACTGGAATGAATAATTCTCTCTGCCATCTCTGATATAATCAGCATGGACTTTAAGATCGTCTAACTGCGTGACGTAAATTACGTTATGATGCAATTTCACATGCTTCCGTAATTTTTTCGCATTAAATGCGTCAAATTATTTTAACACGTTAAGGATTTTGAATTAATTGCATGCGTTAACGCGTTAAAGTTGACAGCCCTAATATATATATATATATATATATATATATATATATATATATATNTAGGCTATATTATATATATATATATATATATATATATATATATATATACACACACACACACACACATATATATTAGGGCTGCACGATTTATCGCAATTTTATCGCACGCGATTTGGCAAAAGCTGCGATTATTTTATGCGCAACTTGTCAGAGCTGTACGGCTCTGTGATCAGTAGTAAATGCTTCTTTATCTGAAAGCCAGAGGGCGCTCTTGTGCAGAAACTGCAAATATGCCCTGCTGCCGAAGTAGAACACGCGTCATTCCAGGAAATCCCATACTATCGCTGTAGCTGAATAAACAGAAGATTGAAATGTTTAGATTGAATAAACAGAAGATTTAAATGTTTTGATTGATTAAACATGACTGAAATGTTTTGATAATGAACACACGACTGCCTTATTCTGTGTAAGAAGCCACATCATCTCACAGAAGGACGCTCAATTGTCGATATGAAGTGAGTTTGGAGTAAAAACATGTTATTAAATGTTGTCTTTTGTTGGACAAGATGTTAAAGCGGAACTCAGTAAGATTTGCGAAGCTTCCTCTACAGGTTCCTTCAGTGAATCACACTGTCGTAAATACTCCAAGCGCAGCTCTGGACTACAACGACTTCAACGCTCACCAGCGCAGTAGTTTTGCAAATACAGTACAAGAAAGAGGAGGTGGGTAATTTGCAATATACAGTACAGATGGAGGTGGGTAATTTTCGAAATTGTCTTACAAAGTCAAAATATATACATTGTTTTTGAATTACCGTAAAGCATTTTGTCACTCTCGCGTGAACGTGAACATGAGGCGAGATTGTGTCGGGTCGATTAGTGCACGCCTCAAACACACCACTACAAGTCAATTAACCATCGTAAGGACTTAGAAAACTATTTATGAAGGTAAAAAAAGTTACTTAGTTCTGCTTTAATAAATGCTTCTCATGTCTGGAAAGATGTTTTGACACGTGATGTTTTTTCAAACACATTATAAGCGATTCAAACTCTCAGTGCTTTCAGATGGATTAGCATTTGGAGCCATAGTTCATTGATAAGCCACGCATAAAAAAAAATTAAAAATTAAAAAAAAAAAAAAAAAAAACGCTGCTTTGCGATTTCATAATCGCACTAAGCCAAATCGTTTAAGTGCGATTTCAATGTTTTTTTTCTAATCGTCCAATTAATCGTGCAGCCCTAATATATATATATATATATACAGTGGGTACGGAAAGTATTCAGACTCCCTTAAATTTTTCACTCTTTGTTATATTGCAGCCATTTGCTAAAATCATTTAAGTTCATTTTTTTCCCTCATTAATGTACACACAGCACCCCATATTGACAGAAAAACAGAATTGTTGACATTATTGCAGATTTATTAAAAATGACACTCATATATTTAACTCAGGTGCAGTCCATTTCTTCTGATCATCCTTGAGATGGTTCTACACCTTCATTTGAGTCCAGCTGTCTTTGATTATACTGATTGGACTTGATTAGGAAAGCCACACACCTGTCTATATAAGACCTTACAGCTCACAGTGCATGTCAGAGCAAATGAGAATCGTGAGGTCAAAGGAACTGCCTGAAGAGCTCAGAGACAGAATTGTGGCAAGGCACAGATCTGGCCAAGGTTACAAAAAAATGTCTGCTGCACTTAAGGTTCCTAAGAGCACAGTGGCCTCCGTAATCCTTAAATGGAAGACGTTTGGGACGACCAGAACGACTAGAACTGGCCGTCCGGCCAAACTGAGCTATCGGGGGAGAAGAGCCTTGGTGAGAGAGGTAAAGAAGAACCCAAAGATCACTATGGCTGAGCTCCAGAGATGCAGTCGGGAGATGGGAGAAAGTTGTAGAAAGTCAACCATCACTGCAGCCCTCCACCAGTCGGGGCTTTATGGCAGAGTGGCCCGACGGAAGCCTCTCCTCAGTGCAAGACACATGAAAGCCCGCATGGAGTTTGCTAAAAAACACCTGAAGGACTCCAAGATGGTGAGAAATAAGATTCTCTGGTCTGATGAGACCAAGATAGAACTTTTTGGCCTTAATTCTAAGCGGTATGTGTGGAGAAAACCAGGCACTGCTCATCACCTGTCCAATACAGTCCCAACAGTGAAGCATGGTGGTGGCAGCATCATGCTGTGGGGGTGTTTTTCAGCTGCAGGGACAGGACGACTGGTTGCAATCGAGGGAAAGATGAATGCGGCCAAGTACAGGGATATCCTGGACGAAAACCTTCTCCAGAGTGCTCAGGACCTCAGACTGGGCCGAAGGTTTACCTTCCAACAAGACAATGACCCTAAGCACACAGCTAAAATAACGAAGGAGTGGCTTCACAACAACTCCGTGACTGTTCTTGAATGGCCCAGCCAGAGCCCTGACTTAAACCCAATTGAGCATCTCTGGAGAGACCTAAAAATGGCTGTCCACCAACATTTACCATCCGACCTGACAGAACTGGAGAGGATCTGCAATGAGGAATGGCAGAGGATCCCCAAATGAAAAACTTGTTGCATCTTTCCCAAAAAGACTCATGGCTGTATTAGATCAAAAGGGTGCTTCTACTAAATACTGAGCAAAGGGTCTGAATACTTAGGACCATGTGATATTTCAGTTTTTCTTTTTTAATAAATCTGCAAAAATGTCAACAATTCTGTGTTTTTCTGTCAATATGGGGTGCTGTGTGTACATTAATGAGGAAAAAAATTAACTTAAATGATTTTAGCAAATGGCTGCAATATAACAAAGAGTGAAAAATTTAAGGGGGTCTGAATACCGTACCGCCTGTATATATATATATGTATATATGTATATATACACACACACATTTTTTATAAAGTCTTTTTAAATTAGATGCAATATAATCTATTTTTATATTATATAAAAACACAGACATACATAAAGAACATATAATTTAAATCTGATGCATTCCTGTGGGAATTTTATTTCAGTGCACAACACTGTGTACAAACAAGGTGCAACATAAATAATTAAGTAATAACAGCACTTTCTTGTATAAATGCAAGTGTCTGTCAGCTCTAGTATTGCGCTTGGTAGCTCCGCCCATAGAGAAATCTAACTGGTCCACTGCTCGTATTGCTGCATATAAAATTCTGACAGGCTGTGACAGTGAGAGTCAAGCTGTATTTTTTTATTTCGGTGTGAATAGACAAATTACTTGTCATGTTGCACTTGCTTTGTGAAATTCAATTGAGGCCTCTTTGTGAGGCTTGATTCCTTTTTTAAATGTTTTACCAAGCTTGTACTGCATCTGTCTGTTTCAGTATGCCACATACCTCCTTCCATAGGCTTTAGGGCTCATAGTCGGTTTCATCAGCTCATTTCTGAGCTCCAGGGAGCTGGGAGTCCCCCTGTGGCTTCCTCCTGGAGGAAAGCCGATATCTGAGACAGAGTAGCCAGAACGCTGGGCTTTTACAGCACTTGCTGGAATTAGGAAGAGCACGGGCAACTGTGTTTGCCCCGTGTCTATGGATATGTGGCCTAATTCTGTTAGATGTCTGCTCTGTTGCTTTCAACAAGCACAGAGACCCTCCCCTCTCTCTGAAAACATGTTCATGTAGTTCTCTCTACTCCTCCGGTCTGGTCTTGAATCATCGCTCTGTGTGTGTGTGTGTGTGTGGCTCCAAAACATTTCAGAGTAAACTAGTGCACAGCTTCCTCTCCTGCTAACAGTGCCAAACCAATTTATTATATTTTTTCTTCTCCGTCTCACATCCTACCACCCACCAAAGAGCGGCCCGCTTACGCTAACCCTAACACGTACAGAGCGTTGCCTCTCTCACCGGGGCGGTTCAGATTACCACAGTGCTTTAATTGACAGTCTCCGTGGAGACGAACAGGAGAAGTGGCAACGGTAACCTGGAAACACAAAAGAGCCTATTTGTGCTGTCTGACTTTCAGATGAGAAACAGACATCATCAAAAACTGTGAGTGAGTGAAAAAAAGAGAGAGAGGGAGAATTATTATTTTTGAATAAAAACCAGCTGTCTTTTCCAAAGCAGTATGCACACTGCACTTAGTGCATCCTTGTGTGTTAAAGAGCTGCACGCACACGTTCAACTTCCAGCACACGTGTGTCAGAGAGACATCAGAGCTCTGAGCTGGAGTACAGGAAAGAAAAGAGAGATAAAGAGGAACATGATTAGAAACTAATTGGTGTGAAAGAGATTTGTGATAGAAAGCAGACAGGGGGAAGAGGAAGCAGAGGATGGTCTCTCTTTGAAGGCGACATTCTCTGAAAAGCTCTTTGATGTCGCCCCACTATCTGCGTCTCCTGCTGTACCTGAGCCAGGACGAGCGCTAACATTTTTTTTTCCTTTCCACTTAGGGCTGCACTATTAATTGATATATAATTGCAGCAATTAACTAATTGGGAACAGTGTTCATTAAAACATTTCTGTTTGGACAAGAACGTTTTTTTTTTGTTTGTTTTTTTTTTGCAACAGATAAGGGTTGTAACCAATCACACACATGTCTGCTGTGTGAATGAATGCGATGGCCAATCAGAGACTTGGCCAAGTTTTAAATTAAGTACTTAAAGGTAGAGTAGGCAATTTCGGAGTGGCTAGCAATAGCAAGCTAGCTTTGAAAAAATAAGATCCCACTCTCCCTTCAGAGTGCTCTCCAAAGCCACGCCTCCTTCAAAACACATGAATGCACACAGCAGAGTCTGCAAAGCACCACGAGACGAGAGACGGCATTAAATTACCTCATGTTTCAAAGCACACAAGATTACAATATTAATGGATGTAAACAACTTACAGAGCTCTAGTTGTACCACCTGACTGCTGCAGATTCGTTTCGGCGTTGACAAAAGCAAAATTCCGAGTCTGAGGACGTGAAAAGCTCCAGGTAGAATGTCACGGGTTGCCATTACGTAATTACAGTAATGACATTGTGTGAACACAGCATAAGCTCATTGCTTTGGTTCAGGAGGAACTGTAAAAGGTGTCTCCTGTATGTTTGCAGGGTTTAGTGACTGTACACCTTTGCATAGCATCATGGAACACATTGATGACGTTTGATGTCTGAGCAAGCAGGGTGCATGGAGGTAAGGAAATACATATGTTGACAGGCAGGTAAGACATCCTATCATTGCATTCGGACCGAGAATCTTTTTTTCTGAAAAACCAATTGCCTACCCTACCTTTAAGTGTTTCTTCAAATACGGGTATTTTTGGCCCCACGGAACTTTAAAAATATGCCCAAATTATTATTTTTTTTTTTGTGCACAAGCATATATCACAGGACAGTTCTATTTTTTATTTTAATTTTTTTTTTTAAATATAATGAAAATTTCAATCACATTTTAAATCGTGTTCAGCAGCATTCTGACCATAGACTGTAAAAAAAATATGGACGTAATGTCCGTGACGTCACCCGTTGATTTCTGAAGAGCAGTTTTGAAGCGAAAATGAGGCCGCTGCCATCTTAGCTGCACGTCACTCCCGGATAACTGAAAATGGGCAAAGAGGCGGGACGTGGTTGGAACTGAGGTGCCATGGTTACTGAAACCAAATTATATCATTAGAAAGTTCTAAAGGTTTACTGTCAATCCACAGTGTCTTTTTTAGGATATGCTCCAGCACCAGTAACGTTAATTGAAATTTGTGTCGGGTTTGCACATCAAATCAAACGGGACTTCATACCTTTATAATGAAATAGTGATCGCGAGATGAATCCAATCCGTCGCACTTGGGTAAAATGTCCATGAGTGTCCATTAAAAAACAAAAAACAGTACTTTTTGTCCACAAAAGCGTTAAATACATGAAATATTTATATATTATCCATTGTTTGCATCACATTTCTTCTAAATGATCCGTTCTCCATTATCGTTCAAGAAATTGCAATCTGAGCAGCGTTTATGTTGTAAAACTGTATATGATCGTATATTCTAACAAACAAATGAGCCCGCGTCCAAAGTATAATTTTTCACAATAGTGCAGCAGTTTTAGTTATAATATCCAAGTAGTGCTGTCGGAGTTTTATATCCTCCCGCCATTGTCATTGTAGTAAATCTCGCGAACAAAACTTTTAGCCAATGTCAAGACGATCCAGTAACGTGTGTTCTGTTTATCTTCCGCATGCGAGCACATCTACACACACATCTCTCTCGAGTCTCGACCATTAATGCAGCAAGCCATATTATTTTATAATTGTATAAAATAATCCATAAAAAAGCACAAACACGGCAGAGATGCCAAATTCAGCGGTTGGAATTAGCTGAGGTGACGGCTCACACTTACTGACAGCAGTGCAATTCACCTGTCACTCAAGTGACCACGCCCTTTATTATCCAGAACTTTAAGGCTTAATATAATTTAAACAGATGAGTTATAAAAACATTCACCGCCCTCAGAGTTGTCATGAAGGGTAAAATTAGCAGTATAGGCCAAAACCACAATTTGTACCAAGCTGTAAACATGTTTTTTTCTGCTGTAAAATTGGCCATTTTAAAATGAGACTCAATGAGATTCTGCTCTCTTTTGGAGCCTGTCCCTAGGGGCCAGTTGATGAATTGCAGTTTAAGTCACTTCCGTATTGGCCTCAAGAGAAACTGGGGAGGTTGCCGCTTGATTCTGACTCATTTGAAATTGAGTTGCTACAGCTAATTTCATAGCTAGGATGCTATTTATCCTATATACAAAGAAAAATGTATATATTTTTTAAAATTTGATAACAGCTTGATTGCAAATGATGTGCAACTATTTTTCCCCCAAAAATGATATTTACCTTTTCCCTCACACATTTCTCTTATTCCATTTCGAGCATGCTCTACATTACAATATCAACAATGCGGGTAATTGGCAAACAGGTAAGCTAAGCTTTAAAAAATTATTAGGCACATAGTACTTGAGTGTGGTGGAAATTAACAGAGACAGTAACATTTTATGTGGAAAAAAATTGTCTAAATATTTTCCACATAATATTGAAATGTTTTGTGAAGGTTTCACTCTTTGTTAAGATCATCAACATTTTCATGATGGATTTTCATAATTTAAGATAGAAAGTCTCAGTCTGAGACCAGGATAAAACAATTAAACATATACCTAAACCTAAAGTAATTTTAAAAGTAACAAAAATAAGATTTTTTTGTAAGAAATTAATTATTTTATTCAGCAAGGAAGCATTAAATGAAATGTAATTTAATTTAAGACTTTTACATTGTTACAAAAGCTGTTATAAATGCTGTTTTTTAACCTTCAATTCATCAAAGACTCCTGAAAAAAATATTAGTTTCCCCCCCAAAAAATAAAGCAGCACTGTTAGTAACATTGTTAGCAACTGTTTGTAACATTGATAAGAAATGTTTCATGAGCACTAAATCAGAATATTAGAATTTTCATATTAGATTTCTGAAGGATCATGTGACACTGAAGACTGGAGAAATTGTTGCTGAAAATTCAGCTTTGCCATCACAGGAATAAAATACCTTTTAAAATATATTGAAAAAGAAATCAGTTATTTTAAATTGCAATAATATTTCACAATATTACTATTTTTACTGTATTTTTAATCAAATAACTGCAGCTTTGATGAGCATAAGAGACTTCTTTCAAATATTAAAAAAACAAACCCCAAACTTATAAACGGTAATGCAAAAGTGCTTGAATTTGAATAAACACATGTACTGTCTAGTGTAAACAGCTTTATTTAGAATGGTAATTTACACTGAACTGCAAGACACAGTCGAGTGAATTAGTGTAAACCTGCAATCAGTAACAGTTTTAGTGATTACAATGTGTTCAGTGATGCACTGCAGTATTGTCATGTTACTCACGTTGTATAATCTATTCTGCAACTTATTAGCAGCTTTGATTTTCATGCTGCTGAAAGAACCAATGTAAACTCGACCACTCAGTCATTCTTGCTTTAAACAATGACCTCATGTTATACACACATGCTAAACGCTAACTAGACTGAAGGGCGAATGAGATTGGAGTAACACATGCTATAACAAGTGAGATAGGAAAAGGAGGGAACTGCTAGGTGTGTTTTGTGTTTTCTGCACACGTCGCACTGACGAGAAAAGCCAGACTGGGAGTCTCAAAGTAAGTAATGCCGTTTACGACAACGGGGCCGCAATAACAAAACAGTGCAGGAAAACGGCCCACTGATGCAATTACATGTGGCAGGTAGCAGTTAGCCGTCTGAGTGGCTGCCTGATCAAAATCACGGATGATCACAGCGAGCAGAGCTTTCCTGCTTTGAGAAAAAGTCTGTAGTTCTTTGGGTCTGTCCTGTGATAATTCTTAAGATAACACCGATTAGCACACGCTGGGGAGCTGCAGGGCAAGAGCGGCTGCTCTGAGTCTCTGTGTCTGAGGACGAGAGAGAGCAATCGCACTGGTTGACTGGACAGGAAGCAGTATTAGCCGAAGAGACACCTGAGGCCTCCTGAGCCACGTTTATACACACTCAGACCAGTTGGGAGACCGCCAGAGCCTGCTCAACACACATACACTAACTCGCTCATTTACTCGCTCTCCACCTCATGCATCTCTCTTTTTCTATCTGAATCAGCACACACTCCTCCACCTGTGGCTCAGCCACTCATCCCAGAGTGCAAGCAGAATGACAGAGAGAGAGATTGGTCCTACACTATAAGAGCCTGCATGTTCTAGGTAGGAGAAGTCAGTCCTTGTAGGAGGACACTGCTGGTGTTTGATGATGAAAGGATGAGAAGAGAGAGATAGAGTGAGCAGACACAAATAAGGGAGGAAGTATCCACAAGACACTTTAGAAATGAGGCTGGGCGATATAGCTTTTTTAAAAAAAAAATTAAACATCTTGATATTGTTTCAGCTTTTAGACAATAGCCAATGTCTTGAAATGTATGTATTTTCTCTGAAATTGCTTCAAACTGTGATCATTTTTCCCATTATGGCAACAAAACAGCCACTGTCACAAAACAGATTCAAAACTATACATAAAAATAAACAGTAGAATAATGTCACACAATAATTTGTATTAATATGCAACAATAAGCAATATCTAGCAATATTTATTCAGACACACTACCGTTCAAGTCAGTACGATTTTTTAATGTTTTTGAAAAGTTGGTTGCTCACCAAGGCTGCATTTATTTGACCAAAAATACACTAATATTGTGTGATATTATTACAATTTAAAATTCTGTTTTCTATTTTAATATATTTTAAAATGTAATTTATTACTGTGATAGCAAAAGTGAATTTTCTGCAGCCATTACTCCAGTCTTCAGTGTCACATGATCCTTCAGAAATCATTCTAATTTCATTATTACATTTATTATTATTATTAATAGTTGTGCCGCGTAATATTTTTGTGGAAATGTTTCAGTATTCTTTGATGAATGGAAAGTTCAAAAGAACAGCATTTCAAGTCTTTACTGTCACTTAATTTAATGTATTCTTCCTGATTAAAAGTAATATCTTTAACAAAATTTAAAAAATCTTACTTGTACATAAATCTTGTATGTATATGTATGTATAAATATATTATTATTATTATAAGTATATTGTAAATATACTGTGCAGCCCCAGTTCAGATGTGTTCAGCCTTTGGCCTTATAACATTAACATTAAATTGAACAAATGAAACCAGTCCTATGCTTCTAATGCACTGGGTGGCTGAATGAAGTATACTTGGACCCGAACAGAGAAGTTAGTTTAGACAGAGTTATGCTCAGAGACGCATAACATTAGGATGGGGAAACTATTCAACAGAGAATGTAAGACTAAGACAAAAAAAGTAAGTCTTTTTCTGAGGATATAATCAGAGAGGCAAGTAAGTTAAGCAGAGAGCTAAAACTCAGTCTCTGACTTGAATTCATGCGAATGTATAAATAATTCAGACACTGACTGCCCGGACAGTGTGTAGTGCCCCCTGTTGAGCAAAGACAGCAGTGACATGTTGTCAGTAAATCCTTGTAGAACAATCTCATCAAGTTGAAACAAAACCACTTTCCGAATGACTATGTCATAAGACATTTAATTAAATCTGCATGAACCTAAAAAGGTTTATTAGAGACCTGCTCTAGAGACTTAAACACTGAGATGTTTTAAATGAAAGTAAGGACAGCAGTCCTTCAAAGGAAAGTAAAAGAAAGAAGAGAAACGGAATAATACAAAACCCAGCAGAATCAGATGTGCTTCAGTGGCTGTCCTTTAAAAAACCTTGACTTACTCATCTCTACTGAGGATTATGCTTCTAAAACGATACAAGATAAATAAATAAATAAAATAAAATCAGATCTCTCCCACCATCACATAAACTGTCAAATCTCCTAAAATGTATACTTCATTTCTTAGCTTACATCTAAAAGCACTTTCACAACATTTCTCAATAGACGGAACTCTATGGCACTCGACTTACAGGATTAAAGTAATGTTTATAGCTCAAACAATTTCAACTTTGACCCAATGACCTTTTGAAACACAGGCAATAGGTGTGTTTGACTTCAACTATGCCTTAGCTTACTGACTGGCAAGATTTGCTGGTTTCATGTGGGGGACTCATCAACTTAGATCATTTCTACTTCTCGTAGTGAAGCACATGCAGCTTTGCTTGCTTTATTGCAGATGAAGTTCATTAGATGCAATATTTACCAGGGGTGCATTTCCCAAAGCGATCTATGGTCGCAAGCTCCGTCGTTACCAATAGAGTTCAATGGGACTTACGACCATAGTTTGCTAACGATGCTTTCGGGAAACGCACCCCAGATAAATATGTTTGAATTTTACATGTAGTAATACTTTTTGCTGAATAGGTTATATGCTGCTTAGAAGAAAAAAAATCAAAATAAGCTTATATTATTTAGGAAAAATATGAATAAAGTGTGGTTTATGTTTTTGTCAGTTAATTTTGACAAACATAACATAATATGAAACAAACACAGCATAATAAAAGTTTTCAGAATAAAAATAAAATATAATTCTTGACATCTGTGAATCTGGCCAAACATAAAAATCTTCATTAGGCCCTCTGGAGAAACTAGGGCTGCACGATTTGGGGAAAATGTCATATTGCGATTATTGAGGTCAATATTGCGATTGCGATATGCGATAGCGATATACTAAACAAATAGTATCATGAGTCATCTTGCTTGGTTCTCAATAAAAATGCACACACAGATTACTGATAATGCTGAAATGTGTATTTCTCAACTCAAAATAGCAACAAAAACAAACAAATGCACAGCGTTTTCAAATTAAAATATTTTTACAAAATTAA
This sequence comes from Anabarilius grahami, assembly GCA_003731715.1. Lineage (NCBI taxonomy): Eukaryota > Metazoa > Chordata > Actinopteri > Cypriniformes > Xenocyprididae > Anabarilius > Anabarilius grahami. The sequence goes on along the minus strand of RJVU01075544.1, from coordinate 4,340,506 downwards.
ATAACATTTTTGCATTACTGCAAACTTGTTATAATCCCATTTAAGATGTTTGTTTCTTTACTAATCTGTAGTGGTTCAATGGATCGCAAAACTCACGGTTCGGATCACATCATGGTTATGACGTCACGGATCGGATCATTTTTCGGATCAGCACAAAAAAAAATTTGGATAGGGGGCAACTTAACTTTGCATTTATTACTTAGCCTACTTAAACTATTCTGATACCACAGCATAAACTACTAGCCTAAGTAATACATTATTAAAGGCAAGTGAACAGACTGTAAAAAGAACAAATACTGTACACCAATCACAACAAGCATAGATAAATACTACATAAAGTTACAAATAAAGTATAAGGTCTAACTGTAGTATTAATTTTCAAGCACAGAAATGTAATAATTAAATGTAAAATGACACTGTTCACTGTATAAATTTAATATAGATTAATCTTTGTTAAAGCTGTGTTTTGTTGTTTGATTTACATGACAGACAACAGCAGGTATTTATAGGTTGCTGTCACTTTAAGAGTAAGACCCTATGCACGTTCACATCCGACAGATACACATCCGAATTCTCACCTCGTTCAATTAAGACATAACCGAATGTGTTTACGAGAATACTTGCCGAGAGGGGTATTTTGATTGACATAATGCGTGTATGTGTCCATCCAAGTGCATTGAGGACCCGTTTGCTCCGCGTCCATCTTTACGCGTTCTCTGCGCTGCACACCGGGAAAAGTCGTGACATGACCATGCGCGCCACACGTGCCACTGCCTAAACTGAAACTGACTGCTCTTCTTTTTATTAGCGGTGTATAAAATGGGCAAACAGCTCTCAGAAAATGGGTTGTCGTGTCCACACATGTATTTATTTATTTATTTATTTATTAAATTATTATTATTTTATTTCATAAAATCGCAGCATTTTGCGTCATATAATCGCACAAGCTTGACATCGCGATTGCGATTGCGATATGATTAATCGTGCAGCTCTAGGAGAAACTGTCAGCTGAGCCAGACGGCTGCTTTCCAATCACTCTCGCCGTACTCTAATGGCAGTGATGTAGCCCAGGTCAACTCAAGTCAATCAAAATTTCTACACTGTCAAAAAATATGTCCAAAAGACTTTGTCACTGAACAGCGTAGTACTTTATCTACCCATAAATGGTGTGTAGCTTAAAGATACTTTAATGTACTAATATGCATCCTTCAGGCTTAAACAATATATAAAAGGTGCACTTTTGAGGGTACTGCCCCAGACAAGGTCATGAAAATAACAGACGACACTAGATGTCAATCTAGATTTTGTGAGTCTCACTTTAAAACGCTCACTATGTCTCCAGTATAGGGAGAAACTTTCAATTTAAAATAGGTGCAACTGCAGAAAACTATTTTCTTATCCAACAATCATTTAACAAATGAGCAAATATAAGCCCATTATAGAACTTATCCATGCCTATGCATCTTGGGAAAAAAAAAAAAAAAAAATCTCCATTTCAGCCACCGATGGAGTTTGGATTCCTCATCATTGTTGCCTCTGGCTTGCTTAGTTGGGGACACTTAATATTCAACAATATTATTGATTTGACTGTACTGACACTTTTAGATGAGAACTGAACTGAGCTGGATGATGACATCAATGTTTTCTACAGAGCTTCTTTATAGCTGAATTGAAATTTCATATTTGATGATCTTTATTGAACAGAAGTGAATCAACACTAAACTGAACTTTTTAGATCTACTTTACAGCAGAACTGAACTCTGTTCGCATCATTTAATCATAAGCAGCTTTTACATCGTCAGTATGGATATGGTTTAATTTATTAACAAATAATTTATAATTTATTAACAAATTAACTGTTCTCCTGGGTCCTAAAGACAGTTTTATTGAGTTTTATTTTTTCAGTTTGCATTCAGGTATCTATTTCGACATTATAAAATCATATTTGGTAAAGTTTGAGCATTTTAGTTGTAATTTTGAGCATTTTTTTTTAGGTTTGTCTATATATACTTAAGTGTCAGATATTGTAATAATGGACGTTAGTAAGGTGGACAGCAGGGAAAAAAACAAAAACAAACAAGTAAAACCATGAATATTTATTTGAAAATAAAGTGTGTTGTTATAATTTCACTATTTATTTTGCATTTGTGTGGGGTGGTGGTGTTCTGCATTGTAAATGTTCAAATCTAACCACTTCATATCTGTGTGCAGTCTGCATAGTGACTGATTGAATTTTATTTGAAAAAATAAAAAAATGAAGAAAAACACAAGTCTCATGCCTACATCTGTTCAAATTGACCCACAAGGTACTTTTTTTTTTTTACTATTTTTTGTTACTATACTCCTCGAATCCAGTCATTTTATTTATTATTATTTTTATTTATTTATTTTGTGTGTGTATTCAAAGTTCAAGTGCGACAAAAGTCCTAACGGTCTTGGACCACTCCACTGAAACACTCAATTTATATATTTTTTTAAATTAGTTCGGGTCAAAATGACCAGAGGGATGGATGAAGGATGACAACAGTTAGGCCAACCAGAAGTAATGTGGGTCTCATGATTATTTGGCTATAATTTATTGCCTTAAAATATGGGGCTATTTCACTTATCTGGCTCATAATACAACACTGAAGTCACATTCATTTCCTGATAGTAATATGACCGCCAATACATTATGCATCCCTAACTCACTCACCCACAAAGTCCCACTTTAACTCCTTCTCCTTGGACTGAACTTCATGCCCCACTGCCAACACACCTCCTACCATAACCCAACACTAGTTTTACAACTGATCACACCACAGTCCATATATTCATTTGTAAGTGTGTGTTTGTGTGTATTAAGTGTATGAAGAATGCACACAGGCTGCTCTTCTGCTTTATTGACTCAGCGTGAGACCCGATACGGACACAAAACTCATCCCAGTCAACACTGAGAGCCTGCTGGGTGCATGTACACACCCTCACACACATTCCTCAAACAGCAGGAGGCAAGCACGAGTGGCAACATACATTACAAAAAACTAATTTCATGTGTGTCTCATGAGTGCACAGAACCTGTTTGTAATCCAATCACATCTCTAATATCATCACGCATTGTGTTACATCATTATGAGATTGATGCTCGCTCAGATAGAAAAAAAGCCTGTGTAAATATTATAGAAAGTGAGTAAATGCAGATCGGCCTGATTCAGAACTGACAAATACTACAAAGTAACGTTCTGACATCATGAAAGACATGGCGTTGAATTTCCATTGCGTTTGTGGTATTAAAACGATAGGATGTTCACATGGAAACAGATTGACAAGAGAACACACACGCTCTCACTTGTTTCTCTTTTCTGTCTGTTTAAAACAAGCTCCCAGGAACGTGTGCAGGGACTCGTTTCATCCATCTTCAAAGGTGATTTTTCTAAAGCTCACTCTCGTGAAAACTTTCATCGAGTGACTGATAAACATCTCACCTGTGTTGACCTCCAGCAGTCTCTTCTTCTTCATCTGCCGCTCCTGCTTCTCTCGTTCTGCCTTCTCTTTGGCTATCCTCGCTTTCCTCTGCTTCTCCTCTGCCTCTCTTCTCCTTACGTTCTCCTTCACTGCTTGCTAGAGAGAGAAAAGGCAGAGATAGAGCAGACTATTGAGGAAACAAGTAAAGATAAATTTGACATTTACAAACAAAAGGGTGAGTACAATTTCCTTAAAAGAAATTAATACTTTTATTTAGCAAAGACTCATTAAATTGATCAAAACTGACAATAAAGACATGCATAATGTTACAAAAAAATTTAAAATAATAATAATAATATTAAATAAAAGATTGGAGCAATGGCTTCTGAAAAATATGCTTTGCCATCATAGGTATAAATGACATTTTCAAATATATTACAATATAGTTATTTTAAATTGTATATTACTGTTTTACTGCATTTTTGATCAAATGCAGCCTTGGTGAGCATAAGACACTTCTTTCAAAAACATTAACAAATCATACAATGATATGAATACTGATTATATTGCAACAAATTATTACAACCTTGTCTGAGAAAATTAATTTGATCTATATTAACCGTAAAACAAAATGCTGAGACAATATTTATGCCACATTTTACTTATTTTTAGTTTATTTTTCTTGGTTTTATTTTAGTCGATAATGTAAAGTTATTACAGTTGTTGGCCTATTATTTGTATGTCAATTGTGTTTTTTATTATTATTAGTAATTCTTTGGCAATATTGTGAGTAAATCATGTCAATAAACTTTGATAACTGAAAGAGCAAGTGAGTAAAAAGTGTTTTCAGAATTGTTCATATTTCTGAATTTTAGCCCAGAAGTCATTGACCTATATGACATTCTGGTGATGTGAATGAAATTGAGTGGAACACACCAAACTAAGGCCTCAGTAAACAGTCTATAAATAGACATTTGAATGATTTTGAGAACCAAGTTGAGTCTCAAAAAACATCCATGTGCAAAACTATTCAACCCCAAAAGTCAGTGTTTGGCGGAACATCCTTTACCCTTTATAACCTCCAATAAATGCTTCTGGCAAGTGTTCAGAGGATCCTGACACCTCTCTATAGGACTCTTAGCCCACTGCTCATGTGAAAAGCTTCCAGCTCACTGACATTTTGTGCTTTCTCTGCTGCCACCGCTTGTTTCAAATCCCATCAAAGATTTTCAATGGGATTTAAATCCAGAGGCTGAGATGGCCACTCAAGGACATTCCTGGCCCCATCCCTGAACCAAGCACTGGAAGACTTGGATGTATGCTTGGGATCATTGTCTTGCTGGAAAGTCCAAGCTTCAATTTACACGCTGAAGGCATCATACTCTTCGCCAAAATGGCCTGATACTTCTAAGAATCCATGGTGCCAGTCACATGGTCAAGACCGCCATTTCCTGCAGCAACAAAACATCTGACTGACCCATCCCAAATGATTTGGTACTTAAGCTAGCTGAAACCACATAAAACAGATATTATAAACAGGAAATCTGTGTCACTCAGTTATTTTAAAACAAATATCCCACTTTTTGAGAGATTTGTTCTTCTACTGAAATTAATTATTATTAATTAACTTAAATCTGTCTTGTCTGTCTTTCTTTCTGTATGTATTTACAAATGCTAACTTAAGTTGTCACGTTCATGTTGATAATGAATATATATATATATATACACACTAATTCATATTAGCAACATGAATATATGTGTATATATACACATACATACATCAGGCATAACATTATGACCACCTTCCTAATATTGTATTGTACCCCTTTTGCTGCCAAAACACCCCTGACCCTGAAGGTGTGCTGTGGTATCTGGCACCAAGATGTTAGCAGCAGATCCTTTAAGTCCTGTAAGTTGTGAGGTGGAGCCTCCATGGATCGAACTTGTTTGTTCAGCCAATCAACACCTCAAACTCGTTGTTGTGCTCCTGAACCATTTTTGCTTTGTGGCAGGGCGCATTATCCTACTGACAGAGGCCACAGCCATAAGGGAATACCGTTTCCATGAAAGGGTGTACATGGTCTGCAACAATGCTTAGGTAGGTGGTACATGTCAAAGTAACATCCACATGGATGGCAGGACCCAAGGTTTCCCAGCAGAACATCACACTGCCTCCGCCGGCTTGCCTTCTTCCCATAGTGCATCCGGGTGCCATGTGTTCCCCAGGTAAGTGACGCAAACGCACCCGACCATCCACACGATGTAAAAGAAAACGTGATTCATCAGACCAGGCCACGTTCTTCCATTGCTCCCACTGTTGGTGCTTTCGCCAGTGGACAGGGGTCAGCATGGACACCCTGACTGGACTGCGGCTATGCAGCCCCATACGCAACAAACTGTGATGCGCTGTGTATTCTGACACCTTTCTATCAGAACCAGCATTAACTTCTTGAGCAATCTGAACCACAGTGGTTTGTCTATTGGATCGGACCACACGGGCCAGCCTTTGCTCCCTACAGGCATCAATGAGCCGTGGCCGCCATGACCCTGTTGCCGGATCACCACTGTTCCTTCCTTGGACCACTTTTGATAGATACTGACCACTGCAGACCGGGAAAAACCCACAAGAGCTGCAGTTTTGGAGATGGTCTGACCCTGTCATTTAGCCAGCACTTTTAGCCAATCACAACTCGCTTAAATCCTTATACTTGCCCATTTTTCCTGCTTCTAACAAATCAACTTTGAGGACAAAATGCTCACTTGCTGCCTAATATATCCCACCCACTAACAGGTGCTGTGATATTCAGTGTTATTCACTTCACCTGTCAGTGGTCATAATGTTATGCCTGATCGGTGTATATACACTAATTCGTATTATCAATATGAATGTGACAACTGATAAGTTAACATTTGTAAATACAATAGTGACAGACAGACAGACAGAAAGAAAGAAAGAAAGAAAGAGACACAAACTGGAAGAAAATAATGTTAAGTAGAGTAAATTGTAGCAGAAATAGAGAAAAAGACCTCTCATTAACCAAGCCATTTTATTCCCAGGGTTTGACAATGCTCTGAGCCCTTCAAACATTTTCAAGAAAATCTGGGGGCAAGAACTGAGCAAAATTTCCCCTCCTTGCTCACTTTCTTTTCTTTTTGGACCATTAGCGGTTGGAGAGGGTTGTTAGAAATCTATAACTCCTCTTTTGGTTTGATGAGGGCTACTTTTCTAGGTGTAAGAACACTCTGGCAATCAGAACAAGTTATCAAAAAGAAACATCATTAGAGCAGTCACCTTGTCCTAACACTTCATATGCCTCTTTCTAAGGCTCTCTTTCTCTCTTCAGCCTTAAAAGCCTTCTCCAGATAATGGATGTATTTATAAGTGTGCAGAACAGAGCCAGTGGCACACCTCACACAAAGGTAAGGTGTAAGAGGCAAAAGATGAACAGGTTTAATGAGAAAAGGCAGAAAGAAAGAGTGGGAGAGAAAGAATGGGGAGAGGGAAGTTCAACGCAAATGGAGAAATAAAGACGGTTGAGGAATAACCTGAATACATAATTCAATAATTTACAAAAGGGTAAGAGTACTGCATTTTTAGATTCTAAAGAAGTTTAATGTATTTACAGAAGTAATGCATATATACTGGGCCCATATCCAAACACAAATGGATATATGTTAAGCCCACTTAAGCCCATATACATATAAACACACCTTATTATAAATTAGATTTTATAATATGTAATAATAATAAAATAACAAATTTGTAATAATATTAATAATAATTTAAAACTATAAAATAATCCAATTAGGTAAAAGACATAACTGACTTTGCCAAAAAGTTAATAAAACATTTTAATAACTAAATAACAATGTGGGTCTCATTCATACATCGTGTATATTATAAAAAGTAATAATTAGGGGTGTAACGATACATCATTATACTGAGATATCAAGTAAACGATGTAAGTGATATGCTTCATGATAGAATTAGTTTTATCAGCTTATTGTATTTACGGTATAATTTACCAAAAATGTAAATTTTGTTATCATGTACTCACCCTCATGTTGTTTCAAACCTGCAAGATTTTTGTTCAACTTCCAAACACAAATGAAGCTCTATATATATAATATATATAAATACACACACACACATATTATATATACACATATACATATATATAAATATACACACACATATATACATATTATATATACACACATATACATATATATAAATACACACACACACATATACATATTATATAAACACACACATATACATATATACACTCACCTAAAGGATTATTAGGAACACCTGTTCAATTTCTCATTCATGCAATTATCTAATCAACCAATCACATGGCAGTTGCTTCAATGCATTTAGGGGTGTGGTCCTGGTTCAGACAATCTCCTGAACTCCAAACTGAATGTCAGAATGGGAAAGAAAGGTGATTTAAGCAATTTTGAGCGTGGCATGGTTGTTGGTGCCAGACGGGCCGGTCTGAGTTTTTCCACAATCTGCTCAGTTACTGGGATTTTCACGCACAACCATTTCTAGGGTTTACAAAGAATGGTGTGAAAAAGGAAAAACATCCAGTATGCGGCAGTCCTGTGGGCGAAAATGCCTTGTTGATGCTAGAGGTCAGAGGAGAATGGGCCGACTGATTCAAGCTGATAGAAGAGCAACTTTGACTGAAATAACCACTCGTTA
>RJVU01075544.1:4278608-4325738 GCA_003731715.1 Anabarilius grahami | reverse complement strand
GTTTACAAGGAATGTAGCCATTTACTGTTATGTATCAAGTTTCAGACAAGCAAAAGCACAAACTGACTACCATACTATGCAGAGAGATCCCAATGTTACCTTGAATATATGAAAATAATGCTTGATGTTGAAATTTGGTTCCTTGTTGATCTATGAACTTTTTGGCACACAGACTTAAAACTAAAAAGTCAAAAAAGGAGCCATAACCATTGTGTTAGTTTGGGAAAAGGCACAAAACTGCTGTAAACAGTTTTCTTAACTTGTGAAATACTGCATTGTGTTCTATTTTTTGTCAGATTGGATGTTTCTTATTATTCCTGCAGCAAATGAGACAATAAATTATGAATGTAACATGTGTTTGACCATTTATTTAATATAAATAAATTAATGTAAGTTAGTTATATAAAGCAAGTAAGAATAAGTTATATTAAAAGAGTAAGTTTTATGTATTACACAAGCTTAAACTGCAGTTTATCAGTTAACATAACCTTTATTTAATTCATTCAAGTCAAGTGAACATGATGGGTAGCTTAAGTAAAAGTTAACTTTTTTACGTTGGATTTATGTGATTAAAATGGATGGAAAATTGACATGCAATTGAATTACATAAGTTTTAACTTTTGGGGTTAAATATTTTTTTGAGTGTGGCCCCATTTGATGTGTTTCCAATGTAGGCATGCTTGTTCTAGGTCAGAAGAAAACTTAAACATACTTTTTAATAATAAAAACACTGACATCAGTCACAATGTAAAAAACAAAAAACAACAAAAGTCCTTCTAGTTTTTTTTTTTTCATGTTTGTCCTAAAAATTCTTCACGCACAGAAATCTTGCACACCGAGTCCGAGGCGTATTGTGAAAAAATCCGTAAAACAACACAAAATGAAGTCTTTAGGCAGTGAGGATGATTTTGTTGCACTCTCTCTTCTTAAAAAGAGAAAAAGAAAAAGGACATATCGGATCCATCCAATCCTAAGATTGGGTAGAGTGGAAGGAGAGTTCCACCTCCTTATCAAGGAGCTACGGGATTATCCCGAGCAATTCAAAGTTTACCTCAGGATGTCAGTGACAAAATAGATCAACTTGTTAGACGCTATTCTGGATTTTGGCGTTCGCTTGTACGGTGGCTCTGAATTGTCAAAACACCTCTCAAAATGCTTGCTACGGATGTGAAAAACACAGAAAATTGAACCTGATCCAATTTTTTTTTTTTTTATGAGGGACGAACGTTTTGGAGGCAGTATGTAAATGGGTGACAATGTGAGGTCATATTTATTTTTTACGTGCGACAATTTCAGAAAATTTCAGACTCAGTGTGCAAAGACCTCAAAGGCCTGTTCGCACCAAGGGCAATAACGATACCTATAAAATTTTAATAATCATTGTAATTCTACAAGAGTAGTGAAGTCCACATCACAGCTATAACATTAACGACATAGGAACTATATTGTTGGAATCATTCACTTCAGCTTATGAATGATAAAAACATTGACAGCCAATCAGAATCTACCCTACTTTAAAGACCTGGAGCATTTAAAGCAGCACACATTTCTGCAACGCTGTTTATAATTAACTGAATGTTATCATGCATTGATGAGGATGCTAATATAGTTATCATTCTTGGTTTGAACAGGTTATAATTCAAAACAAAACTAGACAACTCCCATTGTAACAAACAAAAAGCGGTTTGCACTCGATGTGATGTAAATTAAGTTGGCACCTTGTTTGTATTTTTGTTGTGCTGCAAAGTTACTGTAGTGACTTTATTTTCCATTCCTATCTTAAATAAAATATCTAGAAATACATTTTTTTTTAAGAGATACTTATCATAGACACAAGAAAGTCTCTTAGAGTGTGTGTTTGTGCTGGTTTTGCGGTAATGGCATTACACCAGCTTTGGCCCAGGCACCATTTTGGTGGAAAATGCGAGAACAAGGGAGCAAAATGTTTGCATTTTGTTTCTCAGTCTCTGCAAACTTCTGCACTTGTATCGCTTTGAGTATTTAAATCAGCATTCAAAATGAGAGACGACTCCATGTGAGCTGAACAAAGTGTGTCAGAAAAAGTCTAAAATGCTGTTACAAGTGATTGATGCCTGGCAAACTGTAAACTCAAAGCCGGGGCTCTCATAAGACATGCCTTAATATAGATCACAACAGCTGCCTGCCTACCTCATATAACCCTGCTAATCTGATGAAGCCACTCTCTCTACAAATCTGCTCGACTCCTGCCAAGCTCAATGTGTCTGATTAGACTCCGCCCACTCTCCCAGTCAATAGGGGATAAAATTCCTCGCTTCTCATCTGCATAAAGGGTCTTTAACTGTGTTTAGGTGGAGAGCGAAGGGAAAGAGATAAACACGGGGTGCAGAAATTAGGATGGAACTCTGTGGTCTCCCTCGGCCCAAAATCGTCTGTTTTCTCATTACACAGCCACTCTCCATTTTCTAGACATCGTTTGAACTCAATTACTGCAGTCGTGCCAGGACTGAGGCCCTCGCTATTTCCCCCTTTGCTTGCATCAAATTCAGTTTGACAGGAGACAATTCAGGGAGATACAGACCTGCTATGAAGTGTTACAGTGACCGAAGCTAATTTCGCTACAGTAATTGCTTTGGTATTAAACAAAATGGTGCCACGTTGTTTATGTTAAAGAGCAACTCTGAGGCAAATTGAGGGGGAAAAACTTAGTAGACTCTTCAAAGTTAGTAATCAAGTTTTCTGGACAAATACCAGTCAGAAATGTGAACTGGTTTTAGTGATGCCTTTTTAACCTGACACAGTACATGACTAACTAAACAAACAACTCTGGAATCCATTGACAGCATACGGTAGGTAAAGCACAAACATAACTACAACTAAGTGCTATGCAATTTCTAGAATTAGCATGAATCAATCGTATTTAGTTATTGGACTTTTAAGGGGTATGGACAAGTCTCCAAGGGAGGTGGCCTACAGCTGCCCACTGGGTCTATTAGCGCAGCTCAACATCGAGCAAAGACAAAACAGTCGATAAACACTGTCAATCCCAGCAGCACCCTGCCTCTCTGTCTTTTCTTAACTCAGATTGCCAGAGCAGAGGTGATTCCCTCAGTTTGAAGTGCTGGCCATTTGGTATTAACTGTTACTCACCAAAAACAAATGGATATGGTGAATAAAATGGTAAATGCTGCCATAGGGTTATCATTTTGCAAAACTGAAATGTCCAAATCAAGGTTCTTCAAATTTGGCAAAGTCCAAATCGAGGTTCTTCAAATCTGGCCACTGCTCTGTAAATTTAGCACCAACCCTGATCAAATGAAATGCCTGTCATTTTCTAGTCCCGCAAACAGCATTGGAGACAAGAAGTATGTTCAAATTCATAAAACATTAGGTGAAAATTGTGAATGGCAGTAAAGTGATGCAACTGACGCGGATAGGTCATGTGACAGTGACAACATGGTAGAGACGTAGTTCGCCTGAATTTTGTTAACACTCTGGAGTCGGGAAACGCGCCGGCACGTTTTGCTGGATTTTTTTTCACATAGCAGCAAAATCAACTTAAAATACTCTGTCATTTTTTGTCAGAGAGACAGAAGTAATATATCAATTGAAACTATAGAATGTCTTCTTTCATTTGTGTACACTCACAGTAAAAACTAAATGTTGTGCTTTTTGCAAAATAAAACAAATGATGCGTGACCTGTCATCTCTCTCTGAATGAAGTCCAATCTGATAGTTCTCAGAAAATGAACTAACTTAGTGAATACTAATCACACAAAAATGAGACATATGTCTAAAGAAACGTTGAAATGTCAGGTTTTAAATCATGTAAGTCAAATCGAAAACTAATATTCTCTGTGTATGTAATCTGTTTGAAAAGAGAGACATGTCAGACTTTGGTGACTCAGCTCATCCACTAATTCGGCCATTCCCACGGAGCGCTCGCACTATTCAGACGCAAATTCTGAGGTGATACATGAAACAGAGTGAACGCCCGCGTCAGCTTGGAAAAATGCCTCAAGCTTGGTCAGTTTCATGTACTTTCCATCGTTTTGAGATGCGGTGAGGAATAATTTGAAAAGGATTTGCCTCAGAGGATGAGCATGACTGGTTTCAATTTCATTTCGAGGATCAACTAGATTGAGCCGATGATTGTGAAAGGTAAGTTGTTTTTTATTCTTAAGTTCTTTATTCTAATCGCGATATAGTGTCTGTGAATATTAAACCGCAAAAAAAAAAAAAAGTTTAAATATGAATCCTGCAAGTTTTGTGTGTCTCTGTGAATTAATGGGGCAGATCAACGTGCAGTTTCGTTTACTACACAACTTACATTTGTAAATTGCCAAGGCTATTCCCAGACTATATTGCTATACTAAGATGAGTGAAATCGACTAAAATACATAATAAATACTGAAATAAAATGTGTTAGCAATGTATTAAACTGCACATTAACATTTAGGCTCTATATATAATATATAAAATACCATAGAGGTAATATGAATGTTTAGACGCTTTGCATCACAGAAATACTTTTTTTTTTTTTTTTTAAGTATATTAAAATAGAAAAACATTATTTTAAATTGAAATAATATTTCACAGTATTGCTGTTTTTTTAAATGTATTTTTAATCAAATAAATGCAGGCTTGATGATCATGAGACTTCTTTCAAAAACATTATAAATAGTAATGTGTCCAATCTATTGACTGGTACTATCATTTTAAATTTATGCCTACACAAAATTTTCTTCACATGATGTGCAAAAATACATGCATGCATAACAAAAATCATGTTTTCTGTTAAGAGTGGACATTATGTTAACGTTAATACAATAGCTGATATGATCCTGTTATCAGCATGCTCACAGAGGGTTTTTTCTTTTATCTCACAGATTTGAGAATCATAGTTACCAGATATTGGCCCACACTGGACATTCTGAATGGTGAGATCACTGACTGGAAGCAGGAAAGTTTTTTTTTTTCTCCTGTGCAGAAACACCAAACACCTTGGAATGCCAGGTAAGTGATGTTCACTTATATCTTTGAACAGGATTTATTTCCAGGTAAAACTCTATACTCAAAATGTGCCCTCATTTATTCAAAATGTGTCTCATTTACATTGTTAACTATATTCTGAATAAACTACCAAAAAAAAAAAACTACTTTGTACTTTGATTTTTTTTTTGTGTCCTCTCACATAGCCTACCTGACTGAAAGGGCTCATTATGCAGGTCTTTGTCTTCTCAGGTGTGAATCACAGCATTATTCATGAAGATTCACGCCTCCCGCATACTGTCTTTCTTGACAAATTGTCTTACAAAATTTAAATCAATATATTGTTTTATATGAACGAGTAGGCAGGATAATTTTTACATCATTTTGAAGAAAACATTCTAGTCTATAACCTCCAATACCCAGAAGTCTTGTGAACACATTTAGTATTTGTTTTGTAGCCATATATCAGTGACTTAAGTTTTTTGTTTTTTTCAATAACCACACATAAAGGTTATTCTCTCAAAATTACAAAACATGTACAAACATGTTGCTCACATATTATGGTAGCCTAGTTTGTGCTGAATACAGTGTAATGACACTTTTTCCATTAATATGTTTATAAGCAACTGAAAAAAGCACAAATGTCAGGGCATGTCAAAACTTCTCCAGGGACCCAAAAATCCTCAGACCCCAGAGGGTTAATACTACCCATTTTTGCACCATATTGAACAAACTTTTTTTAACGGTTGCAAAGTACATTTTAAACCAAATGCAGCTTAGTACTCCTCAGGACCTTGAATATGTTCAGGATTGTTTGATTAGGGTTGGAGCTAAACTCTGCAGAATAATGGACCTCTTGGGCTAGATTTGAAGAACAATGCATAATGTTATAGATGTGCATGAAGACAATCAAACATAAATATTCAGTATACATATGCCTATAATGCAATCCAAACAGGCAGCTTGTTAAATTTTGGAACAGAGCTATTATCATTGAGATGAAATACATTAAATCCTGTATTTACTGCGCTGATAGCTCTTATAGCAGACTATATAAGCATTTTAATGACCTTATACATCATAAATAGCGATCATCAGTCTTGAATTGTCACTTTATGGGTTGTGCCAAGGAGAGATGAGAGGATGCCCATTTTCCATCCTGTTCTCTCTTTCTCCGCCTGCAGGTCATCCCGTGTTCACCCACTCTCCCTTGTCTATCTGCCATTAGCCACGGTCAATTGGATTCCTGTCAGCACTGCCGAACTGCTGCTGGTCTATTTCAAACGGGTGGGTGAGCAGAGAGGGGGAACGCTCATACACACACGCACGCTAAAAGACTGAAACACACAGTTCAATGTAAAATGACTAGCACCCAGTGCACTAGGGGCTCAGAGCGAGCGAGGGCATGTCCAACATTAGCATCTCTCAGAGTGTTAGTGATGAGGATCACACAGAATGAACCGCATGCGACAGAATGTGGTCCTGGTCAGTCTGTTATGAGGAGGGCTGCGACAACGCTTCAATGTTTTGATGTGTTTGTGTGCCTGTGTGTAACAGTGTGGCTATTTCCTGATAAGGCAGAGCTGCCAGTTAAAGGTCAAAAGTCAACCGTAGAAATGAAAGTGTGTTTGTTGCCACAGCAACTCCCATGGTACAGGATTATAAGGTGTGATTCAGAGGTTTGGCAAGGCTTGTGTGACTCTCTTGAGCTTTAGCCTCATAATTAACTGCTGCTTAAAACAATTCACCCCCTTTTTGTCTTTCTTTCTTTTTTTTTGGTATTTTACATGTGAGGATAAATTCCCATAGCAACCTGCAGCTTAGAGAGAGGTGTGATCAAATTACTATTACTATGTCGCATCAGAGTCCTGTCTCAAATCTTTGTGATTTCAAAAAACACAAACCACACTGTGGCTGCACATGTTTTTCAAGATTGTAAAACAAACTCTGGTACAGCAGATCTGGCCATCCCTCAATACATCAAGTAATATACAACAACCGAGGAATAAAAAGTATCTGGCAACCATGATAGAAATGTACTGATATATCTGCCAAAAAGAAGTATATGTGATGATACTTGACCACTAAGTAAAAGGATCCCCTTTCATGTCTTCCCTTCTCCACTTTCTGCTCTGTCCTTCTATTGCTGATTCCACTCAATGGCCGTTTCAAAACCTAGTACCCTTTGGGGCACATCACAGACAAACAAAGCTACATATCTAGGCACTGTATTTGGATATTATCGACCTTTCAGAATCACAGCTGCCTACATGTACAACATTTGTAGACAAAATAAAGGCAACAGCATAAACAAATCAAAGCTACCTACAGACTCCATTTTAAGCTTCATAAACATCCAAATCATAGCTGCCTACCTAGACAGCATTTCCTGCATCACAGACACATCCACATCAGAACTACCTACCTAGCCTGATCATTAGGGAGTTTGTATGATCATATCAAATCTACCAATGATCTAGTGAGCATTTTACAAACCATAGCTTCCTACAGTTTCAACACTGTAAATTGAAAAAAAAAGAAAAGAAAAAAAAAATCTTTAGAAGCATAAAATATTTAGTATGGTATAAAGAAAGTGTGATATAGACAATAGATAAAAATTTGCACAATCATTGTACTAAAGCCAAAATAAATTATGAAAATGTTATCTGGGAATTTTATGGTAAATAAAAAATACATGTCTATGCTGTACTGCATGTTGCTTCAAGCTAAATTTTCAAGGATTTTTAGATATTCGAATCAGAAAATAAAGTTAGATAGAATCTGATTTTTTTTTTTATAGTGTGAGCAGCATTTTTGGGCTTCGTAAAGGTCTTTGAATGATAAAATTGAAGCCACCTACCTAAACAGCATGTCTGGACATTACAGGCTTATACACACATTCAAATATGCTTATGGTGCCCAAAATGCTGCAAAGGTAACTCACTGTGTTTAGAGAGACAGTCAATGCTTCTATATGGAGGAGAAGTGAAAGAAGGTAAGGTAAGGTTGGATCTTCATCTCTCCCTACACAAATTCAATTATTCATAACAGTCTGATTGGCAGGAATGGTCATTTGCTGCTGCTGCAGCATTATTACTTTCATATTTTCCCCCTCGTTTTTCATTTAATTCTCTGTATGACTCCTATATTAGTCTGTCTCATAGTCTCTCTTTTCGTCTTTCTTTTATTTCTTCATTTCTGTCACTTTTCCACCCTAAGAAAGACAATAGGATAACAGGTTGAGAAAGTCAGAATGTGTGTGTCAAGTATGTGCCTGCGTTTCTGGGAATCAGTGGGGCAGCGGCCAAAAACAATCTCCATCAAAATGAAGACATCCTGTCAATGTCATTCTGCAGAAAAAAGCAGTCAGAACCAAAGTGCGAGTGAGAGAGATGTTATTGAGAGGATGACTAAGCATGCGTGGCTGCAGGTCTGCATGTGTGTGAGTGTTTGGCGTGCAGGAATGTGTGAGTGTATACAGTGTTGTGGTAAGGTGAGTGTGTATGAAGGCCTGTAGCCTCCTGCTCTACTGCTGGTCCCCTGCAACTCCTCAGCATTGATTTAAACAAGCTGCTTATGAGGGCTGAAAACTCACTGACCTGGAAAAGGGCTGAAAGAGGGAGAGACTGAGGGAGGGACATTTTGTATTAGGGTGAAGAACGGACAGGAAAGAAAGAGAAGCAGAGGGCAGGAAGAGTGGGATAGAGAAGAAGACAGAAACATTTGCATCTGGCAACACCCCTTTAAAATCTTAAAGCCACAGAGATGTAAAGTAAACATGACACCAAAACTGACCTCCATTTATTTTCTTAATTCATGTTCCTAGAAGGGGTGTTGAAATTAATCATTTCTATGATGCATCGTGATGCGGACATGGACGATTCTGCATCGATGCAGTATTAGACCATAATAGATTATACCCTACTGACGTTTCTCTAATGACATTCGTCGCATACGCACATCTTGCGCTAGCGTAAAATGGCGAAGGGAGGCGAAACTAAACCGAGTAATAAAAAAAATGCACCCCCTATTTTAACATTTACAGTGTGCGAGCGTGTGCATGCGAGTGTTTGTGTGTGTTAGAGAGAGAGAGACATAGCGTGTGCATGCTAGAGTGTGTGTGTGAGCTTGACTCTTCTGTAGTTTCCGTCGGTCTTAGTACATCAAGTTTTAAATAGGAAAAATATCGAAACTCTTTGGTCTTTTTTGAGCGAGATGCTAACGCTCTAATCAGATTCAATGAACTATGCTAAGCTATGCTAAAAGTGGTACCGCCAGACCTGGAGATCGGCTGAATGGATTCGAAAACTGTAAAACTCAACTGTTTAACTCTAGGGGAGTTGGAAAATGACCCTATTTTCAAGAAAAGTGGAGTGTTCCTTTAAGTTTTATTTGATGTTTACTACATTCAGTACTTTCTTGGAGCAGATAAAAATAAAAAGGGAGTTCATATATCTGACTGCTTGTATTCATTGACAAAAATGTAGCCACGTGCAGTAATATTGAAAATTGAGGATGCAACACATTGTGATGCATCGTGGAATTAAATCGTTGACATAATCGTAATTGAATTGAATTGTTAGACCAGTGACGATTCACACCCCTAGTTCCTAGGATTACTATCAACATTACAAAATAAATTTGAAAAGACCAAATGAAAAGAAAAAAAAAATAAAGAAAAAAACTTGAATTGTTTTACTCTAAAATATGTCATATTACACAATTATTATTTTTTATATTATCTGGAAACATTAGGGTAAATATAATATAGTTTATATTAATAATATTAAATAAATAAATACAATTATTGATTAGATTTAATAAATAAATTTAAATAAATAAATGTCATTTACATCATAATTGTAGTTGAGCCAAAATAAATTATTGAAATAATATAATATAATCATATTTATACTATTATTCATATAATGCAATACAATTTATATAATTTATATTTTATTTATTCATTTTTTGATTAGATTTTTTTTTTCCCAGAGGACCCTAGTTTGAAAACCCCTACTTCAGACAACATATTGATGACAATGACGAATACTGACAGTGTCTTTCCTAAAGGTTTACACATATTGAATGATCTGTCCTTCACTGTGTCATTTTTGTTTGTGTCAAATACAGCATCCAGGCCCAGTATAAAATCTATAAAGCAAACACACAACCAAGAATCTTCTTTTAAACATGACAGCCTGCACCCTTCATGCTACATTTTCAGACTGCTGATTTTGGTCAATCACAACCCCTATCATGCTCTCTGTTGCCTTGTTTCACAGCGAGTGTGAAAACTCAGTCTGACGGACAGTACAGGCTACTCGTCTGGATAGCAAGTTCCGCATCCCTTGCTGCACCGGGGACAGGTTTCAAAGGCGCGCCACAGGAGTGCATTATCATGCATCTGATGGTGGACCCACCGTCAGCTCATTCCCCAAATTTCAGCATTTCCATCATGAAATCTTTTAAAATAATAAAGGCGACGAGATTCGTCTCATCACTGTAGCAGCCAAGTGGAAAATAACTTTGCATTTCAAATGGCTTTTCATAAAGGAGACAGGCGGCTTCTCTTTTGTCAGATTAGTGCACTAGAACCTTCAGAATGGGAATTAAGGGTGTGTGAGAGCATGCACACACAATCGCACACTCAATGACAGTAAGTGGAAACAGAAAGCGCTCAGTCTCAATGTGTGCATAACCTACACCTATCGTTGCAGGGCAAGCAATATTTGGCTACTAAATACCAAGTATTCCCTCTACTTATGATAACATGCACAACACTTCCTCCTGTTCAAATAGGTCAGGGCTTGTGGCCCAAAAGGGTCAAGGCTGGAAGGAGAAAGAACCAGATTATTTCCTGTAAAGTAATTGAAAGCTGGTGTGGGGCTACTGCAAAGCTGCAGATACTGCAAACACAAGCCAATATCAACCGGGCACTGACATGACTCCATTTCATAAGGTATAGAGACTGTGATTATGAGCTGAATCAGAGTGGGTGGCTTACCATGAACATAGCTCTGAAGTTGCTGAGGTCAGTGAAGAGTTCCTCCACAGAGGTCTTCTTGGGGTCGATGGCGAAATACTCCAGCATGTTGAGGTAAAGGGTCACCATATTACTGTGCATGATCACTAGCTTCTGGTACTGATCTCTTGCCTGCTTAGAGAAACTGTGAGGAATCATTGTCAAGGACTTCATCTATAAGGGGAAATAGTATTGTAAAGTAAATGTTTTTCATTAAAATACATTTTCTCCTGTATTGTGATACTTTGGTTAATTAGGAATTAAATAAAATGAAATAAATAAATAAACAAACAAACAAACAAACAAACAAGAAAAAAATCATTTTTACTTGTTCCAGAGTAAAAATGCTGTTTCTGATTGCAGGTAACCAATTAATATCATTATTTATTATTATTATTATTATTTTCTTTTTATTCACTTGCTACAGTTGTGTAACCCGCACATGCAAAACAAAAGCATATAAAGAGTCCACATGTAAAAGTCCAGTCCATTTTAATTATGGCTAAAACTGCTGCACAGACCCAAGCGCTGTAACCATGACTGCTCTTTAGCCAATTAAAACTGTGCTGGTGTGTACAGTAGGAGGTCAATGCAAAACATGTAATTTATTGGGAAAGTATGTATACACAGGCATTTTATTCATCAACAAACATAATTATAGATGGTTAAAAGTACTTGCAGTGAATGTAAAGTATCAGTGTTTATGTTCCACACTCACTACGTTTATATCTAATGGAAGCTTGTGGGCTGCAAATCTCTGCAAAGCCCGTGTTTTTAAGGTGACCATTATAGCCACACTGAACAACCATAAATTCATTCAGATCTTAGCAAGACCAGGAAAAAAATAAAAAATCACTTTTTAAAGATTTTAAAGATGCACATTTTATCAGTTCATGTATTTCTTTTCTTCAACTAGACAAACACTGTAACCTTTGCTTAACAAGTCATGCAATTTAAGGTGTCTCTCATGTCTGTAACACAAATGGTGCAAACACCAAAATTATAATGACCCCTTAACCAGCAATTCCAGCGTTACGGACATTTGCAGTCAAAACTTGAAATATATTACCATAGAATGTACTCATTACAAATATACTGAACCATCGGTTTATATTTTCCTAAAGCTCTGACAATAGAGTCAAAGAAGACCAGAAGCAACAATATCCACCAAATGGAGAAGGGTTGGCTCTCCACAGGACATATCTATTTTAATAAAATATCTATTTTATTTCAATTCTCGTTTTCGCATTTTGGAGGAAAAAAACACTGTAACAGACATGGCAGTTCTGAAAGCGGAATATATCAGACAATGAATACACATATAAAATGCTTTAAAAACTTTAACATTTACCTCTAAGTGGGTATTTAAACTGGGTACCAAACCTTGACCTCTCAGTTAATCGAATTAAAACTGAAAGTGTACCGCAAATGGTTATGGATTATTTATAGCATGCGTTCACACCACCTCTCATGCTGTGTAACCAGTGTGGGACCCACTTTAAAATAAATCTACACAATTCTACATCAGAGACAGATGCAGTTGTAACCTAAATATTGTATTTGAGGTTTTTAAATTATCGGACTGATGCCACTCCAATTTGTTGTTGATCATTAGTTGTTGATCAAGATAACTCTGTTAACTCTAACTCTTTTAAAACATGAAATGATAGTTGGATGAAAATGTAACTTTACTATCGGTACACACCTCATATGTGGTGGAAAAACACGGTGATTTCCTTTAAATTGATATTAAAGCACATTAATGCAGTAAAATACAGACCTAAATGCAGAACTTAAATAGGGTTTTGTTCTTTTTGGTAAAAACTTTATTTTTTCATGGTAAGGTTGACATTTGCATTGAATTGCTCATAAGCAATATTAATAGTTAAAAATGTCATTAATTAACACCTTACACATGTTCACTTGCATATCACATGAACACACTGCCATGTGTGCACGCTAAAAAAACAACATGCTGGGAACACAAGTCTGGGGTGAGAAAATGGGATGGGTGAAAACCTTTGATGAAGATCAAAGTTTTCTTTTTGGAATGGAGAGTGAAACCATCTACATACAGGCTGACAAAGAAAGAAAACAGGGGGCCAGAGGGAATATATATACATATACATGTGTGTGTATGTCCTTGGGGTTAGACAAAGATTTTTACAGTATATAAACACAAGTGCTCAGAAAACATACATATTCTTATTATTTAGTGCTATATGATTGAAGTGTTTCACTAGGATGTACAGATATAAAAGCATCATGACCTATAACCCACACATTTTCATTCTCAAGGGCAAAGAGCTCTTTTCATATCACACTCAGCCTCAGCTTCACTGAGCCACATCAAATGTCTATAACAAATATTAGCATTATTTCGCACACATACACATGTATGCACTGACACTGTGACTCTTACCCACATGCACAAACTCTGACATGAAAGAGAATCTAGGTCTAATCCTTGCTGAGAGGTCAGAAATGCCTATACAAAGATGGCAAGCTTTACTCCAAATATCATAATATTTTGACTTTGATGTAGTTTTTAATTAGTAATCCTGTTTGAAGCTGGTTCCTCATATCACACTATTCCCACCCCCCAAAAAATGTGTTAAGACTTTGGTGTTAAGACGTCCAAAGAGTTTGCTTTTATTACTGGCATTATCTTGAGGGGGTGCGTGTGTGTTTATGAGGTGTGTGTACGAGTTGGCCTCGGGGTGAACCGATTTCAGTAGGTTGTGATCTCAGATTGACTTGTGAACAGCACCACGGCAGCCCCTATGAAGTGCAGTCACACTACAAACAGATCTGTAGTTAAGTGCCACAACAGATGACAATCGCACCTGCTGTTATTCATGTCTTTCTTACGTTAAAGTCTACACAATTCTTCAGGGTACTTTACTCAATAGTTATAAATAACGCTATATCTGATTTATCAAATACATCTTCATGTATGTATCAGATGTTAACCAATTGCATTCACGCAACACCGGAAAGTAATGTGATTGGCTGTTGTCACTATGACTGTCGCTTCAGCACAAGCTTCAGACACATTGACGCCGACACCCCATGCGAATGCAGCGTAAGACTCATTAACATTGAGTGGCTACCAACATAATATTAATAATAAATAAATAAATAAATGACTAAATGAATGAATGAATATATACATGTATATATATATATATATATATACATATACACACACACACACACACACACAGTGTGTGCATATTATATATACACACACATACAAAAATATATTGATATAAAATGTATATATTTATTTATTTTTAATTTACATTTGATTTAAAAGTGTATTGTTTAACTACCATTCAAAAGTTTGGGGTCGGTAAAATGTTTTTGATTGAAGACTTTTATGATCAAAAATGCAGTAAAAAAAGTGAATATTGTTAATATTATTACAATTTAAATGAACTGTTTTCTTTTTTTAAATGTAATTGTAGCTAGAAGCATATATAGAGCATTAAACTTAATAAAAGTTTTTATTTTCTAAAAAAAATTTAAATAAAAATAAATCATGACCCCAAACATTTGAATATGTAACAAATATTACAGATATTAAACAATACAACATTAAACAAAAAAGACCCTAAAATCAAAGAAATAAAAAAAAAAAATGCACATGTACAAAGATATTTTTTGTATATTCTTAGAAGATGACTTCTAACATTTGTTTTATATGTGCCATTTTATAGGCATTAGTGGTTTTGTGGTTGTGCTGAATTGAGCAAAATCTCTGTTGTGTGGTAACTACGGTCCGAGATTGCAACGGTTTCTTTGTAAGCTCACCTGAACAGCTGACTTGCATAATCAGGTATCCTAGGCAAGGTAAAAGTGACTATTAGCCAGAATTCTGCTAAAAAGTAGTCATCTAGAGACTGGACGGAACTACTCTAACCCACACATCTCTCTACAGGACTCAGTATAACAGGACCTCATTGACTTATTCATGATGAAGACATTATAAGGGAGGGCAGACAGGCCGGACAGCAATGCTTGTTCGGCATACACATGAAATCTTTTGGGAGTTCTTTCGGTTACATACGCACACAGATCTGCTTTGTGCGTCTCCTCTGCTGTCTTTTATACTGCGAGATCATTCACGCCCTCCAAACACACCTGCTTCGGCTCTCTGATTAGGGAAAGAATGGAGAGCAGGGGACGTGCTCACCTAATGAAAGGACAGACGGTGTATGAGAGCGAGAGATAAGACTTCATTAAGTTTAATACTGATCTGGTTGCTGGTGCTAAGAGCTCAGAGGACAGAAAAGGGCCTGCCGTGTGGAGCTGAATGGTGTTAGCAGTGACAGAGGAAAGAGAGAGGAAGGTGGACTCTGGGTTTTTCTTCTAAGTGACAGAGAGCTAAACTAAATAAAGAGAGAGAGAGGCTGATGGCTGACCCTTGAACACAAGCTCTGTGCAGAGGGATAGAAAAGCATAGATTTTTTTTCCTGTACACCTGAGCTTGTTAGACACTCTCATACTGTACACCTACACAACACTTCTAAGACACACTATTAACAAACCCCATGATACAGTATCTGAGATACACAATCACATGTGGACACCCCTTTCTAATTAACTATTTCAGATGCATACATACTAACAGGTGCATAAAATGACTGCCATGCAGTCTCCCTAGAAATTTACAGTAGAATAGGACATCATGTAATATGCTATTATAGGGAGGATCAATCCTTTATGTTAATGGTTTAAAAATAAAATGTTAAAAACAAGCACATATGGATGTAATATTCAGGTGTTCACATACTTTTGGCCATGTAGTGTCCATAAAATGCAGCCTCTGTTTAGATTGTATATGTTTAGGGATGCAAAACTGTCAAATACTGATAATCTGAAAAATTGTATACTATTTTGTCAAATAAATGAATATATAAACACTAAAATATACCATGCTACAATTAAATTTAGGCATTATGACAGTATACTGTACAATATGGAAAATGGATGTTCATTTTCACAAGATATACATTAAAAGGCCCGTTCATACCAAGGACGATAACTGTAAGGATAACGATAAAGACATAGTTCTAAAAATCATTCTAAATGTAAAAGAATAACAGTCCAAACCACAACTATAACAACAGCACAGAAAAAACTATATCATTGGAATCACTTTCACAATGTTTTTTTTTCCCCCAGCTGATGAACGATAAAACCATTGACAGCCAATCAGAATCCATTCTGCTTTAAGAGTGCGTGTATTTAAAGTGGCAGACTAAAAAACTGCAGCGCGCACTTAGAATAAACAGAACAATATAGTCCGCTATTGTACTTGGAGTGAACGGGTCTTAAATGTTATTAAATTATTATTGTTTTTAAAAATGGACAAAGTAAGCGTTAGATGGCAAATGGTAATCTAAATGACAAAAAAAAAAAAAAACACTCCAAAATCAGCTGATAACTGCTATGATACTAATATATCATGCATCCCTAATAATTCAGCACATTACTAAGCAAGACTTACAAATGCAAAATCTACGCCCAGTCTAAAAGACAACCCCCTGTTCGTAACTGCTATCTGAAAACCTAGCAAGCTAGCCACCAAGTGATAGGGCTACACGATATATCGTTTTAGCATCGATATTGCGATGTGTATCAGCGATAGTCTCATCGCAATGTGCGCGTCAGTGATAGTCTCATCACAGGGTGTGCAATGTCTAGTATAGGGATCGTTAATCCGCAAAGTTTGACCATCATAAAATGAAAGTTTATCATTTGTATGTGTTTTAGGTCCTGTCAGTTTAAACATTCAAGAGATTTTAAACCATTTGAGCACAAGAAGGTGCAAAAGAGAGCTCAATTTAGAAAGTGTTGTTTTCTTTGCGCACACACAGAGCCGCACAGACATATGTGAACACTGAATTCCGTTCTCTTCCATATCTATTTGTGCCTGAATGGACACATACACGCAAAAGATTGTCAAAATGAACGCATCTGCGAGTATCCTTGTAAACAGTTACTTATGACTGAAGTAAAACGGATGTGTTACAGTATTTTGGATCCGCGCATTTGGTCTTAAAGTGACAGCAGCCTAATATTCCTGCTACTTTGTGTCATGAATGTTAATCAAACAAAGCACTAAGAGAAAAATCACTTTTGTAGCTTTAACACAGATGAATTATATTTAATTTATACAGTGAAGACTATGCAGTGTTGTTTTACATTTGATTATTCAATTCCTGTTCTTGAATACTGTTAGACTTACCTGAATAATATAAAGCATTATTTATTAAATTAGCATGTTTTTTCTATTATATTTATCTATGCTTGTAATTTGTCATTATTCACTCACCTACAAAATCACCCCAATGACTCTAGAATTATTAATTCTATCCAAGTAGAGCTATTCAACTCATCTGGTGATTTTTTTTTTCATGTTGCAGAAGAACAAAATATTGCAATGTCAGTTTTTTCCAATATCGTACAGCCCTAACAAGTGAGAACATTTTTGGCATCATCAATGTGTTCAAATTTTTAAATCAATACTCCAAAATACTGTCTAGCAGGGTAGCTCTGTAGAGTCAATGCATTCATAAAATATATCAGTAGGGACAAGGCACTAAATGTCGCTATTAAATAAAAGAAAAGAATAAAAAACAAATGAAAAGTAAAAGACTTGAGCAGACAAAAAAAAAAAAAAAAAAANAATAAAAAAAAAAAAAAAAAAAAAAAAAAAAAAGCAGAAAGGGCAACAGAAGAAAAAAAATAAACAGAAAAACAATATGGATGAGAGCAGGGATGTAGGGTGGAAGACAGTCCACTATGTGGCTGGTGAGTAAGATAATAACCTCCCCTGGTAGAGTCTAGCTAGGACAGCGTGAAGGGTAGAGCAGTCGGGTCAGACCCAGAACACAGGCATCTACTGCCGGCATTCACTGGATCATGAGCACCACACTAAAGTAATAAACTAAAATCAGTTTTTTGCCCATGAAACAGCAAGCACACCAGCAAAAAATAAAACATTCTGTAAGCCTGAGCCCAAGTAAGAAAAATGAATAACGAAGCTAGACAAGACTACCTGCTCCACAGGGCTGTGCAAAATGCACTAAAAGAAAGGTTCATTGAGGATTATTTGGGTATACATTTTGCTCATCGTTTAGTTTGTGCCATTGGTATCTCACCTGGCAACACGTCGGGCTTTCAAACATTTGCCATTTGCAAAGGAGACAGCATCAAGACCGCAGGGAACGATTTCGAGTGCAATGACAGACAGCAGGGAAAAGAACTAACAAGCAAGTACAGGAATGTACAGCTCCATTATCAAACCAGGTTTCAATATAAATAATTTATTCGCACAAGCCAACATGAACTCTGATTTGTGTTTGTGAATGTGTGTGTGTGTGTGTGAGGTTGACAAGGGTACCAGAAAATGTGTTGCCACCATTTGCAAGAGAACTAACGATGTTGATAGCAGCACAACAATGAATAAGTGTATTTAGACAAAAAAAAAAATAAAGAAACAAAGAAATGTACAGTGTGTGTGTGTGTGTATGCAAACGTGTGAAAGGATATTGCCATCTTGCTGTGGAACAGGTCCTGCTGGTCGTCTGTGGAGCTGAAAGTGTCCAGATCCTTCTCCAACTGCAGCAGGTGTTTCTCCATCTGTTTCAGGCTCTTCTCAAGGTTTTCTGCTGATACTACACACACACACACACAGATTTAAAACAATGCACTGACACGCTTTACTTACAGCAGATCCAAAATGCATGTTTCCAGACGACAAACAATCCGCAGAAACTAAGTTCTGTTGGACAGAGACATTCACTGGGGGAAAAATGGTAGAGATTTCAAAGCAATAATGGAAGGAAAGTCTTTCAACAAATTTCAGTCTGTTCCTCACACAAAGCTGCCATATGCCTTCAGAAGACTCTGCAGTCATATAAACCCCTTATACGATCTGTTTTGCGTCCTTTTTATAGCTTGACAGCAAACAATTCCTTAAAAAAGTAGTAAGAGTTGATGTCTGTGCTTTAGACGTCAACAGTCAAGATGTTTAATCATTTTTAACTCTGAGGTCTCACTGGTGTTAATCATTTAATTTTTTCATTTTTTATTTCAAAGCAATTTATTGCCATTTGTTTGCCATTTTTGTTGTATATGCAATACATCTGTTTTGTTTATATATGCAATTACAACAAGAAAAAAGATAATAGTATTAATAAAGAAAAGGGTAACCACTTTACAATAAGGTCTCAGTTAATGTGAGTTAAAATTAACAAACAAATTAACTTAAATTAACTAAATTGTGAGTTAAAATTAACTAACAGCAATTTATTTGTTACAGTATTTTTTAATCTTTGTTAACATTAGATAAAATACAACTGATCATAGTTCATTTAGCTCAGATTCATTAAATAATGTTAACAGATACAACTTACAATTTTAGTAATGCATTAATATTGAAATAAAAATCAACTAAGATCAATAAATATTTTAGAAGTATTTTTCATTGTTAGTTCATGTTAACTAATGTAGTTAACTAATGTTACCAAATGGAGCGGCATTGTATCACATTGTAAATGCTACATTTTACACATCTGAAGTGTGTCTTCAACTGGAGTGTAAATGTGCGTAGTCAAACTATGAACACCTGTCGCAGTGACTGTGCGTGGAGGTTTCTATTCTCAACATTTGATCAATATCACATAAGTGATTCTCTCTATATAGTTATTCAGTGCAGACTCGTTTAGGATGTATGAGGTTAGGATTTATGCTATTTATTTGTGTGTGTGCATGTGTGTGTTGGTGAGTTTGTAGACCTAAGTCAGCTTTATAGCATACCATTTCTAAAAGGTTCAATGTTATATAGGGATGTTAACGATTAATCGACGATCGATTAATTGTTGATAATACATTTAATCGATAAAACTTATCGATTATCGATTAAGCAGGATCGTGAGCGTGCGTGCTGCTCATCCGCGAAACGTAAAGCAGACACAAGGAAAAATGAAGTGAGTAATAAGTTGTAATATTGTGTTTATTTTGTCCAGGCCTATCTATATCTGATTTATCTCATACAGGATTCATTTGGTTAAGAATTAACGCTATAGTAAAGCGTGCCGGTGATCATCTTCAGCTTCAGCGCATGCAGCTCAAACAGCAATGCACAACTAATAATGACTATGATTGGGACTCTCATACTACATAACATGACAAAGAGAACAATATTGTAATAAAATATTGTGATTATTTGGGTTTTAGTTGCCGTTTATTTGTTTCATCGCGTTGCTCCAGGAAGAGTATGTCCACAACATGAGTCACCCATTCTGAATAGCACATAACTTCAAGTTCAACTTCACTTGTACATTCGCGCCATTTTGTGCAGATACAATTTGTAATATTGTGTTTATTTTGTATATATCTGATTAAATTTAATATAGGATGCATTTCTTTGAGTTAAATAACACGCTAGCAAAGTCCTCCAGTTTACCAGTGTTCATTCAGCACGCAGCTCAAACAGCACAGAACTATGATTGGGACTGAACACTATTATAATAAATCGTTGTGAATTCATTGGGTTTAGTTGCCGTTTTCAGCGCTTTGTTCCAGGAAGAGCGTGTGCACAACAGACAAGCACACATCTGAGGTGGCGTTGGTGACACGTTGTATTAGTCGTTATATTTGATTATTAAATAAGTAATTTAATTAATGATCAATCACATCAACTAATTTTACAATCCTACTAGCCCTTTATTTAGATAAAAAAAACCCTTCTCATTCATTTAATGAGGAACATGCCATTTTGAGCAGCATTTGCACACTGTCATACCGTTGACTATATGCTACGGAAGTAGACGCATTTTGCAGTATTAAGGCTAATGATTAATCGATTAATTTATCATTAATTTGAACAACGGAATTTGTGTTAATTGACAATATAATTTTTTTAAAGATATATTTGGATCATTATTATTACAACAGTTCTAGTAAGACCAAACCAAGTCTGTATCTTTCACCCATTCCTTACACATGCTGGTAGTTTGATGAGGTAATTATGTGACTTTAATAAGAGGCTCAGGTTTGATTAAACAGACACTGTTTGGAGGGGACGATCCCGTTCCATGCACAGCATTAGCTTAATGTGATGGGACACATTGACTGAACCTCATGGGTTGAGATTTGGCTTATATATGCTCAGCTTAGCAGGATATTATTTATTGCATTTTCATGAGGAATTGTGTAAATGTTAAACTACTTAACTGTAATCTGCTTAGTTAAGTCTGACTATTTTTTTTTATTTTTGTCCTTAATGATTTTTAACATGCACGAAGAACAATTTGAGGATTTTAGCAACTGAATGTGCCTCATATGCTGCCCATATCTTGGCCTAAAGAGTCAAAGCAAACATTTTACATTTAGAACAGCATAAAGCTGAATCAAAACCAAAATGCATGTACACATAACCAGAGAGGACAAGCTGAATGCAAAAACCTCACTTTAGCTACTAAACTCATCTCTAGCTCCCTCTCATGGAGTCAGTGTAGAAAGAGAGAGGTAAATGTCTCTATCTGGTCTCATTGGACTGCTGGCACTGCCACTTTGAGTGCAACCCATGAGTCCAGTGCCTACACAAACAAACCTATCTGTCAATTTGAATATCTGTATGATACATTTATTCAGGCACTAAGTATTAATCATCAGTCCGTAACTCATACAACTTTGTAGTATGCACTTGAATGACACCTCAAATTATGCAGCATGTTGTGGAGATGTGTTCAGTTCATTTTCTAAGGAATTAGACATCATTTTTGCCTTGTGAACAAAGTATCAAACCATTCAAAAGTTTGGGCTTGGTAATGTTTTTGAAACAAAAATGCAGTAAAAAAATAATATTGTGAATTATTATTACAATTTAAAATAGCTGTTCTATTTTAATATATTTTAAAACGTAATTTATTCCTTTGATGGGAAAGCTGAATTTTCAGCATCATTACTCCAGTCTTCAGTGTCACATGATCCTTCAGAAATCATTCTAATATATTGATTTGGTGTTCAAGGAACATATCTTATTCTTTTCAATGTTGAAAACTGTTGTCCTGCTTAATATTTTTTATGGAAATTGATAACTTTTTTCAGGATTCGTTGATTAATTCAAGAAATTCAAAAGAACAGTAAAAAAATATTTTTGAACAAACTTTGATCATGATTAATTGTGTTTTTGTACACGTCAAAGATAAATGATAATTAAGATATATGGCAGGATTGTGTGCATTTACATGAGGAAACTAGTAGTATGATGATATAACTTCAAATCCACAAGAGAAACAGGCTGTGTTTCAAAACCTAGTGAGCTGCCTTTGAATGAACGTTCAATGAATCTAAAAAAAAAAAATAAAAATAAAAAAAAATGAACGTTGAATGAAAAAAAAATGCTGGCTGAGTCCAAAAGCTTAGGCAGCTAACTGTTGACTATCAGGCAATGACTCTCTGCAGGAAGAGTTTGACCATGAAGTAGGGCTGGACGATTAATCGAAAAGTAATCGAAACCGAAATTCAGAACCTCTAACCAACGTAATTTTCCCATGTCGGTATTTTGTTTTTTTTAATCCTGTTAATACTTCCCCCTTAAAAACATACTACAGCGTGTGTAGTCACGTGACTCCGCCCCGTCAAGTCAGTGGCATAAAAGCAAAACACGGAGGTGAACGCCGGTTCAACACATAGTGATGGCGTGCGAGCGGTGAGCCTTGCGTCTTCACTAAACTTTGTCAGTTGTATTTGTTTTATGGTTTGGACATTCAAGCGATTAGATGATCGGATGTGTATTATTATATCGAGCTACCGTGCTCGCGCAGCTGCATTGTGGCACGAACACTCATAATAACAGTAGCTACGCAAAACGTGAAGATCGCGCGCACAGAGAGGAACGCAGAAACTAAAGTAGAAACTCAAAACTTATTATAGCATATATTTTTCTACTTTTGAAGGAACTATTTACAACCCACAGCTTCACAATTAATAGAGAGACGGTATGACTAATTCACACACGCAATCACTTGTACTGGTACTGTGCTAATTTATCTTTATCTGATTTACAACGAGCAGAAATTTGTAAGAAATGTTACGAACATAGATAAAATAACTGCTGATAGTGAGCTGTTATGTCAGATCACTCTTTCAATAGGAAAAAATATCCCACCTTTAATCAATCAAATTTACAGTACAAACCTTGTCAGTGAACTATGAGGGGAAAAAAACAAAAACAAACAAACAAAATAATCGTTCATTAATCGTAATCGAGGTAAAATGTTCAATTAATCGAGGTTTTGATTTTAGGCCATAATCGTCCAAGCCCTACCATGAAGGTTCCTCATTAAACTAATCTTGGTCAGGTTGTGTGAAGCAGCATAACAGTTTGATGAACTACAAAAACACAGAGAGAGCTTTAGAGATAGCTAAGTGAATATTTAATTTCTACAATAATTTCTTGCTACAAATGACATCAAATGTGAAAAAAATAATAATAATAATAATAAAAAAAAATAAAATGCATATATACACAAACTGACCACCAATCGCATCTTTTAGATGCCATCTTTATTTTTTTTTTAGCTCAAATGTCACAGAATCAAACACAGGACTGTGGGATATCATAGGCAGTGAAGGATACATCTATGCTGCCTGCAGAGGCAGTATTTTTCAGCTTTTGGATGCATCCGCTGTCTAGGTACTTAGCTCACTAGATTTTGAAACACATCCACTATGTTCTGGTGCCCTTTCTTACGAGTCACTTTGGTAGCAAAGTGTGTGACAAAGGAAATAAATATAAAAGAAAGCCTCAATAACAGTCAGCAGGTGCTCTTGAAAAATTCTAAAGAAACGCATATATAAACCCTAAATTAGCAGCCACTGAAGGGAATCACCCTAGACCTAACCACATCTCAATGGGAGACAAAACCATATGAGTTGGGGAATGACAAGAGCTAATTCTTAATGAAAGCATCTCCATCTCCAAGAGAATTAAAAAAAAAAACATGCACCTGCAAATGTGAGCTCTAAAGGACAGAATAATGGAAGTAATATCTGTAAAACAATCAGAGGCTGTTTCCTGAGGGGCGTGCGGGGACAGACATTCAGCGTGGTGGGGATATGTTACCCATAATGCCATTTCAGCTTTGATGAAGGGCACAAGAGCAGGCAACACTAATGAAATGGGGAATGGGAGGGAAAGAGACGGACGGGGAGAAAAAAAGTGAAACTAATAAAAAGCTGCAGAGACAGAGCCAGTGTAGAAGAAAGTGGACATGACAGAAAACCCTACATTGCTCTAAATTTACTTCCTTGGAACACAAAAGTAAATGTTTTGGAGAATGTCTGAGCTGCTCATTTCCATACAGTAAAACTAAAGTGTGCCCATAAGCCATCAAGCATAAAAAACAGACAGCAAAGCACCATGAAAGCACACAATACAGGTTTGGAGCAACGTGAGGGTGAGTAAATGACAGAATTCACTTTTTAGGTTAAATTGAGCTAACAATTCATAATAAAGTCAACCTGAATCAAAATTAACCCCATTTAGGTCTTAATAAATGTCCCTGGTCTTGCGGTGCATAATTCGTCAAAGCATATTATTCTAAAAATTATTTTCTTCATAATAGTTAATACTGTATAAAAATGTAATAACGTTCCAGCCTGTGAAACTTTCATGTTCCGCTGATGCAATCATCACTACACAGCCAGAGAACAACAATATTAACCAATAATATTACAGCCTAACAAGTCTAACAATCCAATAAAATCCCAACTACTAAATCCTGCCCTCCATCAATTCCTACTGACTTATTTGTTTCATTTAGAAAAACACAAAAATGTTTTATGTTCCCTGTAAATACTTTCTCTAAGGCTGACAGACACATAGGCAGGGCGCCTTTTTAATCAGTCTCTCTAATAATCCTGTTTGATTATTTGTACTCACACTGCCAAAAACTCTCTCTGCCCTGCTTTCTGGAAGCATTAGGTAACGCAGTGAGTTGCTCTGGTCTTGTTGTGACTCTGCCTCTAGGGCTGCCGAGGGCAATGTGACCTCACACAACCGCCCCTCGGCTTCTTTCTGTCTGCTAAAACACACACAGGCAGGCAGACATAGACTGCCTGAAAATATCAGCTTATATTAGTGGATTCTAGCGTGATGAGTTCAGATTAAGATTTACAATAAAAGGATCCCGAGATCTGACTCACAAGCCTTATAATTGTGAGTGAACAGACGCGCACACACAGGCTGACATTTTGTCTGTGTCCAATGTTGCTGATAGAGTGTGTGCAGAATAGAAGACATCAACACAATTACAGAAGTTGACAAACTCACACATAAACTAGTAGTTCATGTACTATACACAGTAAGAGTGATGTTAAAGACCATTTAAAGTACCGTCTTATGTTGACAGCTATGAAATGAAGACATTTTTTCTTTCCACTCTTCAGATGGTCAGCCAAGATGTTGTTAGGGCAGCTAAATCACCTTAATCCAACAAACCATCCTCGACTAAATATGGAACTGTATAATTAAGGCTAAAATAAAATATAATAATAAAATAAATAAATAAAATAAAATGTTGGCATTGCTATTTTCTAATAAAATAAAAAATAAAAAGTATATCAAAATATTGTAACTGTACTTCAAAAAAATGTTTATGATTCTGTCTATTTTGAAACAGACACTGGTTCTGAGTACCTCGACTGGCCCGGTCCACATGCTGTAGATCCTCCACAAACTTCAGCACTTCAGGGTATTTCTCCTCACAGACCTCTGCCAGGAAATGCAGAAGAGTGGACTTCTGATCAGCCGATTTAGTGTCCTTCAGCTGGGAGCCAAAGAGAGATAGAGAGATAGAGAGAGACAGAAAAGAAGGGGGAAAATCAACTGTTTAATGTAGTATCATTAAATCAAAACAGAAAAAAAAATCCATCAAAAAGAAAAAAGAATGCATATATATGGTTGTTCAGAACATTACAGAAACGGAGAGAGAATCTTGAAGGAAGCCATTGATGTCCGCTGCCTTCACGTCTGACAAGTTAATTTGATAGTACACTGAAACTGCCGCCGGACTAGAAAAGCAAGACATTTTCATTGTCAGTTATGATTATCATCGTGGCACAAGGATACAGGCCTTTGTAAAAGGCAGCGCAAAAAGCATTTGATTAACACAGATAGCACAAACATTATTAAGCTCTTCTGGGTGGTGTAGCCTGACGATTTAAGATGCTTGATTACCACGGGGGGAGAATGAGAGATAGAGATGAAGTGAAAACTGAGTTCCAAATAGGCCCTTATGAAACGAGAGATGAAATTGGAGAAATCAACTTTCCATCTAGTCCATTTTAGTACTCACCACTATCTCGTGCGCTGCCATTTCTTTTTAAATGTATGTGTTCTGACAGAAGCTTTGTGCTGGATATACACACTGGGTTCAACTGGATAATTGCAGTGTCAGAACATTTGGAAGCCGTGTGAAGCATTAGACAGATGGCGGGGAATGAAATTAGGTTTTGTTGCTCTGCCTGAAAGGGCTTCTCAAAAATCTTATGTGGTAAGATGGAACAAAAAGATTCTACAAATTGCTTGTGCATATTTCATCTAAGAAGTGTGAAAATAATAATGGAACAAAGAAACCCAAAATATCTAATCTTATCCTGTAGTCCAACTCATTGATGTCTGTGACAAATCTTTAATATCGGTTCTCAATTGGAAAAGTATTACAGAAAAAATTCCACAACATTCATCGAGATTCTGATGTCCATGACATACTGAACCGTCCTCTGCTGATGAGATCAAACAGTGACGCGCGAGTCACTCGCTCAAAGAGAAGCGCTTTCAAATCCTTTGACAACAAAATATGCTCGATAAACCCACTGTGAGCAAAAGAAGAAGATACTGACAGGTTAAACTCAGAATAAAACAAACAAACAAACTATCAGATCAACAGAGGCAAAGAGAGAACATCAGGATGGGCCCTCAGGCAAGAAACTTGAAAGGCAGAAAACGACACACTTTCTCTGTTACTCCTGCCCATCAGGGACTGTATCACTATGTGCAAATGTAGAGATCTAGTCTCCCTCTCGGCAGTAAGGACGGATCACTCCATCTGATGCGCAAGGCCCTTAAGTGGATTTTAGGACAAGTTTGGAAACAAGCGTTGATATTATATGTAATGTATATTATAGATCACCAGTTCCAATGTATGATTTTCTTTGAAAGCAATTAATAATTTTATTAAAAGTATCAGTAAAAACGTTTACATTGTTGTTGTAAATGTTCTTTGAACTTTCTATTAATAAAAAAAAACGTATATAATGAACTTGACTGACGTCTTTCCGCAGTTGAAACAGCATTTTTTTTCTGATGTTCATTCATGTTTATTTGATGCTATAAATTAACTAGTAGGAAGAGATGATCAGTTCATGAGCTGCTTGAACTGAGGAGCTACAGCGATCTGACACATTAAAGAGCCACAAAATGGTATTTATTGTTTAAATTTCTTTACAAATTACAAAATTTGAAATTTGAGACTTTGTTTCATATCAAAAGTAACCTGCTCTGTCTGGTCTGTCGACGCACTGTCAGTGTTCTCTTTGCTCCGCGATGTATTTTTCACTGCGTGAGAACATAAAGTGTGGCATGAGAACGGCATGCTTTGTTGGATGTAACAACAGTAACTAAAGGGGGAGGATCTTTGCAAACGGTCAATTAAACGTAGATTCTGTCATCATTTAGTCACCCATAATATAATTCCAAGCCCATATGACTTGCATGGGAACTATGCCGAATTCATAGGGGGAAAAGCACAAAAAAGGCTAAAAAAAATTCCAAAAGGGGGGAAAACACATAATAAAAGTAGTCTGAATGACTTGTGTTCTTTATACAAGTTATTTCAAGAGCTACATTGGAAAAAATGTCAGTGTACATTCTTCAAATGTTCTCCTTTTGTGATTCCCTGAAAAGAGAAAGTAATTTTGGTTTGGAACAACATGGGGGTGAGTAAATGATGACTGACATTTCATTTTTGGGTTATTCCTTAATAAAAAAGTCTGAATGTGAGCATGTCCACATACAGTCTTCGGTCTTTTATCAGGTCTTCTAGGCGACATGCTGAGCAGGAAGGCATTTCATTATACCGGAGAGAGTCACAAATGCAGTGATGGCCATTCTCTGAGTTTTAGCACCACAGAAAAGGGAAGGAGTGAAAGTAGTAATGAATAAAATGGATTGCTTATTAGAAAGAGAGAGAGAGAGAGAGAGGCGGATCAAGCCTGATAAAATCCAATGCCAAGTCACCATGGAAACCTAAGTAAATCTCCATGGCTGCTGTGGTAATTAATTAAACTGCCCTTCTGCCCTTCCCCACTCACCTAAATCTGAAAATTTCACCCAAACATTATCATTAGAGGGCTTTATACAGGGGAGCGCCAGTGCAAAACTAGCTAACATAATGCTAGGACTGTTGCTAAGATGTTCTGTGTGTAAAAATCCATTAGCATTACATTAACACACCGGACTAGATGGGAATTAAAGACTGTCCTCTTTCCGACAAACACATATATGTCTGCATTACGTCATTACTTCAAGACTTATCTCTGAAAACAGAAGAAGAAGCCATAAAGTGGTTTTTGGTCTCTGCACTTTGATAGATGCCAGAAGATACGGCTATTGTGGTCTTGAGTGCTTGATAGTGTTAAATCAAATGAGATCTTCTCGAACGCCAGGCGTCTCTAGCGAGAGGCACTTTAGATGGGCCGACCGATAGGGGTCAAGGTAACGGGAAATGTGCGGGAGGGGAGTGAAGGACGCGCAAGCAGCAGCCGGACGCTCGTGCCTGATGGTGACTCAGCTTTGGCTCCTCCACAAACATCAGACGCACATAAATTATCATCTTATCGGCTTCTTCCCAAATACAGAGAGCAGGAGGAGAGAGTTTGATGGAAAATGCCATGTGGGTGGGCGTGTTTTTAATACGAGGAGACCTGATACACAGAGCCTAATAATTCACAAAAGGAGCAAATATGGATAGCAGAACACATAAATGACTTCATGGCTGGTTTTACTGGATGAAATAATAATATCGGTGGAGGCTCTCATGGAATAGGAAACCAGCCCAATATGGCCTCTAGACTTCAATTGATTCGGAAGTTTGAAAGCAGTTGTTTTAAACGTAGGCCTAAAAATGCTTTCAATCACAAATAGCTCTATTTAACACATTTGACATAATTGAATCCATTATGCAGACTTTTGTAGATGTTTCCGTACAGAAAATGTGGACAAAAAGTGTGCCAGTCCTAGACATGAAACTCAAGCTGTTGTGACTGACACACAAACTCTCTCTCTCTCTCTCTCTGTACGTACGTACCTTGCAGAGTGAGCTGAGGTTGAAGCCGAAGGACTGGGCGTTCCGTGAGCCGGCGTTCATGAAGTTCCCCATGAGCAGAATGAGTTCCAGCAGCCTGCTGAAGGGTTTGCTCTTCTTCACCTCGTCGCAGGCTGCGTTCACCGCCATGATGTCTGGACGCAAGTTATTCACCTGCTCTTCAAACTGCAGCTTAAACAGGATGGAGTTGAGCCTGGGCCTCAGACGCTTCACACTACTCATCTGGAAGAAGAAACAATAAGCAGAAAAAAGGGT
Organism: Anabarilius grahami; assembly: GCA_003731715.1. Taxonomy (NCBI): domain Eukaryota; kingdom Metazoa; phylum Chordata; class Actinopteri; order Cypriniformes; family Xenocyprididae; genus Anabarilius; species Anabarilius grahami. Next base: position 4,296,077 of record RJVU01075544.1, on the reverse strand, counting down.
TGATTAAATGTCTGTGAAATAAAACCTAAGGAAACAAAATGGCAATAGTGATCTTATAATTTTCTCCTGCTTTTAAGTTTAATACATTACCTCTAAATCAGAAACAAAAGCTTTATTCCTGAATGAAATAAGTACATCTACTGTCAACACTTCTTTCAAATCTGGCTCATATATAAGATGACTTTAGATGAATTTACTGCATTGCATGCTGGTTTACATTCTAACTGAAATCCCATACAAACTAGTTAAGATGAATCTCTGCATTAGTCATTTTTTATGATGGAAACTCTAATGCCATTAGATTAATGGTTCAGATGTAATATGCTTTCATTCATCTTTAATTGCCCCTCGATAATGAGTAAATCTACATGTATGAGTGTAGTTCAAAGCTTGCACACATGCATATGTATGTGTGTGCATTTAAGAGTTGTGGGGGGAGGGGGGCTGTTGAGCAGGACACAATTTGCCCCTATAAAAGCCAATTAGCTATTACAAATTAAGGGTATAATTAAGATACTCAATACAGAGATATGATTAATGTCTAGAGTTGTTTCCCATAATCAGATATCATCTATTGTACGTGCACGCAGAGTGCAATCAGTCTGCATGTGTGTATAAACTAATCCAGGGAGCATTTCATCCTTGAAGACAAATGACAAAGGACCAAAAGCACAACAAATCCAAATTGAAAAAGAGATTGATGGAAAGGAAGGAAGGAAGGGGGAATGAGAAGAGAAGGTAAAGAAAATAGGGCAAAGCCAAATGCCTAATTTATGTGTGTAAACATTCAGCAAACTTGTAGAAGACATCTTCTGAGTCAGGCAGCGCTAATCTGCAATGAAACAGACTCCGATTCAAAGCCCTCCCAGCCATAAATGTTTGAGAGGGATTTGTACCAGAGCTTCTAAAATACAGAAAAGTAAGAATTATCAGGAAGTTTCATTGATGTTGGGAATCACATAACAGATCAGGGAAATCACTTTGGGAAATCATGACACCGAACACATGGTGCAATGAAAAAAGACGGACTATATATTACAATATAGTATAGAATATAGTAAGGCATAAAATGATGTTTTCATGAATGAATTAATGATGAGAAGCTGGATATTTAGCAAACATTTTGCCTTGTAGAATCAGTACTGAAAGCTACCATGCATAAAAACAACATGAAATGGCATTAGCAAACGTGGGGGAAAAAATATATATATATTCCAAAAGAAAATCATGTAGGATGGGACTACATTCATTTTATTCATCAGGATTTGATTGGATCTTGCAAATTATACGACTGGTTATTGTTTTTCCCCAACCACACAGCCTTGGTTGTCTCAGTAGAAAGTGGTTTCAGAATCAGTGAAAGTTGATAGAACAACAAACAAACATTTACTTTTGTTTTCTTCTTTAGAAAAACTAAACACTGATGAATTGCATACAATAAGACCAGAGAAATAAAGACAGTAAATGGGGTCAATTTTGACATTATGTGGTCCAGACATTTCACATCTCAATTAGAGTGTTGTCTTCACTAGTAAATATTCTCTTTGATCAGTGTCAGGAGTCTTTTTGCAAATTAGTTCAAAGTAACACTTTATATCAAAAGCAGCTATGCATATGTTAATCTAGTCAGAGTGTGAAAAGTGTTATTTGCTGCAATTTGTCCACTAACAATGTTCAATAGAAAATTTTCTAATATGCTGATTTGGTTATCATGTTGCCATCCAAGGCCACTTCCACCAGTCTGCTATGGATACGCTTACCAGAGTCAAACACAGCTGTGATTTAGTAGGAAATACTTTTTAGCAAACTTTTAGTCAATGGTGTAGTCTTGTATTGTTCCCGCACGCATAAATTCAAAGAGTAAATTATTAGCAGGAGTGAGTTAGTTTTGGTTTCCAGTGAACAATCCAGCGTGTTATAGGCAGTGGCTAAAGGTGGCAAAGAATCTCAAATACAAGAGAACACCGCGAAACAATCTGAAAAACCTCTGTATTTGTAGTCAACATTTCAAACTGGAAGACTATGCCAAACGGAGGGGAAAAAAATAAAAGAACCTGCCGTTCTGTCAGTTCTGCCTGAAGCAAAACGCTGTTGTGTACAAGTAAGAAAGCTGCTGGTATAGTGTTCAATTTTTAACATAATGCTGTTTTTCAGTGATAAACCTACCCTTATAAATACAATAACGGTTTTGGTAATAACCCTCTGTCAAAAATCCAGAAGGATAATCTGTTGTTTTCACAAAAGCCCTGGAGCAGTCAAAAGTTTTGCGTCATCCAGCTGACTTTTGCTAACAAATTAATGCCAATTTCTGGGTCCAGGTAACAGAGAATGAGTAAACATTGTTCATTTACATATACTACCGGCATTGTAGCAATACAAAGAGGCTTAAAAAGTGAAGTTACACTTTAATATTATAAAACCGTGATACATTTTTTAAGTGTTTATTTGAAATAAAAATGTTTTGTAACATTATAAACATTTACTGTCAGTTTTGTGTGTCCTTGCGTAATAAAAGTATTAATGTCTTGCAAAAAAAAAAAAACGTATATATATATATATACACACACACACACATATATATTGACCCCAAACTTTTGAACAGGTGCATACAGTATAAGAGCAAAACCCTGAGACATAAATGTATATACCAATATACCGCATGGCTCTCTAGAAGACTTGATTGTGATCGATCATAAGGTCTTAATCTTATGAGGGTTTAATTTGTGATCAGGGATGCAAACAGGTGAGGAAAAAAGGTGAGAACATTGCGCGGGGCAGGGGCATGCTGCGCACATAATTTTTTTTAAAGTTATTTGCTTTACATGCTCATTTGTAGTTACTTACAGGGTAATAAAAAATAAATGTAAAAATACCTTAAATGTTCAAAACTGTAATTTTTCTTGCAAAAAATTTACATATTGTTGCAACGTTTTACCAAAAATCAACATTTGGTTAAAATCTCATGTTATAAATAATGAAATGCTATGCAGGATACCCTTGTAAGACCCCCCCCTACCCCCAAAAAACACTTTCTCATTGGATCTATGCAAATCCCACAGGTGACCTATTTTGATTTCAAAAAGGTGAGTTCTAAGGTGAGGAGTTTGCATCCATGTGTGATATTAACTGCATGATTGTACATTACCAATTACATACATGTGTTGCACATATAAATACATGAAACCAATTCAAACCCACCCACAGTGAAAACAGCATGATACCAGCTAAACTTTACTGAACAGACTCCTCAAGGTGAGACATTTAAATCACCCTTTAAAGTCCAAATTCAAATGCACCTGCAAACGGGAGTGGAGGTAACACTGTCGTGCCTGCCACTCAGCGTGTGACGGTATTCAGAGGGGAACAAGTTTTCAAGTATTATTCTTTATCAGGAAGCTAAATCATCATTTCACACAACCACCCAGAGTGCCTGCTGAACAACAGAAGCGTTTCAATGTGTGTGTGTCCCAGCAGACCCTGAACACACTCACTCCATCTCTAGTGTATAATGCCTGCTGGAAGACTCAATGGGGAACGGGACACACACACCTGTTTCATCTTTCTGCCTCTATTGTCTGGCTGAGTTAGTTTGCCTGATTTAAACTTTTTCTTTTTGTGCACCTTGAACTAAGACCTGTTAAAAAGGGGGGGAGGGGGGATACTGTTGCTATGGTAACAGGATATTTCTCTTCTCAGAGAGTTTTCCAGTAAGGGGTGTAATTCTTTACGCTCAGCTTCACCTGACTAAAGCGAAACAGTTTATCAGAATCTAAAAATACCACATGCAGCCATTTAAAGCGTTTATTCGAAGTAACAAAGCAGATGGCTGAAATAGAAGCGTCACATATGTGGGTAAAAGCACCACATGCACACACTTGCACACATCACCAAATATGATCTTAAGGCCCCAGTAGTTACATGCTATATTTTATGGTCCACTTAGCAGGATGCAAACAAAGGGTTCAAAGTTCTGGCTCCAGAAAAGAACAAAGAGTGCAAAACTGCTTGCAATGGCACTATGGGAGATTAAGAATTCCCTTTGAACTGGATAGTTCTCTGAACTGCAAATGCATCATTTCCTGCTGCCCACGCATGCATAAACCGCAGCTCCATAGCCCTCATTACATAAACACCCCAAACACAATGACGGGCCACACTGTTGCATGAACCAACTCCCTTGTCCCTTTCTTTCACTTCTGTTTCATTTCTCACTAATGCAAGTCCCCCTTATCTTGTTCCAGCATCCCAGTGTGCCTTAAAAAGTCAAGTGTAATCAGCCTAAAGCCGGGTGTGCACTGTACGATTTACAGAAGTTCTTTATGATTGTTGTTTGTCAGACAGTACGAACAAGATCCCAGCTGTAAGCCATGTCACAATTTAGGATCTCAGTTAATGTCAGACTGTAAGAAATTTAAGACGCGTTAAAAACAGACACACACACAAGAAGACTCTTCCGGAGTCTTACATTATCAATCCATGACACGTTTGGTGACCGTAAACTGCATTATACACAGGACTGAAATGGTGGCTAGCAAAGAAAAACAATCTCTACGTTAATTTTGATCATGGCTTGTATTAAAAATAGAAAATTGGAAAACAAAAACCAAGATGATATGTGTAGAGGAAGAGGTGGTTTGTTGTCACACTAATTGTGTCATCAGCTTCTGCGCTCCTATTGGTTCTTGAGTTATCATAAGAGAAGCCATACTGCAGGACTGTGCCCCAAAATTTCTTACACTGCCTGAATTTCATCGGAGTTGATATTTGATCGCAATGGTCATTAATCCACTGTTGGCGAACATGTCAAACTAGTAATCAAAGACTACAGATTTTAGCCAAAGATCAGAGGAATCTTTCAGGATTTACAAAATTTGTCTCAAACAGCCAAATCGTGGCAAAATTCATAGTGTGTGCATCCGGCTTAAGACAATGGGGGTGAACACACAAGTTAGAAGCTTGGTGTGAGCATGCTTGCAAACACTGATAATTAATTTTGGATCTCTAACAGGGTCAGTTGCTGAAGTGTGCCCTTGGCAATTGAGCTGACTGATTGATCAATTATTAAGCAGCCAACAGCATGTACTTAAACCATGACAAATCCAAGTGGTAGCAAAAAAAAAAAAAAAAAAAAAAAAAAAAAAAANNNNAAAATGTTTTAAACCTGAAGTTCACACATCTCAGCAGAAATTTGAGAAAAGCTCTAAAATTGATTTCACAAATTCAGAGGTGGGTTGTCATAATAAACTATGAAAAAATCCTTCAACACCTGTATATATTATATCAGAAAAATGAGTATTAAATTCAACACTAGGCTATCCCCACAGTGATATCTAAAACACAACACAGAAGACTTTAAACAGAACTCCAGACTAACATTTAAGAGCAGTAGCACCAGTGCCACTAAGTTCTACACCAGCACCTGATCTGGTAGCACTGGGGGGTAGGAGGATTTTTAATCAAAGGTATTTAAATTACTATTATGTTGCATTGTGTAGTAACTAATACATTTTTTTTTTTTTTTTCTTAAATTTCTAGGAAATGCACTGAGTAAAGCACTGAGCTTGAGTTGAGATGCAGATAAAATGAACGTTTATTAACTACAGTAAGATGTAAAAACCTATTCTTATAGGGAAAAGTTTATTTATATATTTTGGTCATCACATTAAAAATAACATTTACATGAATAGGACAATATTTATAGCTTTAAAGTGCTGTAAAAAGTCTAAAGCATTTAAAAGTCCTTGAAAAAAAGTGCTTGAATTTCATTCTCAAAAGGTTGCACGAATCCTTAAATGATTAATATAAAAGCATTCGACTATTTCTGCCACAATACCAGGGTTAAAGTTAGTGTTGCTATATTAAACCCATGGTGAATGTTGGTGATTTGTCAGCTGAAAAGCCTTCTATAACTTGTTCATTCATAGCAATGAATGGTTTCCACGTCAGCACTGTTTGATCTGATATGGTTTATATACAGTCAAACCAAAAATTATTCAGACATTTTTGATATATTTTTTACTAGTGACTGCAGGACACTATAGTTCATTTATGTAAGTGAGGATAGCAAAATAAAGTAAACTGACATTATTATACCCCAAAACTCTTCATACAGTGGACTACCAGTAAAATTGATAAAAAATTGGAACCAAAAATTTGTCAGACACTTTGACCTGACCATGTTTTGCTTAAGTATTATCTGACATAATTAAAATTATTTTTTTCTGACATAGTTTAACTGAGATCTTGTCATATTTTATTACCATTTTTTTTAACTATAGTGAATAAACTGTATTAATGAATGAAATGTTCAAGGTGTGGAATACAAGGAATACATTTTGGTTTGACTGTAACAGAGAATTCTGTGCAAATTTGAATGGTTCTGACTAGATCTCGCAGCGATGTAACTAATACTACGGCGAATTTAAACACTTTCTCCCAGCGCTGTGTAGTAACGGTGTTGTGTGATCGACATCGGCCCATGAGTAAACCTGTCCTGTTCTGAGCTTGTGCTGCGCAGTCTATTATTGGTCCGAGCAGATAAACTGTCCGTGCTGTGCAGCTCAAAATAGAAGCACAGATTTGTTCCGCTTGCCGTTTTGATGTTTTTCATTTGCAACAGAAATAGCAGCTTTTATCAATTAGGTAATGAGGTGGTCGCACCAATGCGACCTCTAATATAATTTAGTTGCACCGGCAAGAAAAAAAAAATATTACAAAATGTAACTATTTGGTCTCAGCCTGGAGCACTGATTTAAAAAGATAAATAAAAATATGTTTACAAAATTTGCTTCATATCAAGATAGACATACTGTAACTGAAAGTAATGATGACTAAAAGTCACATGCTAATTCAATAGCTAATCTGTGATTGTGTGAATTAATTTAAACATTTGAATTGAAAAGAGGAAACAATTTGGTAATCATAACTAGTAAGAATTTGGTAATGAGATGATGCACTGACATGATAAATATACTGATATGCCGATAATTAATTTCATATTATGGCTGAAACTGACAAAGGGCAGACATTAAAGTTTCTCAAAATTCTATAGTATTTAGTATGAAAATGAAAAAAGAAAAACAAATGAATTTAGGCACCAAACCATTATAATGTTCAGTATGAAAAATGGATATTGCAGATTATTAAATTATTAGTGTTATGAAAGATTAATTTTAAATGAGTGTTAGGTAATGACAAAGGTCATTTATATGTAAGAAACATGGGAAATTAGCACAATTAAATATTCAAAATTGACCCATACATTTTCTATTGAAATCATATTCAGTTCAGTCTAAAAAACATAATTTTCAGATTAGATTCAGCAACTACTGCTTTTTTTCCTTATGCCAGTTCAGTGTGCTCAGTTCAACTATAAGTAATAGTTTTAATTTTCCTCCCAAACACTGGCACTTTTAAAACATTGCTCTGTTTGAGCAGCCTAACAACTTCTGGCTCAAACAAGAAACAGCTTAGTGCAACTAGTTTAAACTAACAAACTGTGTGAAACATCAATTTTTTTTTATTTAAAACCTTATGCACTGAGGGCTTAGAGATAAATAAACAAGAGCTGCTTTAATAACTAAGAGAAAACAGTAAAGACAGCTGGGTTAAAACTGTTTTAATATGTGTCAGGTTGACCATATGCATTTTCCAAATAATTTCAGAAAACAGTAATTATTTCTCTGTTCAGAGAAACAAAATACTTCTGAGGTTGTACAATATGTAGTTGTTTTGTTTGTGACAATATCCGTTTAAATTTAAGATCTTGTGTAGAGGGGCGGACACAACATCGATCTGAGAAAAGTTTAAACAAAGAGTGATTGATGACTTATAACTGGTTGTGCCACTACACTGAACGGTAAATTGATACGAAAGCTGTTTAGAATTGGGAATACAGTGGCAGCAACACAGATGGTATGTGTGTTTGTGCATGGAATTACCACTACTCCAAACTGCTCCGGCTCAGAGAGGTTGGCATATTCGCTCTTGTACTTGACCAGTGCGTTCAGCTGCTCCTGTTCAGGCAGGTGCTTTACAAGATTCTGGAGGGAAGAACAAGACAAAGAACTGTTACAAAGACTGTGTGCTACATTCATTTAATTAGAAGTTCAACTTTAACCTGCAATCTAATTGTTGCTGGTTTAGTTCCAGTTTCTAGCCATTTAGTGGAGCTTCTCATCTAAATCGATTCACTGGCAATTAATGACACACTAGACTAATTGAAGGGACGATATATCTCCCTGGTGCATTCTGGGGTTAAGCATCTTGCTCAAGGGCAAAACAGCACTTGTGATCTCAGTAACCTTCATGGGTCGACCCTGGTTGAAAATGAACCTGCAACCAGTACATTAGCAGATATAATACTAAAACTATATATATATATATATATACATATATAAAGCAATGCTAGCATTTAGTTTGCAATAACTGTATTGTGATACAAACTATTTTATTTTATTAAAAATATATGTAACTATATTGTATATATATACCATTATTTTATATTTTGTGAACCACTGATTTAGATTTTTATTATTTTTATAAAAAAAAAAAAAAGAATTTAAAAAATTTGTTCCACTGTAACTATATTGCAGTATTTACTAATATTACATCAACTGACGTTCTATTTCACTTTTCAAAGAAAGTTGGAAATGAGTTGAAAGGAATTCACACCATTAGGCTAACACAACTTCATCATAATACATGGTTTTATGTCAAAGCATTGGTAGGCCTGTGATGTTTTGTTACCCCATTCCACATCTCTTTCTCCCAATCAGTTGCTATAAATGTTAGGCAAATGTTAAAAAAATAAAATAAAAACATGACATAAGCAGCAATTTAATCATCTTTATGCATGCAATCATGTGAACATGTCTATCCACAGCGTGTGTTCTCTCAGCCTCTATGTACCCGTCACTCTCCATGAGATCATTAAATCCAAGATATATATGGATATCCAGCCATTCTCATTTATTAACGTATTGCGATCTTGTTATTTTTCCAAGAAGAATTTGTAACTCATAGGTATTGGCATAAAGTACTACAATATAAATTCACCTTTAATTAACTGCTTATCTGTGGGGGTTCAAACATGTTTTATTTGTAGAGTCTGGAAATAAAAAAACCTGCTCAAGTCTCTGACTTCAGAAACAACCTTTAAAAGAGGCATATACTCACAGATGAACTGGTCTAGTTCATTTCCAAATAGTCAATTCATTAGTGTACAGGAACATAAACCTAATAGATGGATGGCTACAATCATCTATATCACCAATAAAATGACATATAAAGCACAGATGCAGAGAGCCATTTCTGTTGTTCCCATCCCAGTCATTAAGATAAATATGGTGCTGTTTCTGAGTGGTTAGTAGTATAAAATAACAAAGCTCTGTTATAGATCTGAAGTAGTGGATATTTTAAAACTATAATCGTGAATGAGAACCTGCTGTGCACTGAGCTACTGAAGAATACATAAACTTGAGCCTGACATCAATGGTGAATGATAAAAAGCAGGGAAAAATCAAAGAGAGGAATGTTTAATGTATTTATAAAACCAAAATTAAATATATGCATTTAAACCATGCAACAGAAATGTGTCAACCAGTAGAGATTCTGCTATGCCACCATACAGTATATCTATGGAGTATTTCTACAGTATATCTAGTGTATAGTGATGCAGCCTTGTTTATAATGACAGCAAATTAGTTCTGATGTGCATGCTGCATGTATTTTGTGAAAGCACTGTGCAACTAAGTTGTTTACAGTTGCCTGGCAACATCTCAGCATTATTGCAGAACCAAAATGATGAGTGGTCATGCCATCACAGGTGTGCAAATGTCTGCTATATCACTTTGAATTTACTTCAAAGGATTAGTTCACTTTTAAATAAACTTTTCCTGATAATTTACTCACCCCCATGTCATCCAAGATGTCCATGTCTTTCTTTCTTCAGTTGAAACGAAATTTAAGTTTTTGATGAAAACATTCCAGGATTTTTTTCCATATAGTAGACTTGAATGGACACCAAACAGTTGAAGGTCAAAATTAGTTTCACTGCATCTTCAAATTGTTCTACACGATCCCAGATGAGAAATAAGGGTCTTATCTAGTGAAACCATTGCTCATTTTCTGAAATTTTTTGTAAATTATATAAGTTTTAACCATAAATGCTCATCTTGAACTAGCTCTCTTCTTCTTCATTAGAATTCCGGCAGTGTAGACACTGCTAAGTGTATTACTGCCCTCCACAGGTCAAAGTTTGAACTAATTGTTATATACTAGCATATTGCATCCCTATTCTACTTACGGAAAAAAAGGAAACTGCCGCCGCGGAAACAGGAAGTACGTTCAAGGCGATATTTTGTTTATAAAGCATAAACGGTTGTATTGTTTTCGAAAATGCGTTTCGCTACATAAGACCCTTATTCCTCGTCTGGTATCGTTTAAAGCCCTTCAAAGCTGCACTGAAACTGTAATTTTGACCTTCAACCATCTGGAGGCCATTAAAGTCCACTATAAGGAGAAAAATCCTGGAATGTTTTCATCAAAAACCTTAATTTCTTTTCGACTGACGAAAGAAAGACATGAACATCTTGGATGACATGGGGGTGAGTAAATTATCAGGAAAAGTTTATTTAAAAGTGGATTAATCCTTTAAGATGAATTGCTTGTATTTCTTATTTGTAAGTCTCTTAGGATAAAAGCGTCTGCTAAATGAATAAATGTAAATTCTATCATGCAAACAAGTTATATAAGTACCCTATAACACAGCTCTGGACAAAAGCAAAATGGCTGTTGAAAAACCCTGAATTCCTCATGTTTGTGGCTGTCCTCTCTGAACATGGGCATGCTTTAAAGGTCATGAATGGTGATAAGAGGTGATGTTACCTGGATCATGGGCTCAGTCAGCTGATCCTCGTCCACCTCTAAAATCATTTTCCTGATCTCCTCGTAGGGCATACGGAACGACCCTAGGAAAATGGCTGAGGGAGAGGGAGAGAGTTTTCATCAAAAGCTCCCTGCAGTAATTCATCAACAGGCCACACACACTCTGTTTAAAATGTTTGTGTGTGTCTACTGCATGCTGATAATATCTGTTAAAAAGAAAGAATGAGCTTGAAGTCCTCTGCATTTGAAATGCACTTCAACTAGATGAGATGAGGGCCAGACGAGAACTTCAGCAGTATTAAGATAACATTCATATATCAATGCAGTAGGGTTTTTACCTCTGCCTGCATCTGTCACAAATACTCAAGTACTGAGCTAAAATCAGATTTCAGAAGAATGGCAATAAAGGAAAGGTGAGAAAATGAGTAAGTGAATGATAGAAGAGCTAAAAAAAAGTGAGGGACAGTGATCTGGCTGCCAGGGTATTCAGCTGGGACAGAAACATTTCATGTCTCTCTCAGACACTCGGACAAATTAATCAGTGTGAATACATGCAAATGAAAGACAGAGAAAGAGGAAAGGAAGAGAAAAAAATGTCTAAAAGTCTGAAAAACAGGTGCAAGGAGAAGTATGTGCAAAAGAGGAAGAGAGAGAAACACAATACGTTGTATACAACAGCACAAGACAGGTGTTATTGTGTAACTCAAGGTTCTGAGAGAAAAAGAGTAGGAAGGATACAAGGAAAAAAAGACACCTGAAAACCTGTTTTGACTCCCAAACCTTTCTTCATAGAAAGAGCAGGAGGGAAATAACTTTAATTTTGTTTTTAGAACAACATGAAAATATAAAAAAATGCTTGAAAAAAAGTTTGAAACATTACAATATTTTTTATGGCTCATCTTCACTATTTTTGTCATTGTTGGTTAATGTCAGATGGGTGGTGTGTGTCCTATTACTGCGCTTTTGAGAAATAAGTTCAAGTTTGTTTAGGTAATGTTTAATAAAAAAATTAAATAATGTGGAAAAAGATTACTGGAAAGTACTCACAGAGGTTCTGCGCTATCTTCGGATCCAGCACTTTCAGTTCTTTGACTCTCTTTTTGATGGATTTCTTCTCCTCCAGATCCTCCTCTTCTCGTCGAGCTGAAAATCATCATCACATTTTATTACCACACCCAACATGCATGCAAAAAAACACGTCAAAAACCCTAGTGTGAACAACAGAGAGTCAAAGAACTGACACAGAGTTCGAAGCAGACTAATGGGCTACAGCAGTGGGAACATATTAGCCTGCACTTAATTTGTCATCATTACTGTCAATCACATGTGGGAAAGAAACTAGCATTTCATCTTAAACACAACTGAACAGAAAACACTGAATAATTAAAGAGCAAAGCCTCCAGAAAGACGCATTTAATGAGGACCTGTGGGGTTCTGTGATATGTTGACCTCTTGGGGTCAGATGATGAGCAGGATGGCACTGTGTAAACATGTTTGATTGTTGATAAGAGAGAAGGAGAGTGATGTCATTTGTGCCGAATGGAAAACGCAGCAGTTTCGAATGGCCATAATGCTCAACACATGCTGTGTAAGTAGGTAGCGTTGATTTAAACATGTATATGGATGCCCAAAAACATTGTCTAGATATGTTTCTTCAATGTAAGCAGGTTTATAAGGGCTTTTGCCCAGGAGAAACATTTTCATAGTTCCTATAACTATTGCCAGAAGTACGCTTTTTGGCATGTTCGCACCACAGGAACTGGGAACGATTTTATTTATAGGAACGCCTTTTGGGGGGACTAAACTAGCTCCTACTTCAGAGAAGGGTCTAATCCAGCACAATAGGAACTACCAGTGACGTAAGTGTACGTTGATTTGCTGAACACATGCCATATGAAACACCAGTACCCGCCATTTTTAAAAAGCTGTGTAAACACACAGTTTACATATACTTACTCCACGAACGAACTCCACAAACATGGTAAACAGGGGTTGATGGACTGACGGCGAAGTCCAGGCACTTCGCAGCCTTTTAGTCTACAGAGTTGTTGACGTCGTTGAATGCAGCACTTAAATGACTTTGCTGTTGGCTGGCTTGCATCATTTTAGAGTTCCTATTAGCGGTAGGAACTTATTGCAACTGGGAAATTGCTTCAATTGCTTCAATTTGAACATATCTATGATGCCCCAAAACACTGTCTAGGTAGGTTTCTTAGATTTCAACAAAAAGCTGTCTAGGCAGGTAGATTCAATTGAACATTACTACAATGTCCAAAATACTGTCTATGTAGCTCATTAGGTTTTGAGGCACAGCCAATGAGAGTGTAATGGTCATGCTGAGTGAGTAAAGGGATTGGTCTTTGGCAAGACGGCTGTGAAGAATGAGATTAGAGCCACACAGCTGTGATGACTGTGGTAAATGAGGTCACACTCTCGCTGTCCTGTGCACAAACACCGTTTCAACTGTACATATTTAGCTTACCATTCATGGAGATTTAAGAAAGGGAATAAAATAATTCTGATATAGTCTTTTACTTTCGTGTGGCTTTTAAAACCAACAAAACAAAAGAGGCGATGCAGAGGTCAGTGAATAACAGATTAAACAGCTACCTCTTCAGATCTCAGAAGAGAGACAGAGGAAAAAAAAGAGAAAAGAGATGAGGAGAGGAGCAGATGGAAAGCAGGGGGTTTCAATACAAGTTTAATTATTTAAGACACCAGATTAAGAGAAGTAAACGCAGGTCTCCTGAGAGAAGTGCATAATTGTCTTGTGCACTAATTAACATGGCTGTCTGGATACCGGCTCGAAAAACACAGGAGCAGGGTTAATCTACAGGAAAAGAGTAATATTCACACAAACAGCTAACCCAGAAGCATATAGCTAAACCAGCATGAGTCTGCCTTATACACTCACCCATAGAGATGACTGATTTCAATAGAAAGTCAAAGTGACTACACAGCACACCACAGCACAGCACTTCAACAGGTTATACAGGCATTAACTATATCCCAAACCAGTAAATTGCCTACGTATATTGCAATGCAGGGGGCACACACACACAGGCTCTCACACACACACACACACACTTACTGTACTTGGTTGGCTCTTCCGCAGGTTCACTCTCCTCAGACACTTTAGTTAGCAGAGAGTGAATGGAGAAGGTAGAAAACAGAACAAATAGTAGAATCAGAGACAGCAGCCAACAGAAAAAGACAGTGAGAGCCAGAAACACAACAGAAAATTAGACAGAAACAGAAAAATGAGCCTGAAGACCAAGAGGAAGTAGAGACATGATTTCTCATTATATTCCACAATTAATTGTTAATTATGCTAAAACTCTAGAGCCGATAAATTTGATTTGGTGAAATGTGAGATGGCTAAAACTTGAGAACGTGAACACTAAAGAACTAATTGTAATCAGTTGGCAAGATGGAAGAAGATCATTAAAGATTCATGTTCTTGATGTAATTGGAACAAATTGGTTGATTTATCCTGTATATCATATGAGGATCTCAAAGATCAACTCAAAACGCTGAAAGATGTAACACATGAAATGCATGACAACATGCTTTGTTTCGATCATTTGAGACCTGTGATGTGCAGATATAGGGCTCAGCGAAAGTAAACTCAAAAACACGGAGTCCGTGCACAGCTGGAATATCGATCCGAAAGCTTGGCCCTCTCACCGCCCCTCCATCTAGCATCCCATCTGTATCACCCCTCTTCTACAGAAAGAATAGAAAGCAAGTGTGTGTGGGATAAAGATATGCAGTATTGATCTGCTCATCATGACTAACAGCCGTGCCATCAAAACTACACCCATTCATTACACATACACACACAAGTGCCTGCACACTAAACACATATACAAGTCAGATGAAGCATGATTCATTGTGCCATCTCTCAGAGGCACACAAAACCAAAGTGTGTGTAACGGCCTTCACTGAGACTTTAACTGCTTGAGTATATGGCTAATAAATTTATGATACTGTGGTCTCTTTAAAGTGTCTACGGATTGTGTTTGAATGGGAAAGGATGTTGTAAAGAATTTAAGGAGAGGTCCATCCAAAAATAATAGCTTTGTTGGGGGAAGTAAACAAAAAGGCATCATTTACTGATAAATCTTGCCCTCCAAAACAGGTTTAAAATCTTATTAGCGCTAGCCCATACTGATGCCCATCAGAGTGCTATCTCATGTCTCTTAACTGATCATGAAGCACCAAGTTTGAATATTGGGCAGTGCAAATTTCAGAGCTCAAAAGTCTTGCACTATAGTGGAAGGAAGAGGACCCAAGGAAGAGGAGAGTGCAGCACACACCCATCTACATAGGAGAGACAGAGGTAGAGAGGGTTACAACTTTCAAATTCCTTGGAATCTACATCAGTGAGGATCTCACCTTGTCACAAAACACAATACAACTTATTAAGAAAGCCCATACAAGACTCTACTTTTTAAGAAAGCTCAAGAAATTTGGCATGAGAACCAAAATCTTGAGCAACTTCTATAGAAGTATAGTGGAGAGTATTGTTACCAGCTCCATCGTGTGGTTTGGAAACTGCACGGTGCAGCAGAGAAAGGCGCTCCAGCGTGTGATTAAAACTGCACAGAACATCTGTGGAGCGGCCTTCCCTTCTCTAGAAGACTCCTATAAGAGTCGAGTCATCAGGAGGGCCCAGAACATCATTAAGGATCGGACACACCCTCAAAATTCAGTGTTTGCACTTCTCCCCTCTGGGAGGCGCTACAGAAGCATCAGGTCGAGAACAACACGGTTTACCAATAGTTTTTTCCCACAAGTCATAAGACTCTTAAATAATCAGTGACTGTAACTAGTGCAATTGTGTTTATGCACTGTATGGTCTTCTGTCTTTTAGTATAGGTAACTATACCATTATTGTATTGTAAAAGGGAACAAGCAAGTAAGAATTTCATTGCATAGTTTAAACTTGTTTAACTGTGTATATGACAATACATTTCTTTGAATCTTTGAATAGTGTGTATGGACTACTTTTATGGTGCTCAGTGTATGCTTGTAGTCCACAGGGGTTGGAATAAAATGAAGGTGAGTAAATGATAACAGAATATAGTGAGTCTCTGACAAGGTTTTTTTNCTCTGACAAGTTTTTTTTTTTTTTTTTTTGGCCAACCCAGAAGATAGCATCACCTTGATTCTTTCTACAAAACAAAAGGCAATGGGATTTTTCCATTGGCGTTTGAATTATTGCAGAAAATACGCCATGAGACCAACAAGTTTTGATTCTTATACATTTTATTCATCAAGGTAATATTCACAAATGAACACATTTTATGAATTGTGAAGCCTAAATATAAATCGGCAGAAGTATAAAGTGAAAGGTAGGCTATAAATGGTCACATGACTTCAATTTTATCACCACTAAGCTTATTTCAACTCTATTTAATTTTTATTTAAAATCTACAAGTTGGAAAGTTTGAGTTAGAATAGTTTGCAAGCATGTTTAGCGCAATGGCGTTTAATGTCCCCAACAATCTCTTTAGTCCCATTTAGCCACTTTTTTATGTCATAGATTAAAATGTGAAAATACTGTATATTGAGCTTGTGTTAACCACAGAACTTATTTCACCCACTTAACCAAAAACATATTCCAAAAACTCATTTACTTTGGGACACAAAACCAGAAGTGCAAAAAAGCCAACACTTCTGGGTTTTAAGACTCATTCCTGCAGCACTCTATTACAATTTTTGAACACCATTATGTGCCCATATACCTATAGATTCAACTACACTAAACTAAACTATATATTGACTCACTTACAAGTGCAGCTGATTAATATTAATCAGACAAATTCATCTTGATGTAGACAAAGAACAGTGGTTTAAAGGTCTTTCAGACAGGTAATTTTTCACATGCTATGTACTACACTGTCACCATATTAAAAGGGCACATTAAAGGCCAAGCAAAAGTCACTAAAAGCTCTTTAAAAGAGCACTTGGTTTGCCTGGTGAGCAGAGCTGGAGCGAAAACGCCAATGTTGCAGAGCCCACAAGCCAATTCTGTGATTCCTGCCACACACTTCTAGAGAAGTCATTAACCCCATCAATTAACATTTAGATCGCTAATGAAAGGGGAACTGACATAAAATGGTCTAACATGGTGTCTCCAAATGTCACGATGACTATACATCTAATGAAGGACAGGCAGTGATGCAGATGAGTCGGTCAATACCAAAGTATCTCACATACAACTATTGGATGTGAGCTAAACAGCATACTAGCAAACAACACTATTTTGGAGTATAGAGTATGTATACTGTGCAAACTACAAGGTTTCTGTATGCACAGAATACCTGGATGAGCTAAATTTGACAAGATGTGCAGTGTACTACAAAGTATATTATGCTAGCCCATATACAATGTGTTAAACTTGACCTTCCATGTCAACTGTGATGAAAGAAGTGGAATTCAAAGTAGTTAACATTTTCTTGACTAATATGATCAGACTAATAAAACTTCTAATGACTTTATATAAATAAATAAATATACAAAATATAACAAAACATTTTCATATATATATATACATATATATATATAATCATTTTA